>NADL03000058.1:0-501696 GCA_002205965.3 Kappaphycus alvarezii
AACTAGAAACCACATACATATGATGGAATCACATAACTGATTTTTGGATGCAGTTGTACAAACCAATATCATAACTAGAAACCACATACGTATGATGGAATCACATAACTGATTTTGGATGCAGTTGTACAAACCAATATCATAACTAGAAACCTCATACATATGATGAAATCACATAACGGATTTTTGGATGCAGCTGGATAAAACCCGTAATCATAACTAGAATCCTCATACATAATATAAATCAAATACCTCTTTCTAGCAGTCATGACAGTATTGCCATAATTGATTCCTACTGTACAAACTCAAGTACAGTAAGGAGTACAGTACTTGGTATATTACGATGTACAGTGCTAAGTACAGTTCCTCATTTGTCACTAGTACAGTACGTGTACAACACTGCACAAAAGGTTTCTACTCTTAGCTGTACCACGTGTACATCACAAACACAACTGCCACCACGTACACGTGTACATAGCTTCCCTCAGCATATCTCTCGTACAGTATACTCCTCATCCACTTATAGTACCCTACCCTACGTAAAATCCCCCCATAAACAAAATTTTACCCTCTAAGTCGCTAACCTCTCAAAATCGTACTTTCGTCCCTGGGACTTTGGATTTCTTCCGAAATGCCTTAGGGCCACCCTTCAATCAACACGTGTGCATGTGTACACGTGGACATGCCTCATGCCTCTCATGTGGTTTGGCACCGATGTGGAGGTCATGTGATCGTCTTGCCAAATCAACAACAGAAAATGCTCTCGTTCGCCGCTCGTATCTGCCAGCTCGCTGCCACTCTCAAGTCGATGTCCGTCCACATCGAAGACAGCGAAATGGGCATGGCGCTACTTAACGGCCTGCCAGATCGCTTTGATACTCTCATCTCGGCCTTGACGCTGCTCATCTCGATGACGAAAAATTCTCCTTCGAGTTCGTTCAAAGCAGGTGCCACCAGAGGAGCAGCGCCATGCCCAACGAGATCAGGACGCCTTGAGGGCTTCTGAATCCGTGCTCTTCTTGGAAAGCAACGGCCCAAGCTCAAGCGAGACCCTTCCGCTGACATGGCATACACTGTGGAAAGCATCGTGACAGCAGTCGCTGCTTCAAAAAGTACCCACACCTTGCTCTGTTGGCCACCCAGCTCGAGCCCACTTGAACAAGGGCCGAGATGGAGGAAAAGGTCTGTAACTTCCCAAGCTTCCCTTGAGAAAGAAGAAGACAGAGACCTCATCTGCTTGGTATCCATGCCTAATCATCGCGTCGCTGATTGCGAGGCTGCAACTCCAGAATGTGAGAACGAGATCGTTGCAAGCATGTCACCACCGATCACTCGGTTGATGGAAATAATTGTCACATTGAAGCGAATCCCTTGAACCAAGCCAATGTGGCGCTACAAACTATTCGTAGCTCTGTATCCCTTGCTAATGAATGGGTTATCGATTCGGGCTGTACTCCCATGTTACGCACGATCGCTCGGCCTTTGTTTCATACCAAGAGTCCTCGGCTAACTCAACTCTGGATCTGGGAGCAGATTCTACAGCCTCTATCAAGGGAACAGGTGACGTAGTGCTGACTCTTCGTATAAAAAGGATACCGTTCAATGCCTACTAAAGAACGTACTTCACGTTCCTACGCTTCGTTACCAGCTGCTGTCGGTATCCGAAATGGCAAAATCGCGGCATTAACTCCCAATTCAATCGCAACGCTGTTCTGCTTACAGACAACACCGATGGATCTCTAGTGGCCACCGGCACTCTTGTCAAAGGCCTTTACATACTAGATACCTGTCAAAGTCCATCAAAGGCGAATAACTCGGAAGTTTCCTTGCTTACATCTCTGAGGACATGGCACGAGCGACTTGCTCACATTAATACCGCTGAGATCAAGTCGATGGTCAGTCATGGAGCTGTCACAGGTGTTAAATACGTCAACTCTGGGATCCCTGACTCTTATGTGGATGCATTCTTGGAAAATCTCACCGTGCACCAATCCCAAAGTCAAGAAAAGGGCGCACTACGAAACCCCTCCAACTGGTTCACTCAGATGTTTTAGGGCCTGTGGAGATTCCATCTCTCGTGGGGCGCGGTACTTCGTGTCTTTCATTGATGACTATTCCAAATGGACAGTAGCTTATCCTATCACTCATAAATCTAACGTTTGAGAGTGCTTCAAGAAGTACAAGGCCTTCGCAGAAAACCACACGAGTCAGTCTCTAGAAGCTATTCACGTCCTTGAGTTCCATAACACCGAAATCCCGTTCGAAAACGATAAGCATCTGGTAAAGGCTTTACGTCGGACAACGGAGGAGAATATCTATCTACAGCATTCAAGAACTTCCTGGAGGCGCATGGTATTCAACATCAGCTTACAGTGGCTCATACTCCTCAGTAAAATGGAACAGCTGAACAAATGAACCGAACCATTCTCAATCTGGTCCGATCAATGCTGCATCACAAGTCCCTTCCAAAGCACTTCTGGGCTGAAGCGCTTTCTGCCGCCGTGTATGTACTAAATCGGGTTACATCCAGTTCCCTGCCCGAAAATACTACTCCTTATCAACTTTGGAATGAAACAGTACCAGATATCTCCCATCTGCGAGTGATCGGTGCGCAATGTTGGTACGTTATTCCTAAGAAGGATCTCAAGAAGTTGGATCCCAGGTCTCGCGAGGCACTGGTGATGGGGTACTCAACCCAAAGTAAGGGATACAAGCTCTGGGACATTGCAGCTGAGAAAATTGTTGTTTCCGGGGACGTCACATTTGACGAATCTTCGAATGCTCCGCAAGATCACAACTGCTCAAGCTTTCTCGACGACCACATGGAAGGGAGCACGAATCCCATTGGCAGCGATCGCACTTCCAAGGATCTGCTGATCGACTCACCTTATGGGAGCGAACAAGATGAGAATTGTTAAACAAATGGATTTGTGGGAAGTGTTGGGAAAGAATTCGGAATGTTGGTCAAGGATTTGGAAGTGGTGCCGAGTCTAGCTGGTTTACTTTCAATCGCCCGAAGGCAGAGTATATATGCTACTTCATAGTGCTTCATCCAAAGTCACTTTCACAGTCACCGCTAACTCGTTCAACATCCGAGATTACAAACTAACCAATCATCAAATGCCTAATAACATCAAGAAGTGGCGGGAAGCATAACATCCAATCACAGCTTACCCCGCGTAAACAATTTGTACGTGCATCTGTACGTACACATTACAACAAAGCACAAAACATCACGTAATAAAAATCTACCAATAATATCACTTTCCGCTCGTACAGAAATCTCCCGCCAAGGTAAATATCGTAACCTCTTGACCTCTCTCGATAATTCATAATTTATCGAATTATCTCGAGAGCACATATCACAAACGCCACCATGTAATTTCCCGCCGGAAGTACTGTACACCTCACGAGAGGTAACAGAAACTGCTTCCACCATTCCCACGAGACAGTGACAGCACTGTGCAGTGCACTGTAATATTCACGTACGCACATCTTGGAATACTACTGTACAGTCATGAGTACAGTAGAATGTTACTGTACTGGATGTAGTAACGTACAGTAGAATATGTTCCCACTGTAATGGTACAGTAATGTAAGCAATATCAACAGTGCCCATACATCCAGTTCCAGTGCACACCAGACATTACAGTAGGTTTCCAACACAGTGCGCATCCAGCATACTGTATCAAAGCGGTCCTACTTTATGTCCCGTTCCACCATTACAGTATGCTTCCAACACCCCCCTCTGTCACTGGCTTAGTTGTCTTAGCCCTACGCGAGAAATGAGCCATTCTAGCTTCACTCTACCGAGGGCTTTCGTCAGGAGATCTGCGACCATTGTTTCAGTGGGACAGTATTCCAATTTTATTTCCGCCTCCTCAATGGCTTGTCTACAGAAGTGGTAACGGACGTCGATGTGTTTCGTTCGCCGGTTACTGCTCCCGTTCATGGCCAAGTGCATCGAACCTTGGTTATCTGCGTATATCACCATTGGATTTTTGCAAAGCACAAGTCCAACTTTAAGATTCGCCACCAATCGCCGTAGCCATACCGCTTCCTTTACACCAGTACTGAGGCTTACGTATTCCGCTTCAGTTGAGGACAAAGTCACAACTTCCTGCAAACGGGAGCACCATGACACCGCCGCTCCAGCCATCATAAAGACATAACCACTTGTCGACTTCCGTGTAGTGACATCACCTGCATAATCCGAGTCCACGTATCCAATTGGATCCAAAGATTCGTTTCCATCGAAACACAATTTGTGGCCGGAAGTGGAGATCAGATATCTCAAAAGTCGTTTCACACATTGCCAATGCAAATTGGTAGGTGCCTCAACAAACTTAGCTAGGCGGCAAACAGCGAATGCAATATCTGGACGTGTACCGACCATCAAGTACATTAAACAACCAATTGCCTCACGGTACGGGATCTCAGACGCCACTTCTCCCTCCACACTCAAGTTGATACCAGTCTCCATTGGCGTGTGTGATCCTTTCGCTGAGCCAAGGCCAAACCGGACTGCTACAGCGCGGGCGTACTTTTCCTGCGACAAGTAAAGCTTCCCCTCAGTGGAATTTCGATAGATCTCAAAGCCGAGGCAATGGCGAGCTTCGTTCAGGTCTTTCATACGGAAAGACGAGCTCAGGGCTTTCTTTACTTCATCAAGCCGCGCAACATTGCTGCAAGCAATCAACAAGTCATCAACATACAACGCAATGACTAAAACCGCTCCGTCAATGCAGCTGCTGAACAGGCAATCATCAGACGGATTCCGCTGTAAGCCCAAATGCTCTGTCAGGAATTTGTCGATTTTTCTGTGCCAGCAGCGGCTCGCCTGTTTGAGACCGTAGATCGCTTTCCCGAGCTTACAAACGTAATTTTCCTTATTCTTGATCCGGAATCCTTCCGGCTGCTCCATGTACACACACTCTTCGAGATCTCCATTTAGAAAGGCCGTCACGACATCCATCTGATGCAACAATAAGTTCAAAGATGTAACCATAGCCAGCAGAATACGCACTGAAGTAAACTTCACTACGGGGCATAGGTCTCATTGTAGTCAATTCCTTCAACTTGGGAGAAACCACGAGCAACAAGCCTAGCTTTGTGGCGTTTCTTAGTTGTACCATCTGGCTGAGGATCGTCTTTTGTCACATAAACCCACTTGCAGGAAACTACATTTTTATCCGCGGGACGAGGAACCAACTCCCAGGTGTTGTTCTCTAGGAGAGAGCGATACTCTTTGTCCATAGCCTCTTGCCATTTATCGCTTTCACCGTTGGACAGGGCCTCTCTGTATGACTGAGGATCATGTGGACAGGAGGCCGACAATAAAGCACTTGGAGTAGCCTTCCACCATTCTCCAGGCTTACGACGGTGCCTCGAAGATTTCCGAGTTGCGGATACCGGTTCCAATTCAGGCGAATTCGTAGCCGAAACAGATTCCCCTGCCACTCCAGTAGAGGGTGCATTATTCAGATTCGAATTATCAACTTCCTCAACAGCAGAAGATTCTTCAGACACTTGGTGAGAAACTTCGTCCTCGGTGTCTGAGGGATCGCCGGGCACATCTTTGAGCACCGTAGATGCATTGAGTTCAGTTTGACTGATCTCATCAAACTTCACATCCCGGGAAATCACCACCTTCTTGGAGGAGACGTCCCATAATTTGTAGCCCTGTGAGCCCTTTGCGTATCCAATCATGATCGCCTCTCGAGCTCTAGGAGATAGTTTTCCTTCCCGATTGGCTTTTGGAATTGTGAACCAGCACTTACTCCCAAAGACGCGCATATGCCCGAGATGCGGCTTTCGCTTAGTCCATAGCTCAAACGGCGTAACATTTCGCCCTAGTGCCCTGGTAGTTACCCGATTTCGGACATACACTGCCACTGCAACTGCTTCTGCCCAGAACGCATTCGGAAGATTCTTACAGTGAAGCATAGATCGAACCAAATCGTTTATAGTTCTATTCAAACGTTCTGCGATCCCATTCTGATGTGGGTTATACGGAACTGTCGGCATTGATTCTATACCGTGTTCTGCCAGGTACCGTTTGAAAACATTATTAATATACTCGCCACCGTTGTCGAAATGAATCCTTTTCAACTTCCTTCCTGTATGACGTTCTGCGTAAGCATGAAACCGTTTGAAGCAATCGAACGTTTCGGACTTTTCTTTCATTGTGTAGACGGCACAAAACCGTGAGTGGTCATCAATGAAAGATACAAAATACCGTGACCCACCTAGGACGGCGTCTGCACAGGACCATGGACGTCCGAGTGAACCAGATCGAGAACCAGCGAGGCCCTGGGTCCAGGCTGCTTAGGAATCGTGGCACGGTGACTTTTTCCATAAATGCAAGATTCGCAAACATTTACGGGTTGTTTGGGATCTATTTCGATGCCAAGAACTGTTCCAGTTCGAGCCATGCTTTTGATTCCTTCCGAGTTTACATGGGCAAGTCTTGCGTGCCAAAGCGAGAGGTCTTTGACGGCGAGAGCGATTCCTCGTTTATCAGTCGGAACCTTCGTAGTCGTATTTAATTCATAAAGACCATTGCGACGTGTTCCTTCGGCAATAACTCGCACGTTTTCGAGTATACGACATGCACCATTCTCAAACTCAATCTTCCGTCCGCCATTCTCTATTGCCGACACTGAGATGAGATTGAACTTTAACCCCGGGACATACATGACATTTGATAACCTGCATTTAACGGAAACGCCTTCAACAAGCAGTTGGACTGTGATCATTCCTTTACCGTGGGCCTTGACAGTAGAGTTATTGCCCATAGAAACTTCAAATGGGTCCACTGACTCCAAGGTTTCAAACAGTTCCCGGCTCGAAGTCATGTGAGCAGTAGCCCCAGAATCAATGTGCCAGGTGATAGCAGCCGTGGCACCGGATGCGTTCTCTCCTTGAGCCATCAAACACACGAAATCATCGGCGTCTGAGTTACTGCTTTCGGGCGATGTTGAAGAGGCACTACCAACGAGACCCGCAGACTTTTCCGAAGCATGGGCTTTTGACCTATTTCGTTCATCTCGCTGCTTCTTCCAGCAGAATTGTTCCTCGTGGCCTCGCTTTTTGCAGTAGGTGCAGTGTCGCTGTGATTTATTTCTTGCCACCAAAGCATTTGAGCTGTCCGACCTTGAGGCTCCGCCAGTTTTCTCCGCTAGACGCTGTTCTTCTTGAAGAAGGCGGCTTTTCACAAAATCTAGCGAGAGTGATTTTTCATCTGTCACCGTGTCGATGGCGACTATCAGGTGCTCAAACTTTTCGGGCAATCCACACAGCACGCTCATAGCAATATCCTCATCCGCTACTGTGACCTCCATGTTTCGCAGATCCGACGCAAGCTGGCGGACACGATTGATATACGCCAAAGCTCGCTCTCCTTCCATCATAACTGCAGAATAGAATCTACGACGAGCTCTGAGCTTATTGAGTAGTGTACGGCGCTGAAAGACATTCATCAACGCTTTCCACATATCAGAAGCAGACTTCAGTTCACGAACGTGATCCAAGTGCTCATCGCTCAGCGTCAGACCGATGACAGCCCTCGCTTTGGCATCTCGTTTCTGCCATTCGCGGTACCCTTCATCGTTTTCAGGTGGAGCCGCTTCAGTGATCACATTGTCAAGCTCTCGAAATGCCAGGAGATATTCGATTTTCTGCTTCCAGGTATGGAAGTTAGAGTCACTAAGTTTTTCAATTTTAAAGACGCCTGAGCCGTCCATCTTTCCCTTAACAGGATTAAGAGATAAAGAAAGTACAAGGCAAAACAGCAACCCAAAGTTGCAAATACCAGACCTCAATGGTCTCAGAAGAAGTGTGTGTACAGAGCTTGAGTGCTCAAACTGCAGGAAGTCGGACTTCCGGGCCCCTGGTTAGACTCTCCAGGTGAGACACGGTTTCTGCGATTGACTAACCTTCCCTTGCGTGAATCAAGGTCCAGCGCAGCGCACCAACACTCTATGTGAAGGATCACTAGGAGTCGGACTCCCGGCCCCCGGTTAGACTCTCCGGGTAAGACGCGGTTTCAGCTGCCTCTCCCACCTGTGCGAGTACCACAGGCAGGTGCAAATGATCCCTACGAGACGTCCCAAGGAGGCTACTAACACCGGCGAGTGTTCACCCTTAAAGCCAAGCCAGTCTCTTGCAGGAAATTGCGCGGCCAGTTGGATGCTCCCAGTCACTGTGCAGTACGCTACGACACCCTGTCCAGCAAACAAGTTCGCTTACTACCTGGTTTCACAACCGTCACCGTTATCTGCCCAAGAGGACCGGTGGGAGCAGCACGTCAACAAGTTCGCCGTTAGTTCAAGTCGCCAAGCTCACGTCCACGGAGTTACCCGCTTCAACCGTTCGTCGCACAGTTTGCACCTAGTGGAATTCTATGGTACGATGGCACTCCACACCCGTTACTCAAGGCACTGTTCCCAAAAGGGTTCAGCCGTAGTGCAGCGATTCACCGATAGCCAAGACCACCTGCTAATCCCTGTGGAATTCTATGGTACGATGGCACTCCACACTCGTTACTCAAAGGCACTGTTCCCAAAAGGGTTCAGCCGTAGTGCAGCGATTCACCGATAGCCAAGACCACCCGCTATTCCCAGTGGAATTCTATGGTACGATGGCACTCCACACCCGTTACTCAAGGCACTGTTCCCAAAAGGGTTCAGCCGTAGTGCAGCGATTCACCGATAGCCAAGACCACCAGGAGGTCGCACCAACTGAATTGAAATCAAGATACCAAGCAACCAACAACTAGAGAAAGCAACACACAAGCACACAACAAGAATCGCTTTCAAACCGAACAGCGCCCAAAGCGCAAAAAGAAATCAACAGCTCGCAGCGCCCAACGCGCAGAAGGAGAAACAAAAGAGCTGGAGACAACAGCAGACCAAACAAAAAAAATGCAGCAATTAGAGTCCTGGGCCCATAACCTGTTAAACAAATGGATTTGTGGGAAGTGTTGGGAAAGAATTCGGAATGTTGGTCAAGGATTTGGAAGTGGTGCCGAGTCTAGCTGGTTTACTTTCAATCGCCCGAAGGCAGAGTATATATGCTACTTCATAGTGCTTCATCCAAAGTCACTTTCACAGTCACCGCTAACTCGTTCAACATCCGAGATTACAAACTAACCAATCATCAAATGCCTAATAACATCAAGAAGTGGCGGGAAGCATAACATCCAATCACAGCTTACCCCGCGTAAACAATTTGTACGTGCATCTGTACGTACACATTACAACAAAGCACAAAACATCACGTAATAAAAATCTACCAATAATATCACTTTCCGCTCGTACAGAAATCTCCCGCCAAGGTAAATATCGTAACCTCTTGACCTCTCTCGATAATTCATAATTTATCGAATTATCTCGAGAGCACATATCACAAACGCCACCATGTAATTTCCCGCCGGAAGTACTGTACACCTCACGAGAGGTAACAGAAACTGCTTCCACCATTCCCACGAGACAGTGACAGCACTGTGCAGTGCACTGTAATATTCACGTACGCACATCTTGGAATACTACTGTACAGTCATGAGTACAGTAGAATGTTACTGTACTGGATGTAGTAACGTACAGTAGAATATGTTCCCACTGTAATGGTACAGTAATGTAAGCAATATCAACAGTGCCCATACATCCAGTTCCAGTGCACACCAGACATTACAGTAGGTTTCCAACACAGTGCGCATCCAGCATACTGTATCAAAGCGGTCCTACTTTATGTCCCGTTCCACCATTACAGTATGCTTCCAACAAAGAATGAGAATACGAACCCAGTCCAATCCAGCCCGGATACTCCTACTACCACTCCTCGTCGTTCATCCCGGATTGCGAAGAAGCCTGCCAGGTGGTGGCTCTCCAGGTCGTCTGAGATGTATCACTTATTGAAGAAACCGCTTCTTGTCTCTACTGGTATTCCAGCATCATACGAGGAAGCTACTTCTTCAGAGAACGTCGACTTTTGGATGCCTGGAATCAAAAAAGAAGAGGAATCCATACGAAAAATGGAACGTTTGGCTTGTCCCACGAAAGACAGGGATGCACGTCATTCCTTGCCGGTACGTCTTCCGTGTGAAACCAGACGTTGGTCCCAAAGTCCGCATAGTCGCCAAAGGATTTCGACAAGTTCCAGGTCTCGAGTACAATGAAACCTATGCTCCGTAGTTTCTCTCTCTGCCCTACGATTGTTTCTCTGCATCACAAACTTCTTCGACCTTGAATGCGACCAGTGGATGTTGTGACCGCGTTTTAATGGGAGTTGGAAGAGGAAATATTCATGGAAGTTCCATCCGGATTCCGCGACCCAGCCAGGCCTAATCTCGTATGCCGGCTTCAAAAGGCCCTGTATGGGCTTAAACAGGCTCCACGTCAGTGGTATGCCAAGATTCATTAACTACTAACCGCAGAGCTTTATTATTTGAGTAATCCTCATGAACCCTGCCTTTATGTCTCTCGACAGGACTCTTCGATCTCCATAATTATTCTGTACGTGGATGACCTTCTTATTGCTGGAAACGATCGAGTTACTCTGGAAAACATCAAGACTGAGTTGAAGAGTCGATTCAAGATGAAGGATCTGGGGCCCGTCAAAGAGTTCCTTGGAATCCAAGTTACTCGCAAGTTCAACAAGGACGTTACATCTCTCCCAGAAATCTTACACTGAGAAAATACTTGAAAGATTCAACATGGCCACCGCGAAGCCTGTCGATACCCCTATGGTTCTTTCAAACGGAGGCTCGGACAACAACTAAGAAGCTGATCTTTCCCCATCGATACCGTATCGCTCCGCAATCGGAAGTCTCATGTATTTAATGGTATGCACTCGTCCGGACATTGGTTTCGCTATCGGTAAGCTTTCACAACACTGCGAGAAGCCTCTGGAAAGTCACTGGAAAGCCGTAAAGCGAGTTTATCGCTATCTCAAGGGAACTAGTGACCTCGGAATCTGTTACAGTTCCTTCTGCTCCAATCATCATCGGTTACAGCGATTCCGATTGGGCCGGCTGTCAAACAACTCTTAAGTCGACGAAAAGCTACGTTTTTCATGATGTCCAGAGGCCCCATTTCGTGGCGCTCGAAGAAGCAAGGATGTGTTGCGCTGTCGTCGTGTGAAGCAGAATACATTTCCATTTGCACTGCGTCCAAGGAGGCAATATAGTTGTCCAACGTCTTGTCTGAAATACTGGGCTCAAATCATTCAGCTCATATCTCAATCTTCGTTGATAACTCGGGATCTATCAGCTCTGCCAAGATCCAGTTCTTTAACGAGCGCAACAAACATATTGATATTCGATACCACTTTGTTCGTGAGGCCGTGGCAGCAAATCAGGTCCATTTGTCACATTGCCGAACCTAAGATCAAATCTCTGACATTCTGACAAAACCTTTGCTTCGAGTGAAATTTGAAAGATTTCGGAACGAGTTGGGCATTGTTTGTTCACATCAAAGTAATGTTTGATTTTTTTAGGCCAAGGGGCGCTATCTTGGTCAATTCTAGTTTGAGGGGGGTGTTAGTGCAATTACAGTCTACTGACAATGTAATCGGGGACAGCTACTGTACTTTATTGTACTTTACTGTTCAACCTAGATCTTGACCGTTACATGTATGCACTGTATTGTGCTGTGAGCTTGATCTGATCTTTTTTCAGATCAGCTCAGATAGGTTTAGGGTTATTCCTTCACCGTCGTCTACATGGCTTCTGGAAACATCCACAGGTCGTGCCGAAGCATCATCCGACTCGCCCTGAAGTCTATATAAGCCATAGTCTCAGCCCACCTTGGTCGAACTAAAGCCTCTCACCACTTTCTCTTCTCTCAACTCTCCCTCGGTCGCTCACTCTCTCTATCGCTCTCTACCTCTCTCCTCTCGCTCTCTCCCTCGTCCGCTCGCGCTCTCTCCCTGCTCCTTATCCATCATACTGTATGTCCACGTACATACCTGTCCACTCTGTACTGCACAGCCGTACTGTACAGCATAGCCATATGTACTAGCTTTACACGTGTATGCAGAACAACCCACTAGAGCCGCAACTCTTGTACGCACACGTTTCATATGAACATTTGCAGTAGCCAATCAGAAGCCGTTTCACGTTGAGTTTGAGATGAGGCGCATATGCGCTTTCAAACGGCACCCTCCAAAGCAGCTCACGCTCCCTGCACTTTTGGTTTCAGTGATAGCACAGGGTCCACAGCCAACACCCCTCCGTCACTGACTTGTAAAGGTAAACGACGTAGGGCAAAGGAAAAGGTTGCTGAAGTTAAAGAAGAAAGTTGAAATTGTGTAGACGTCGCTTGAGGTTTTACTTGGAACCGAAAGAACAAACGGTATAATACTCTACGAGCTAGAATTCTCGTAACTGAAAGCTATCTAGAACAATCAAAGGAACAGTATAACTACCAATGGCATTTCGACTCTCCAATCCACAATACTCTAAGCGTCACTGTATTACATCCAAAACGCAAATACATGTCACTGTAATCAAGCGTAGAAACAATTCCGCCAAATAATCTGTAAACCTGTAAGTGCATTGTTGTGTCTTTGATTCACATCTCAGCATGCCTGTCGACCGTTAGTACAACATCATATTGTTTCCTTGTCTGTCCACTCCTCTCAGCATGTTGGAGTTACTTCCACCAGTAACTAAGGCTCAATCGACTGAAACCTCAACACTCTCTCGATTAGCCTCCAAGTCCAAGTCTTGTCCTGATTCCATCAAGTAACCTTGGACCTAACGGCTTAGTGAGCATGTCAGCGTCGTTTCTTCAGTCGGAACGTAGCCCACGTGAACCAGCAACTTCTTGACCAGCCCGCGGATGAAGTGTATACGCACATCTATGTGCTTTGCACGCTTGGACGGGCATTTTTCGGAGGTTGCCCAGCCAATGGCTGCTTGGTTGTCCGACTTGATTGGCACTCTCTCAGTCACACCTTAAGGCCAGATTCTTGCAATACACGTCCAATCCACAACACCTCTGGGCTACTTCTGTATTGCATTGTACTCAGCTTCACAAGTAGACAGTGCACAGCAGTCTGCTTCTTGGCTCCCCACATCACTGTTGCTTCGCCAAGTTTGACCAAGTACCCAGACATCGACTTTCGGTCAACAGTGTCGCCAGCATAATCTGAGTCACGAATGAGAGCATATCCAGACTGCCCGCTGAGTAGAACATGCCAAAGTCAGTTGTCCCTCGGAGATACCGCAGCACTCTCTTGGTACCACGATGAAGTATGCAGTAGGTGCATTTTGGAATCGAGCCAAAATAAGAACGGACATCAGGATGTCAGGGCGACTGCGTAATGCCAAGTATAGTAGGCACCCATCATTTGCTGGTATTGTTCCACATCCATAACTGTCTTATCATCCTCTGCATCCAGACCAGTAAAGAAAGACTCCACCATAGGAGTTAGCGCTGGTTTAGACTCTTGCAAACCAAAGCGCCGTAGAATACTTTCTGTGTATTGAGGCTGGCACAGTTTAAGTGACGTAAATGCCCATGTGAGTCCGTTGTCCGTTTCAGTTGCACTCCAGAGGAAGAGCTCAACTCCATCAGCCACTCGAAGCTTGCACAGCGACTTGAGCTCCTCCACAATGGCGTTTCTGGCGCAACTGCATGAGCGAGCACAACAGATCGTCGACATAAACAAGATGTACTCATGGAGCGTGCCATTCACATACTTTCGGCGAAACACATGGTGCGCTGGCAACTCAAGAATCCATGCCATTAAGATTGTGCAAAGCTTTGTATGCATGCTAAATGCGCTTGATTAGTCCATACATCGCTTTCTTGAGCCGGTAGCCTGCGACTCGATCCAGGTATACCACGAGAGGACATTACCCAGACGGATTCTGCAAGTTCTCCATTTAGGAAAGCCGTTTTGACGTCCAACTGCGCAATGTGCATTCCGAGGCACATCGCCAAGTAAGGAAGATGCGCACAATTGTGAACGATACACAGGGGCGTACGTCTCTTTGTAGTTTCGCCGTACTTTGAAAGTTTCCGCCTGCCACAACTCGAGCTTTGAATCGTTCCACAGTTCCATCTGCGTTCCTTTTCACTTCAAAACGGATGCGTGGATAGAGGCTGCGAAACTGAAGAGTCGTCTCTGTACCAAGTGTCGTTGTCATCCAAAGCCTGAAGTTCTTCATCAATGGCTGACTGCCATAATGCTTGCTCCTCAGGAGTAGAGCTCAAAGCTTCCCGCAGAGTCGGTTCGTCACTGGTTGTGACCTTGACAACGCTCTGTGAATGAGCCGAAGTTGCCATGTAACAAGCTGGAGGCTTACGGCGACTGCGTGAAGGATAGCGACGTGTGTTGGCTTTCGTCATCAACGTCGTCTTGAAGCTCAGGCTGAGGAGTTTCATCGTGTGCATCCTCGAAATTATCGTCATTTTCATCGTCTCATCGTCGCGGTGCGAGTTGCCATTTGTCTCCTCCAGAGGTGGTAGCCCTTGGTCATCATTGTCATTGTCACTGTCATGTCGCTCTCGTTATACCGTATGCTTGTCAACAGAGAGTTCAATGGAGGTGTCACTTTCGATGTCACTTTCAGATCCCGAAGGCTCAGCGTACGAGCTGGCGTCAGACTCCGCGTCACTATCCATGTACATAATCAAGGCTGGGTGCACCGGGAAACCTAGACTCGTCAAATGTCACATAACGGGACTCGGTATTTGGGGCATGTCATCGTCATCAATCACAAGTACCCGATACACACATGCTTCAGAGTCTCCAGGTACACACCCTCAATGGCCCGGGCTTCAAACTTAGAGCCCTTTGGTAGCCGTAGCACGTATGCCATGCACCCAACACCTTACATTCTTTAGTGACGGGTCTTTTCCGGTAAACAGAGAGTATGGTGTTGCATTTACCCAGTGAGTGAGGGACTCTGTTCCGTACGTAAATGACATGTTTTATTGCAAACGGCCACAGACGGTAGATCAGCTTGATTAGCATAGACAATGCACTTTCCACCAGAGTTCGATTGACACGTTCAGCAATGCCGTTGAGTTCCGGAGTATATGGCGGGGAGAATGACTTGTTCTCCTCTCCTCCTCCAAGGAATTCTGCAAAGCAATATACTCCTTAGCACCGTCCGAGTGTATCTTTCGGATGCTAGCTCCTCCATCTCACGGAACTTGGAAGACACACCATCAAACACCTCAGGCAATTCGCTGCGTCGACGCATCATTCCGGCAAACAGGTACCTGGAACGGTCATCTACAAACGTGGAGATGTATCTTAGCCGATCAGGGAACGAGGGCTCGAGCTTCCACTATGTCTGAGTGAACAATTTCACCAATCTCTGTGGCACGCTCAAAATGACCTGGGAACGGTAGTCTGTGAGCCTTACCGAGGCGACATGCACGACAAACGTCGTTCATTTCAGGGAGCTTAGGTACGCCATCTACGTACTTGTGCAAATAGGACAAATCCAGGGTTATGTGAGCAAGGCGGCGATGCCAGAGTGCTAAGTTTCTAAATCAGTCATAATCATTGCCTTCTCTGTTCCTTCAGGGGCAACCGGTCAGGCAGCATGTACATTCGGGTGTCTGGATCGTGTTTGACCAATAAGAAACTCGTCTCCTTCAAGCACGAGGCGGACATTTCTGCGACCAAAGTGTGACTCGATCCCGTTGTCAGCTAACCTACCAGTGGAGACAAGGTTGTAGCCTAGACCCGAATGTACAGCACATCTTCCAGACGAATGTTGGCATTTTCGAAGGGTAAAATGACTTCACCTGCATGGGCTGCCTGCACAGCCGTCTTGTCTGCAAGTAGGACAGTACGCCTTTGACACGGCTTTGAGACCCCGACACAAACGCAGAGAGTGTGTGGAAGCAATGTGCAGTTGCTCCACTGTCGGCATATGATCGGTGGTCCTGGGGGAGAAATGGTTGTCTTTTCAACTATTGCCCCAGCGAACACAGGCTTAGATTTCTTACCAGACGACTTCTCACCGGCTGTGCCAGTGCCGCTTGCAGCTGGTTTTACAGCTTGTGCAGCAAACAGTTGTCGGGCCTTCGGAGGCAGCTTGTTATTGGGTTGTTTGGATTGAGCCAACATCTATCCTCAGTATGGCCGTCCTTCTCACAGAAATCGCAGTGATACCCATTGGGGTTCTGGCCAGACTTGACAGACTTTAGAGCCGCAGCCAATGCGCGTGCCGTGGTCTCTATGTCTGAGGAGTTGTTCCTCGGAGTCCGAGGTATCATGCCGAGTCTCACTTTGCGCGGCCAAGTTGGAACCTCGTTTGCTCTTGCGACTGCGCCTGGACCGACCCTTTCTGGAGCCAGTTGACTGGACATGGACTGTCGAGCATTATACTCGTCGATTAGAGTTGTTGCGACATAGTCCATGTCAGATCGGAGGTATCCTTCGTACGGAGAGCAGCAGCAGTGGACTCAAGCGGACACTTGGATCGATGGACGCAATAGCATAGAGCCTTGTGCGTTTCCGGTATGGCTGCGTCCTTGCCCATCTGCTCTAGTTGTGCAAACAACGAGGTGTACTTGTCGACATATGACGACATGTTCTGATCGGTATACCTCATGCGAAACAGTTGAGTCTGCACAGCGATACGGGAAACGGTTCGGTTGGAGGCATAACGTGCATCCAACAGTTGCAACATTCGTTTCGGATCATCGTCGGCTTCGATAACAACACGTAGCGGGGCATCTCCGAGTGCGGATATGATGATACCGGATGCCTTCTCGCGTTTGACAATGTCACGAGTGCTTCGTACAGTATCATCATCGGGAGTGGTGGTCGTTGCTGTTGTAGTTGAGGATCCTGACCCTGATTCAACCAACCCCATACACCTTTCACACGACATGGTGCTCGTAAACGAAGGCGCCACACCCCATAGTCATCTCCTCGACGTCCATGGAAGCGAGGGATTTTGATGCCACTCGTACCATCCGGTTCGAATTCGGACTCGGACATGTTGATGTCCTAGCGCTGACAAGAAGACAGTAGAACTTAGATGACAAAATGAAAACTTGAAAGTAACTTGATGAGGTTGTTGACCTTGATCTTGATCTTGAGGTTAAAAGGAACGTTGAAGTTGCTGCGAAATGATGAAGGGATCAAGAGCAGTGAAGCGATGAAGTCTGCTTAGATTCGACCTTCTGGGCCCATAACCTGTAAAGGTAAACGAAGTAGGGCAAAGGAAAAGGTTGCTGAAGTTGAAGAAGAACAAGTTGAAATTGTGTAGACGTCGCTTGAGGTTTTACTTGGAACCGAAAGAACAAACGGTATAAATACTCTACCGAGCTAGAATTCCTCGTAACTGAAAGCTATCTAGAACAATCAAAGGAACAGTATAACTACCAATGGCATTTCGACTCTCCAATCCACAATACTCTAAGCGTCACTGTATTACATCCAACAACGCAAATACATGTCACTGTAATCAAGCGTAGAAAACAATTCCGCCAAATAATCTGTAAACCTGTAAGTGCATTGTTGTGTCTTTGATTCACATCTCAGCATGCCTGTCGACCGTTAGTACAACATCATCATATTGTTTCCTTGTCTGTCCACTCCTCTCAGCATGTTGGAAGTTACTTCCACCAGTAACTAAGGCTCAAAGGACTGACACCTCAACATGACTTCAAAGGTCTAAGTGTCGGACGCCACTCTTCTCACGAAACCTTTCGTGCTTCACACGGCAAAGTGGTTTGTTCAACATATCGGCAGTCATCTTATCGGTTGGGCAGTAGAACAACACAATCGACTTGTCGCGTAGAGCTTCTCGAGTAAAGTGGAAACGAATGTCGATGTGCTTAGTACGCTTGTTCACAACTCCATTTCGAGCAAGGTCAATGCACCCTTGGTTCTCAACATATACAGGTGTTGGTTCAACAAGCAACTTTACCGACTTGTCCACTTCAACTCCAATAAAATGCCTATGCCATTCCACAGTCGCCTAAGCCAGATTGCCCCCTTGGTACCACAGCACAGACTCATATATTCAGATTCAGCACTGGACAGTGCAACCACTTCTTGCCGACGTGAACACCATGAAACAGGTCCTCCTGTCATCATGAACAGGTATCCACTGGTAGACTTGCGGTTTGCAACATCACCTGCCCAGTCTGAGTCAACGTACCCATGCAGTGTCAAATCAGTGCTTGTGCCATAAGTGATACCAAAGGAACAAGTACCATTCAGATAGCGCAGTACACGCTTGACTGCCTTCCAGTGAGTATCTCCAGGTTCTCAACATACTTTGCAAGTTTGGACACTGCGTATGAGATATCTGGGCGAGTTCCCACAGACAAGTACAGGAGACAGCCAATCGCCTGACGGTACGGCACATTCGTAAGTACCTTCTCAATTGCAGACAAGTCTACACCGCATTCCATTAGAGTGTCAACTGTTTTGGACTGATGCATGCGAAAACGTTCCAACACCTTCTGTGTGTATGTAGACTGAGTCAGATACAACTGTCGCTTCGCTCGGTCACGACGATTCTCGAACCCGAGTACCATGCGAGCTTCTTTGAGGTCTTTCATGCGGAAATGAGATGACAGTTCTGCTTTCACGCGATCCATGGTCTGCATGCTCGGACTTGCAATCAGCAGGTCATCAACGTATAGGGCAATCAGAACCACAAATTCCAATATCTTTCCGGTGTAAACACACTCATCTGCGTCATTTGGCTTCAGTTGCATCTCCTCAACAAGAAACGAGTATATCTTTGCATGCCACTATCTGGGTGCTTGCTTAAGCCCATAGATGGCTTTCTTCAAACGACACACCAGATTCTCGTTACCTTGTTGTACAAACCCAGTTAACTGCTCCATTTATACTGTCTCTTCAAGCTCACCGTTCAGAAAAACAGTTTTGACATCCACCTGGTGCGAATGAAAGTCCCGCACAGCAGTTACTGACAGAATCATCCTGATAGAGGTAAACTTGTTTGAAAAGGGATAGAATGCATGCGATCCCATGGTTTTTAGTTGCCACCTGGACACGTGTACACTTGTAGCATGAAAAAGCGAGTTGCACCCTTCTTCTGTGCGTACACCTACTACACGTGTAAAATGGGCCAAATCGAAAGTTGCCTGGGACGAAAGCCCATTTTCGGGCAACTCAAAATCACGGCGCATTTTACCATTTTTCAAACCACTTGGTATTCTGCCCTCTGATTGGCAGCTAGATACGCCTCCATACCACTCACATCGCTCCAAGGGGCGATGCCTGAGCTGATCATTGTGGAGCATTCTGACACTTGGCATGTTATCGTTGGTTGATGGTTTGTCTCTATTCTAGGCTCAAAGTACTGTACGCTGTTGTTGATTTGGCAAGACGATCACATGACCCCACATCGGTGCCAAATCTCATAAGAGGCAGGAGGCATGTTCCACGTGTACACATGCACACGTGTTGAATGAAGGGTGGCCCTAAGGCATTCCGGAAGAAATCCAAAGTTCCCAGGGACGAAAGTACGATTTTGAGAGATCAGCGATTTAGAGGGCAAAATGTTGTTTATGGGGTGATTTTACGTAGGGTAGGGTGCTATAAGTGGATGATGAGTATACTGTATGAGAGATATGCTGAGGGAAGCTATGTACACGTGTACGTGGTGGCAGCTGTGTATGTGATGTACACGTGGTACAGCTAAGAGTAGAAACCTTTTTGCAGTGTTGTACAAGTACTGTACTAGTGCCAAATGAGGAACTGTACTTCGCACTGTACATCGTAATATACCAAGTACTGTACTCCTTACTGTACTTGAGTTTGTACAGTAGGAATCAATTATGGCAATACTGTCATGACTGCTAGAAAGAGGTATTTGATTTTATATTATGTATGAGGATTCTAGTTATGATTACGGGTTTTATCCAGCTGCATCCAAAAATCAGTTATGTGATTTCATCATATGTATGAGGTTTCTAGTTATGATATTGGTTTGTACAACTGCATCCAAAAATCAGTTATGTGATTCCATCATACGTATGTGGTTTTAGTTATGATATTGGTTTGTACAACTGCATCCAAAAATCAGTTATGTGATTCCATCATACGTATGATGTTTCTAGTTATGATATTGGTTTGTACAACTGCATCCAAAAATCAGTTATGTGATTCCATCATACGTATGTGGATTTTAGTTATGATATTGGTTTGTACAACTGCATCCAAAAATCAGTTATGTGATTCCATCATACGTATGATAATCTAGTTATATTGGTTTGTACAACTGCATCCAAAAATCAGTTATGTGATTCCATCATACGTATGTGGTTTCTAGTTATGATATTGGTTTGTACATCTGCATCCAGAAATCAGTTATGTGATTCCATCATACGTATGTGGTTTCTACTTATGATATTGGTTTGTACAACTGCATCCAAAAATCAGTTATGTGATTCCATCATATGTATGAGGTTCCTAATTATGATGAAGATTGGACCGACTGCATCCAAATCAGTTATGTGATTCTATTATACGTATGACGGATTGAGTCCGTTATTTTGGCACAAGGGAATTCGTTTCCGGTAAGTCTGCAAAATAAGGTACTGTATTGATGTGTGTATTGGGCCAACCTATTTACACAAATTTGTCAACTTTGGAAGCAGTTCCAAATTTGCCCCTAATGACTGTTATCACCGGGCCAAGATCTTGAAATCGCGTTCAAATGGCTCAGTTTGTGGGATTCTGTTAGTGGACGCAGTGAGTTAGAAAGTAGTTGTAGGTTGTACTTAAGGCCAGGATTTTAGAGTTCCGAGTAAATTCTGGGTAGCCAAGCCCGCAACTTCATCCGTCCAGCAAAGTCCTTCACCCTCCCGATTCCCATTAGGTTATGGGCCCAGTTCAACGCCGTCTCTCTCTCTGAACCCCGTAAGTCGCCGTGTGTTGCTGCATTGTTTTCTTGTCTATCTCAGTCTCTTGATTATGTCTACTCGTTCCGGTAAGCTATTTGAATAATTCCATTTCTTTGCACATCGAAGTGATTCTCTTTGCACCTTTTGGTTGGTCTAAAGACTCATAATCCCAAAAGCTGTTACTGACGATCACTTCCACTTTTGTGCCTGCTTTTGCGGGGTTGTGCTAGACTCGGAATTAGCCCTGGTGCCCGAGTGCCCAGGGCTGCGACAGTTAGGACTTTGCCATCTGTGGGGAGGACAGTTGTGGAATCGATCGAAGTACTCGAACCAGAAGGACCGCCGCCAAAGACGCTCGCGCTTCCCTCGTCTAGGGAAAGGTATAGGATCCCTCGTAAGTCAGTACCTCTGGATAAGCCAATAAAGAAAGTTCAACGCCTCTCGGCAAAGAAAGCTAAAGCCCTCGCCGATCGAGTTGCCAAGAAGGAACTAAAGGCTAAACGAAGAGTTCCGCCGAGGAACAAGAGGTACTGCAAGCTCTGTGATATTAGCTGCAATAGCGCACAGACATTCTACGATCACATCAATTCTAAGGGTCATAGGACTAGAGAGAAAAACAAGAAAAAGACCCCTAGGTGTACTGCTTGTGATAGAGTGTTCGATTCCCACGAGGTTCTCAAGCGTCACGAGAACGGGAAGGAACACTTGAAAGTAGTTTTGTCCAGAGAATTTAAAGAGATCCATTTGTTTGTTTGAAGCGACGTCTTTGGCCTTTGCTTTAGTCTAGAGTTTCGTGTGCTGTGTTCTTATAGAGGTGGGCTTGCCACTACAAGGGACTATCGGTCCCCGGCTTGGGATCTTCGAACAGAACATTAGCACCTCTAGAATATTGCAATGAGTAGCGGAGAAGATCAAGGAGGAGGATCGATGAAGATCGAAAAGCTCACGGATACCAATTTCTACGTGTGGAAACAGAAGATTCAGCTCCTGTTGGCCCTTCGCGATGTGGAACAGTATATTACTGATGGCACCGTTCCTGAAGATGAACAATCTTCCACTTACAAGGCATGGAAGCAAGGGGATCGAAAGGCCCGGGCCATCATCGGCCTGTCGCTGTCCGATGATCACCTGGATCATGTGAGAGATGCTGTCACAGCCAAAGAAATGTGGGACGCCATCTTGGAAGTTTTTGAGCGCCACACATTACTAAATAAGCTGGCGGCCCGGAGAGACTTCTACACGGTCACCATGCTAGACAATGAGAAAGTTTTGCCATACATAGGACGTGTGCGACACCTAGCAGCTCGCTTAAAGTCAATGGGAGTCATCATTGATGACAAGGAAATGGCTATGGCAGTTCTCAATGGTCTTCCGCAGAGGTTTCAAAATCTCATTGTAGCGCTTGACGCTCTTGGATCCGAAGATAACACGTTCGGAGTAGAATATGTAAAAAGTCGCCTGCTCCAAGAGGAGCAACGTGCATCGATGAGGCTTACTAGAAGGCAGAATCCGCCAAGTTCTGCTCTTATTGGGCACATCCCTGAGGCAAGGCGTGTTTCGACTTTGACATGCACCAACTGTGGTCACAATGGACACTCCGCTGCCCGCTGCTGGGGAAAGGACATCAACGGAAGGCGACCACCGCCACCTGACCGGTTCCTACGTAGACAGTCACAGAAGCCTACTGCGATGATTGCTCAAGAGCAAGAAGATCTGGAAATTAATGAAGTCGAGTACATATGTCTGATGAACAAGGTAGATAACTCTGGTATCAACATAACCTCAAACACTTGGCTTATCGACTCTGGATGCTCCGCGCACATGACATTTGACAAGAGACTGTTCTCCGACTACAGGGAGGTCTCAAACAGCCGCGTAGAAATGGGAACAAAAGCGTGTGCAGTAGTAGCTGGAGTCGGGACCGTCCCATTACGCTTTTAGTGAGCGGAGTTCAAAAGTCATGCAAGCTCACCAATGTGCTGCACGTTCCAAGCTTTGCTTTTTCCCTAATCTCTGTACGTAAGATGGTCGATAATGGATTTGACGTTGAGTTCGTTCGTGACAAGTGCACTGTGAAGAGGAGTGACTGCATCGTGGCTACTGCCACAAGTCGAGGAGAGCTGTATGTGCTTGACACATGTAACGAGGTTCATTCGGCGCACAAAGCCTCTTTGAAGACATGGCATGAAAGATTGGCCCACGTTCACACTCAAGGAATATTGTCCATGGCTCGTAAGAACGTGGTAAGTGGACTTCATATCTCCTCTTCAGATATAACAAGAGACGCTAGCTCATCTTCTGACTGTGAATCTGTGACATGTGATGCGTGTGTGTTAGGAAAAGCAACTCGTGCTGTGATTCCTAAACAGCGCTCTGGAGGCAGGGCCAAACATTTGCTAGACTTGGTCCATTCGGACGTCTGCGGCCCACTCCAAGTACAGTCAGTAGGTGGTGCTAGATACTTTGTCACTTTTATCGATGACCACTCAAACTGGAGTGTTGTCTATCCGATGAAGAGTAAAGATGAAACGTTCCATTTTTATCAGAAGTTTGCCCAATATGCCTTCACACACACTGGTCAACGCGTGAAAGTGCTTCGATCTGATCGTGGAGGAGAGTATCTTTCTTCAGAGTTCCAATCCTTTCTATCGTCACAAGGAACTGTTCATCAAACGACCGCTGCATACACACCTGAACAGAATGGTGTGGCAGAACGGCTCAATCGTACCCTGATTGATCTCGTCAGGTCTATGCTGTCCCATATGAAGGTTCCGAAAGCTTTCTGGGCTGAAGCTCTTGATAACGCAGTTTACGTTCGCAATCGTGTCACGACAAGAGCTTTGGGTGGTCTCGTTACTCCATTTCACCTATGGATGAAGAAAAAGCCCGATGTATCTCACCTACGTGTGTTTGGATGTCAATGCTGGTACAAGGTGCCTGGTAATGAGGTGCGTAAACTTGACGACCGCGCAACAACGGGAATGTTTGTTGGGTATCCCGGGAACTAAGGCCTACAAAATTTGGGATGACAATTTTACATCGCATTGTTATTTCCAGGGATGTGCAGTTCGATGAGTCGAGACCAGGGGCTTGCTCTTACGATGAACATTTTCCGATGATAATGATATGGACGTTGACCCAGTGGAGACGACCGATACTGACGAAATTGAGTCTGAAACATCTAATGGTGATAATGAACATGGCATTGAAACAGGGTCACCGGCGGAGGTTGAGAACTTTCAAAGTCAAGGTATTGAGCCCGACTCAACTAATGAGACTTTGCAACCAGAAGAAGTGAGTGGTGAGCAAGATGCTGGTCCCGGCGATGTGGAACCTCGCCGCTCCACTCGTTCACGACGCCCACCCCGACAGTGGTGGACAGGCCTGGTGGGAACCAGCTTACTCACACCTTCCTGTGGCGACATCAACATACCGAACTCCTTTAAAGAGGCGATGGGTGGACCACAACCACAGTTCTGGCAGAAAGCGATTGATAAGGAGCTAGAGTCCCAACGCAAAAACAAAACCTGGGCACTAGTTCCACGATCGGAAGGTGCCAATATTCTAACTTCTCGCTGGGTATTTACTGTAAAGGACATGCCGGACGATAACGGCACGTTGACTCAAAAGGGAAAAGGTCGCCTGGTTGTGCGGGGCTTTCAACAAATTGAGGGGATTGATTACTCAGAGACTTTTGCGCCGGTGATCAAATTTACAACGATTCGATTGTTGTTGGCGATTGTAGCCCACTTCGATTTAGAGCTTCATCAAATGGACGTGGTCACGGCCTTTCTGAACGGTGACTTAGAAGAGGATATTTATATGGAGCAGCCTGAAGGTATCGTTGACTCTTCCAGGCCCAATCATGTTTGCAAACTTCTCAAGGCTATCTATGGTCTTAAGCAAGCGAGTCGACAATGGCACAAAAAGATTGACGATTTCCTTATTCACACGCTTGGCTTCAAGACTACGAGAAGTGACGCCTGTCTATATACAAACATATCAGAAAAAGGTGTTATGCTGATTGCCCTATATGTGGATGACTTGCTTCTTGCGGGAAGTGACCTGAAAGCCGTGACCTGGATGAAAGGTGAACTGAACAAGAGATTTGAGATGAAAGATTTAGGCGAGGCCAAAAAGTGCATTGGGCTTGAAATAAGTAGAAAAAGGGTCCCTAGACGGATCTATATCTCGCAGACAGAGTATGCCAAGTCCATTTTGAAACGTTTTGGTATGGCCAGTTGCAATCCCGTGAGGACTCCGATGGAACAAGGATTACACCCTGAGATGTCAACTAGCCCGTATTGCGATGTACCATATCGACAGATCATTGGCTGCTTAATGTTTCTTATGGTAGGGTCACGTCCAGATCTTGCATATGTGGTGGGAAAACTGTCCCAACACTGTGAGAACCCTCGCGAGGACCACTGGCAAGCAGCCAAACGAGTTCTGAGATATATCAAAGGAACGCTCTCACTAGGTGTAATTCTAGATGGAAATCTCCCAGTGCAAACTCTAGAGGGCTTCAGCGATGCAGACTGGGGTGGTTGCTTGGACTCGAGAAAGTCCACCAGTGGATATGTGTTCAAACTGTGTGGGGGAGCTATTAGTTGGTCATCTAGGAGACAAACGGTCGTTGCGAAATCCACATGCGAAGCGGAGTATATTGCACTGTGTGAGGCTTGCAAAGAGGCAGCTTGGCTCAGGTGCCTTCTTGCAGACGCATTGGGAAAGTCGAAAGACAGCACAGTTACAATCGGGTGTGATAATGCTGGTACAATAGCGTTTGCGGGTAACGAAGGAGTGAACAGGCGAAATAAGCACATTGACATATCATATCATTTTGTCCGAGATGCTGTGACTCGAAAGATTGTTTCACTGTTTCACGTACCTTCTACAGATATGCCAGCAGATATACTCACCAAGCCTCTTGGTCGCATTCAATTCATACAATGCATAAAATCTCTAGGCCTCGGAGAGCTGCACGATGCTTAGGTCATGTAATCGAGGGGGGGTGTTGTTGATTTGGCAAGACGATCACATGACCCCACATCGGTGCCAAACCTCATAAGAGGCATGAGGCATGTTCCACGTGTACACATGCACACGTGTCGAATGAAGGGTGGCGCTAAGGCATTCCGGAAGAAATCCAAAGTTCCCAGGGACGAAAGTACGATTTTGAGAGATCAGCGATTTAGAGGGCAAAATGTTGTTTATGGGGTGATTTTACGTAGGGTAGGGTACTATAAGTGGATGATGAGTATACTGTATGAGAGATATGCTGAGGAAAGCTATGTACACGTGTACGTGGTGGCAGTTGTGTATGTGATGTACACGTGGTACAGCTAAGAGAAGAAACCTTTTTGTGCAGTGTTGTACACGTACTGTACTAGTGCCAAATGAGGAACTGTACTTCGCACTGTACATCGTAATATACCAAGTACTGTACTCCTTACTATACCTGAGTTTGTACAGTAGGAATCAATTATGGCAATACTGTCATGACTGCTAGAAAGAGGTATTTGATTTTATATTATGTATGAGGATTCTAGTTATGATTAGGGTTTTATCCAGCTGCATCCAAAAATCGGTTATGTGATTTCATCATATGTATGAGGTTTCTAGTTATGATTGGTTTGTACAACTGCATCCAAAAATCAGTTATGTGATTCCATCATATGTATGAGTTCGTAATTATGATGAAGATTGGACGACTGCATCCAAAAATCAGTTATGTGATTCTATTTTACGTATGACGGATTGAGTCCGTTATTTTGGCACAAGGGAATTCGTTTCCGGTAAGTCTGCAAAATAAGGTACTGTATTGATGTGTGTATTGGGCCAACCTATTTACACAAATTTGTCAACTTTGGAAGCAGTTCCAAATTTGCCCCTAATGACTGTTATCACCGGGCCAAGATCTTGAAATCCGCTCAAATGGCTCAGTTTGTGGGATTCTGTTAATGGACGCAGTGAGTTAGAAAATAGTTATAGGTTGTACTTAAGGCCAGGATTTTAGAGTTCCGAGTAAATTCTGGGTAGCCAAGCCCGCAACTTCATCCGTCCAGCAAAGTCCTTCACCCTCTCCGATTCCCATTAGGTTATGGGCCCAGTTCAACGCCGTCTCTTTCTCTGAACCCCGTAAGTCGCCGTGTGTTGCTGCATTGTTTTCTTGTCTATCTCAGTCTCTTGATTATGTCTACTCGTTCCGGTAAGCTATTTGAATAATTCCATTTCTTTGCACATCGAAGTGATTCTCTTTGCACCTTTTGGTTGGTCTAAAGACTCATAATCCCAAAAGCTGTTACTGACGATCACTTCCACTTTTGTGCCTGCTTTTGCGGGGTTGTGCTAGACTCGGAATTAGCCCTGGTGCCCCGAGTGCCCAGGGCTGCGACAGTTAGGACTTTGCCATCTGTGGGGAGGACAGTTGTGGAATCGATCGAAGTACTCGAACCAGAAGGACCGCCGCCGAAGACGCTCGCGCTTCCCTCGTCTAGGGAAAGGTATAGGATCCCTCGTAAGTCAGTACCTCTGGATAAGCCAATAAAGAAAGTTCAACGCCTCTCGGCAAAGAAAGCTAAAGCCCTCGCCGATCGAGTTGCCAAGAAGGAACTAAAGGCAAAACGAAGAGTTCCGCCGAGGAACAAGAGGTACTGCAAGCTCTGTGATATTAGCTGCAATAGCGCACAGACATTCTACGATCACATCAATTCTAAGGGTCATAGGACTAGAGAGAAAAACAAGAAAAAGACCCCTAGGTGTACTGCTTGTGATAGAGTGTTCGATTCCCACGAGGTTCTCAAGCGTCACGAGAACGGGAAGGAACACTTGAAAGTAGTTTTGTCCCAGAGAATTTAAAGAGATCCATTTGTTTGTTTGAAGCGACGTCTTTGGCCTTTGCTTTAGTCTAGAGTTTCGTGTGCTGTGTTCTTATAGAGGTGGGCTTGCCACTACAAGGGACTATCGGTCCCCGGCTTGGGATCTTCGAACAGAACATTAGCACCTCTAGAATATTGCAATGAGTAGCGGAGAAGATCAAGGAGGAGGATCGATGAAGATCGAAAAGCTCACGGATACCAATTTCTACGTGTGGAAACAGAAGATTCAGCTCCTGTTGGCCCTTCGCGATGTGGAACAGTATATTACTGATGGCACGTTCTGAAGATGAACAATCTTCCACTTACAAGGCATGGAAGCAAGGGGATCGAAAGGCCCGGGCCATCATCGGCCTGTCGCTGTCCGATGATCACCTGGATCATGTGAGAGATGCTGTCACAGCCAAAGAAATGTGGGACGCCATCTTGGAAGTTTTTGAGCGCCACACATTACTAAATAAGCTGGCGGCCCGGAGAGACTTCTACACGGTCACCATGCTAGACAATGAGAAAGTTTTGCCATACATAGGACGTGTGCGACACCTAGCAGCTCGCTTAAAGTCAATGGGAGTCATCATTGATGACAAGGAAATGGCTATGGCAGTTCTCAATGGTCTTCCGCAGAGGTTTCAAAATCTCATTGTAGCGCTTGACGCTCTTGGATCCGAAGATAACACGTTCGGAGTAGAATATGTAAAAAGTCGCCTGCTCCAAGAGGAGCAACGTGCATCGATGAGGCTTACTAGAAGGCAGAATCCGCCAAGGTCTGCTCTTATTGGGCACATCCCTGAGGCAAGGCGTGTTTCGACTTTGACATGCACCAACTGTGGTCACAATGGACACTCCGCTGCCCGCTGCTGGGGAAAGGACATCAACGGAAGGCGACCACCGCCACCTGACCGGTTCCTACGTACAGTCACAGAAGCCTACTGCGATGATTGCTCAAGAGCAAGAAGATCTGGAAATTAATGAAGTCGAGTACATATGTCTGATGAACAAGGTAGATAACTCTGGTATCAACATAACCTCAAACACTTGGCTTATCGACTCTGGATGCTCCGCACACATGACATTTGACAAGAGACTGTTCTCCGACTACAGGGAGGTCTCAAACAGCCGCGTAGAAATGGGAACAAAAGCGTGTGCAGTAGTAGCTGGAGTCGGGACCGTCCCCATTACGCTTTTAGTGAGCGGAGTTCAAAAGTCATGCAAGCTCACCAATGTGCTGCACGTTCCAAGCTTTGCTTTTTCCCTAATCTCTGTACGTAAGATGGTCGATAATGGATTTGACGTTGAGTTCGTTCGTGACAAGTGCACTGTGAAGAGGAGTGACTGCATCGTGGCTACTGCCACAAGTCGAGGAGAGCTGTATGTGCTTGACACATGTAACGAGGTTCATTCGGCGCACAAAGCCTCTTTGAAGACATGGCATGAAAGATTGGCCCACGTTCACACTCAAGGAATATTGTCCATGGCTCGTAAGAACGTGGTAAGTGGACTTCATATCTCCTCTTCAGATATAACAAGAGACGCTAGCTCATCTTCTGACTGTGAATCTGTGACATGTGATGCGTGTGTGTTAGGAAAAGCAACTCGTGCTGTGATTCCTAAACAGCGCTCTGGAGGCAGGGCCAAACATTTGCTAGACTTGGTCCATTCGGACGTCTGCGGCCCACTCCAAGTACAGTCAGTAGGTGGTGCTAGATACTTTGTCACTTTTATCGATGACCACTCAAACTGGAGTGTTGTCTATCCGATGAAGAGTAAAGATGAAACGTTCCATTTTTATCAGAAGTTTGCCCAATATGCCTTCACACACACTGGTCAACGCGTGAAAGTGCTTCGATCTGATCGTGGAGGAGAGTATCTTTCTTCAGAGTTCCAATCCTTTCTATCGTCACAAGGAACTGTTCATCAAACGACCGCTGCATACACACCTGAACAGAATGGTGTGGCAGAACGGCTCAATCGTACCCTGATTGATCTCGTCAGGTCTATGCTGTCCCATATGAAGGTTCCGAAAGCTTTCTGGGCTGAAGCTCTTGATAACGCAGTTTACGTTCGCAATCGTGTCACGACAAGAGCTTTGGGTGGTCTCGTTACTCCATTTCACCTATGGATGAAGAAAAAGCCCGATGTATCTCACCTACGTGTGTTTGGATGTCAATGCTGGTACAAGGTGCCTGGTAATGAGGTGCGTAAACTTGACGACCGCGCAACAACGGGAATGTTTGTTGGGTATCCGGGAACTAAGGCCTACAAAATTTGGGATGACAATTTACATCGCATTGTTATTTCCAGGGATGTGCAGTTCGATGAGTCGAGACCAGGGGCTTGCTCTTACGATGAACATTTCTCCGATGATAATGATGGACGTTGACCCAGTGGAGACGACCGATACTGACGAAATTGAGTCTGAAACATCTAATGGTGATAATGAACATGGCATTGAAACAGGGTCACCGGCGGAGGTTGAGAACTTTCAAAGTCAAGGTATTGAGCCCGACTCAACTAATGAGACTTTGCAACCAGAAGAAGTGAGTGGTGAGCAAGATGCTGGTCCCGGCGATGTGGAACCTCGCCGCTCCACTCGTTCACGACGCCCACCCGACAGTGGTGGACAGGCCTGGTGGGAACCAGCTTACTCACACCTTCCTCTCGGTCGCATTCTATTCATAAAATGCATAAAATCTCTGGGCCTCGGAGAGCTGTACAATGCTTAGGTCATGTAATCGAGGGGGGTGTTGTTGATTTGGCAAGACGATCACATGACCCCACATCGGTGCCAAATCTCATAAGAGGCATGAGGCATGTTCCAGGTGTACACATGCACACGTGTTGAATGAAGGGTGGCCCTAAGGCATTCCGGAAGAAATCCAAAGTTCCCAGGGACGAAAGTACGATTTTGAGAGATCAGCGATTTAGAGGGCAAATGTTGTTTATGGGGTGATTTTACGTAGGGTAGGGTACTATAAGTGGATGATGAGTATATACTGTATGAGAGATATGCTGAGGGAAGCTATGTACACGTGTACATGGTGGCGGTTGTGTATGTGATGTACACGTGGTACAGCTAAGAGTAGAAACCTTTTGTGCAGTGTTGTACACGTACTGTACTAGTGCCAAATGAGGAACTGTACTTCGCACTGTACATCGTAATATACCAAGTACTGTACTCCTTACTGTACTTGAGTTTGTACAGTAGGAATCAATTATGGCAATACTGTCATGACTGCTAGAAAGAGGTATTTGATTTTATATTATGTATGAGGATCTAGTTATGATTACGGGTTTTATCCAGCTGCATCCAAAAATCGGTTATGGATTTCATCAATGTATGTGGTTTCTAGTTATGATATTGGTTTGTACAACTGCATCCAAAAATCAGTTATGGGATTCCATCATACGTATGTGGTTTCTAGTTGATATTGGTTTGTACAACTGCATCCAAAAATCAGTTATGGGATTCCATCATACGTATGTGGTTTCTAGTTATGATATTGGTTTGTACAACTGCATCCAAAAATCAGTTATGTGATTCCACCATACGTATGTGGTTTCTAGTTATGATATTGGTTTGTACAACTGCATCCAAAATCAGTTATGTGATTCCATCATATGTATGTGGTTTCTAGTTATGATATTGGTTTGTACAACTGCATCCAAAAATCAGTTATGTGATTCCATCATATGTATGAGTTCGTAATTATGATGAAGATTGGACCAACTGCATCCAAAAATCAGTTATGTGATTCCATCATATGTTTGAGGTTCCTAATTATGATGAAGATTGGACCGACTGCATCTAAAATCAGTTATGTGATTCTATTATACGTATGACGGATTGAGTCCGTTATTTTGGCACAAGGGAATCGTTTCCGGTAAGTCTGCAAAATAGGTACTGTATTGATGTGTGTATTGGGCCAACCTATTTACACAAATTTGTCAACTTTGGAAGCAGTTCCAAATTTGCCCCTAATGACTGTTATCACCGGGCCAAGATCTTGAAATCCGCTCAAATGGCTCAGTTTGTGCGATTCCGTTAGTGGACGCAGTGTGTTAGAAGTAGTTGTAGGTTGTACTTAAGGCCAGGATTTTAGAGTTCCGAGTAAATTCTGGTAGCCAAGTCCTCAACTTCATCCGTCCAGCAAAGTCCTTCACCCTCCCCGATTCTCATTACTTTGAACACCTCATCGTTGCAATCGATACCGTCGTTGATGACAAGCCTCTTACGGTGGACTTTGTGAAGAGTTGTTTGCTCCAGGAGGAACAAACGAATGGACGATCGCCAGAGTGACGCGGGGTCAAGCAAGACGGACTCCGCATTGATGGGCCGTCAGTCCCGGCAGTCGCGCAGGAATCGCCATTGCGACTACTGCGGTAAGGATGGTCACACCGAGCGATTTTTGTTGGAAGAAACAGAGCGACGAGAAAGAAAAGGCCAACAAGTCGAAGGCCGTCGTCGGTAATGCCAACAGCAAAGATGATAGCGATGGTGATACTAGTGACTCTGGTGACTTTGTGTGCCTCACGGTATTCTCGCAGAAAGTATCACAGGCTAGTTCAATGACCTGGTGTAGGAAAAACACATCGACCACTACGCCACATGCGCTGGCATGTCAAGTGTGCACTGAGTGACACACAGCCCATTTCAACACCCCCCTCACTCAGGGACCACAGAGTGCTGTAAGGACTCAGACATCTTACACCTCATTCCTATCACGTATAGGACAGTAAGCAATGCCGAAAACACACAAATTAAATTTTCACAACATGCAACCACTTGCGGGCTCGAACCCGCGATGCTACCATGTAGGAAAAACACATCGACCACTACGCCACATGCGCTGGCATGTCAAGTGGTGCACTGAGTGAACACACAGCCCATTTCAACACCTGGCATGTCGACTCTGGTGCTACATCGCATATGACCTTTGACAAGTCGTTGTTTCAAGACTTCGAAGGAACTGCCGCTTTCGATGTTGGCATGGGTAATGACTCGAGTGTGACTGCTCGCGGTCGTGGTTCGGTCATCCTACGTATGAATGTAAACGGCAAGTGTGCTGTGCGCCATTTGAAGAATGTGTTGTGGGTACCGCAACTCGCCTATCATCTGATTTCGGTTTCGACGATGGAACGTGCAGGCATGAAGATCGCATTTGAAGGTGGCACTTGTATCGTCACGAAGGGTTCCACAACCATCCTACAAGCACCACGCACCAACGGTTTATATCGTGTGAGAACGATGTCAAATGCGACGACGAACGTCGAGGGTACCACACCAGCGGAGGCAGCACTTGCGACGACCGACCTGCAACTTTGGCATGCACGCCTTGCACATGTACATTTGATGGCATTCGGAACATGGTCAGCAGACAAGTCGTGAAAGGCATCGACACCAATGTAAAGCAAAAGGTCGACACATGTGAGTCATGCATCTACGGTAAGAGTTGTCGTGCACCGATACCCAACAAGGGGGGCACGCTCTGCAAACGTCCTTGACCTTGTACACTCTGACGTTCATGGCCCGATGCAGGTACGATCACTTGGCGGTTCAAGGTACTTTGCTACATTCACTGATGACCATTCACGATACTGCACTGTGTACGCAATGAAGCACAAGTCAAAGACCTTTGCATGTTTTAAGAAGTGGCTCACAATGGTCGAACGTCAGACTGGGAACAAGCTCAAGGCCATCCGTGCCGACAACGGTGGGAGAGTACGTGTCCAAGGAATTTGAGGACTACTTGAGTGCACGCGGGATCTTGTATAACCCGATGGTGCCGTATAACCCCCACCAGAATGGTGTCGCTGAACGACTAAACCGGACGCTTGTTGAAACTTGTCCGCACCATGTTACACCACGGCAAGATGGCGAAGCACTTCTGGGCAGAGGCATTATCGGTCGCCGTGCATGTCCGAAATCGTGTCACAACGAGAGGACTACCTAGCAATGTCACACCGTACGAGTTTGTGGACAGGTCACAGCCCGACATGAGTCATATGCGCGTATTTGGTACGAAATGTTGGTACACGATTCGCGATGGGAGCACGAAGAAACTCGATGCGCGTGTTCGTGAGGCTCTGTCTGATTGGTTACGCCAAGGGGTGAAAAGGGTACAAGTTGTACGACGAAACACATAAGAAGGTAGTGGTGTCACGTGACGTTCGATTTGATGAAGAGGGTACATCGCGCAGTGATGACCATGTCGAGGTGCCTGTTGACGAAGACCGCTGTGAGAACGAGTTTACTTTGATAATGCACAGGCCACAGACATCACTGAACCCACGAACGTCACCGATGGTCCTACTGAAGGCGTCAATGATACTACTGATGATCCCAATGACGACAATGGTACTGTAGACAATGATGGGCATGGCGAATCGGAGACGTCAAATGACTCGCAGCAACAACCTCAGGCCACTCGCTGGTCAGGTCGTAAGCGTCAGCCACCAAAGGAATGGTGGAGGACTACTGCGCTCATGTCACCAGCGTGTCCGCCGGACCCAACGACTTATCATCAGGCCAAAGGGATGAACACACCTATGGAGGTCAAGTTGGACTTAGATGCCGATATCGCTGATGAAGACATCGCGGATGTTCCATATCGCGAGGCCATCGGGTGCTTGATGTACTTGATGGTTGGGACACGTCCGGATATTGCATTTGCAGTGTGGAAACTGGCCAAGTACGTTGAACGGCCAGGGGAGGTGCATTGGAAAGCAGTGAAACGCATTAATGCGTTATTTGGTTAGCACTATGGAATAATGGACTCTGTTATGATGGAAACGCAGGTATGGTACCATTTGGGTATGTTGATGCCGACTGGGCAGGTGACACTGGCAACCGCAAGTCGACTGGCGGATATGTATTCATGCTTGCCGGTGCCGCGATATCATGGTGCTCCCGTCAACAAGATGTTGTTGCATTATCTTCAACTGAGGCTGAGTAATTGGGTTGTGTGAAGGTGTAAAGGAAAGCGATTTGGCTTAAGCGGCTTGTAGCAAACTGGGTACCGATGAGAATGGCGATATGGAACCGATGATGCTGAAGGTGGATAACCAAGGTGCTATGCACTTGGCCAAAAATGCATCGTCAAGCGTCGCACTAAGCACATCGATATCCGGTATCACTTTACGAGAGAGGCACTTTCGAACAAGTCGGTGACGTTGGAGTATTGCCCGACCGAAGATGGTTGCAGATGTTCTAACGAAAGTAATTGGACGTGTAAAGTTGGAATCATTTGTTGCATCACTTGGATTCGAACGTCGAAACCAGTGACAGAGGGGGGGTGTTGGATGTACAGTACACTGTGTGCACATACTGTATGGTATGACAAGTGATTACAGTATGTTGGATGTACAGTACACTGTGTGCACATACTGTATGGTATGACAAGAGATTACAGTATGTTGGATGTACAGTGCACTGTTGCACATAACTGTATGGTATGACAAGTGATTACAGTATGTGCGAGTGGAGCTGTATATGTACTGTACAAGTTTGCTGTCACCGGTTGTGTGTGTTGGATGTACAGTACACTGTGTGCACATACTGTATGGTATGACAAGAGATTACAGTATGTGCGAGTGGAAGTGTATATGTACTGTACAAGTTTGCTGTCACCGGTTGTGTGATTACAGGTTACGGGTGATGTGAATGTGATGACATGGATGATTACAGGTTACGGTGTAGGAATAACACATTGACCACTAAGCCACATGCGCTGGCATGTCAAGTGGTGCACTGAGTGAATACACAGCCCATTTCAACACTCCCCTCACTCAAAGGACCACAGAGTGCTGTAAGGACTCAGACATCTTACACCTAATTCCTATCACCTATAGGACAGTAAGCAATGCCGAAAACACACAATTAAATTTTCACCAATGCGACCACTTGCGGGGCTCGAACCCGCGATGCTACCATGTATGAATAACACATTGACCACTAAGCCACATGCGCTGGCATGTCAAGTGGTGCACTGAGTGAATACACAGCCCATTTCAACATACGGGTGGTGTGAATTGTGATGACATGGATGGATTACAGTGATGTAGAATGCTACGTACATTCACGTAACTATGATGTGGTGATCACAGTGAATGATGATTAGTGTAATGTCATCAGAATAGGTGAGCTGGACTGTCATGTACGATGGTAGAACGTAACCTAGGTAATAGTGTAGTGTGTTGGTGCATATAAGCACCTGAATGTTCGCGGATGAGTAAAGGTAGACTGGCACTACATCCCTTCCTCCACCTGCCCTTTTCAACACAAATCAGTATCATAACTAGAAACCTCATACATATGATGAAATCACATAACTGATTTTTGGATGCAGTTGTACAAATCAATATCATAACTAGAAACCACATACGTACGATGGAAATTACATAACTGATTTTTGGATGCAGCTGTACAAATCAGTAATCAAACTAGAAACCACATACGTATGATGAAATCACATAACTGATTTTTGGCTGCAGACGGACAATCCGTAATCATAACTGGAAATCTCATACGTAATATAAAATCAAATACCTCTTTCTAGGAGTCATGACAGTATTGCCATAATCGATTCCTACTGTACAAACTCAAGTACAGTAAGGAGTACAGTACTTGGTATATTACGATGTACAGTGCGAAGTACAGTTCCTCATTTGGCACTAGTACAGTACGTGTACACCACTGCACAAAAGGTTTCTACTCTTAGCTGTACCACGTGTACATCACATACACAACTGCCACCACGTCCACGAGTACATAGCTTTCCTCAGCATATCTCTCATACAGTATACTCCTCATCCACTTTTAGTACCCTACCCCACGTAAAATCACCCCATAAACAACATTTTGCCCTCTAAATCGCTGATCTCTCAAATCGTACTTTCGTCCCTGGGAACTTTGGATTTCTTCCGAAATGCCTTAGGGCCACCCTTCAATCAACACGTGTGCATGTATACACGTGGAACATGCCTCATGCCTCCTATGAGGTTTGGCACCGATGTATGGTATGACAAGTGATTACAGTATGTGCGAGTGGAGGTGTATATGTACTGTACAAGTTTGCTGTCACCGGTTGTGTGTGTTATATGTACAGTACACTGTGTGCACATACTGTATGGTATGACAAGTGATTACAGTATGTGCGAGTGGAAGTGTATATGTACTGTACAAGTTTGCTGTCACCGGTGTGTGATTACAGGTTACGGGTGATGTGAATTGTGATGACATGGATGGATTACAGTGATGTAGAATGCTACGTACATTCACGTAACTATGATGTGGTGATCACAGTGAATTGATGATTACGTGTAATGTCATCAGAATAGGTGAGCTGGACTGTCATGTACGATGGTAGAAACGTAACTAGGGTAATAGTGTAGTGTGTTGGTGCATATAAGCACCTAAATGTTCGAGATGAGTAAAGGTAGACTCGGCACTACATCCCTTCCTTCACCTACCCTTTTCAACAGGTTACGGGGCCAGCCCGCTAATCGCTCCTTTCGATCCTTTGTTCCTTTTGTGCCGTTGTCTCGTTTCCGGTTGTGTTCTTTGGGAACCTCCGAATTGTTGTCCTTTGGGGACATCCTTCCTTTCACTTTCGCTGTCGTTCTTCGTCAAGCTTCAAGTCGCTCAACCTTCGACCTTCAACTTTAGTCAATCGCTGGAACCGTGAGCTCATCCGGAGAGTCAGACCGGGGCCCGGAAGTCAGACTTCCGTGATTGCGTATTGCTAGCGGCAAGCATCACGTACTAAGAGAAGATATTGTTTCGTCAACTATTTTGACACCCATTTGACCCGTTTGGTGTTTGTCTGAATCGCTTGTGTGAACCTTTGTGTTGTGTTTTTGGTGTGCTCTGGGCATACTGTTTCGTGTTTTGACCTAGGATTTGGTGCTAGGCAGAAGATCGAGTTGGTTGTTGTTGATTTGGCAAGACGATCACATGACCCCACATCGGTGCCAAACTCATGAGAGGCATGAGGCATGTTCCACGTGTACACATGCACACGTGTTGAATGAAGGGTGGCCCTAAGGCATTCCGGAAGATATCCAAAGTTCCCAGGGACGAAAGTACGATTTGAGAGATCAGCGATTTAGAGGGCAAAATGTTGTTTATGGGGTGATTTTACGTAGGGTAGGGTACTATAAGTGGATGATGAGTATACTGTATGAGAGATATGCTGAGGAAGCTATCTACACGTGTACGTGGTGGCAGTTGTGTATGTGATGTACACGTGGTACAGCTAAGAGTAGAAACCTTTTGTGCAGTGTTGTACACGTACTGTACTAGTGCCAAATGAGGAACTGTACTTCGCACTGTACATCGTAATACACCAAGTACTGTACTCCTTACTATACCTGAGTTTGTACAGTAGGAATCAATTATGGCAATACTGTCATGACTGCTAGAAAGAGGTATTTGATTTTATATTATGTATGAGGATTCTAGTTATGATTACGGGTTTTATCCAGCTGCATCCAAAAATCGGTTATGTGATTTCATCATATGTATGAGGTTTCTAGTTATGATATTGGTTTGTACAACTGCATCCAAAAATCAGTTATGTGATTCCATCATATGTATGTGGTTTCTAGTTATGATATTGGTTTGTACACTGCATCCAAAAATCAGTTATGTGATTCCATCATATGTATGAGGTTCGTAATTAGGATGAAGATTGGACCGACTGCATCTAAAATCAGTTATGTGATTCTATTACACGTATGACGGATTGAGTCCGTTATTTTGGCACAAGGGAATTCGTTTCCGGTAAGTCTGCAAAATAAGGTACTGTATTGATGTGTGTATTGGGCCAACCTATTTACACAAATTTGTCAACTTTAGAAGCAGTTCCAAATTTGCCCTAATGACTGTTATCACCGGGCCAAGATCTTGAAATCCGCTCAAATGGCTCAGTTTGTGCGATTCTGTTAGTGGACGCAGTGAGTTAGAAAGTAGTTGTAGGTTGTACTTAAGGCCAGGATTTTAGAGTTCCGAGTAAATTCTGGGTAGCAAAGCCCGCAACTTCATCCGTCCAGCAAAGTGCTTCACCCTCTCCGATTCCCATTATTGTCACGTGCAGTGATGGTTTTTACATGTCTGCCAGTTTGGTTTTGAACAAACGTGAGCCACTTCACGAAGATCTGGAACACCTCACTCTTAGTATTTAGCATGCAGAGGAAACAAACCTGCTGTGGTCATCGATGAATGTGACAAAGTAGTGCGAGCCTCCCAAGGATTTCACGTGTACTGGACCCGAAATATCGGAATGCACAACTTCCAGTACATGTTTCGCTCGTTCCCCCCTTTGCTTGGGAGTCGGAGCACGGCTTGCCTTTCCCACTACACATGAGCCACACACATCAACATGCTGCGCAACGTCCACATTCAGACCCGACACAACCTTGTTCCGAGCCATATGCTTGATACCTTCAATGTTTACATGAGCCATTCGAGCATGCCAAAGAGACAAGTCCGACACAAGTGCGCTGTTGGCATCTGTAAACTGTTCTGCAGCAGTACAGAGGTAGTACAGGCCTTTGACGCGGCGCCCAATGGCGACCACTTTTGACCCCTTGTAAACACATACATTCTCTTTGTTAAACACTACACTGCATCCCAGATCACCAATCGCTGACACAGACAACAAATGGTACCGTAAACTCGGCACATGCACCACTTTGTTCAGTTTGCACTTACGTTTGGACCCATCAACAGTCAGATCAAGCTCAACACTTCCGTGACCAACAGACTCTAGTTTGGAATCATTAACGATGCTCACATCAGAAGACCCCTTATTTTCGTACGTTTGAAACATGGAATCGTCAAAAGTCATGTGGGCAGTAGCACCAGAGTCAACAATCCAGTCACTTTTCGTGCCTTAGTAGAGCCAGCAACAATGAGGCATACAAAGTCAGAATCGGTGCCACCCATACCTCGCTCATCGCTGAGCTCAGTATTTACACTTGTGTGAGCAGCATCGACCTGATCCTTGTTAGCCTCATCACGTTGCTTTTTGGAACAGTTCTTCTGGATATGACTCTTCATGCCAAAATAATAACAAACCACATTTTGAATGACTTCTTTCGAAACTGATGTCCAACCAGTGCTGCATCACTTTCGAACTCCTCCTTTGCACGATCATTCATTCGCTGCTCTTCTTGCAGCAAACGACTGTTCACAAACTGCAGAGTGAGTTCGCGATCGCCGATCGTAGTATCGAATGTTGAAAAGGGTAGGTGGAGGAAGGGATGTAGTGCCGAGTCTACCTTTTCTCATCTCGAACATTCAGGTGCTTATATGCACCAACACACTACACTATTACCTAGGTTACGTTTCTACCATCGTACATGACAGTCCAGCTCACCTATTCTGATGACATTACACGTAATCATCAATTCACTGTGATCACACATCATAGTTACGTGCATGTACGTAACATTCTACATCACTGTAATCCATCCATGTCATCACAATTCACATCACCCGTAACCTCTAATCATCCATGTCATCACAATTCACATCACCCGTAACCTGTAATCACACAACCGATGACAGCAAACTTGTACAGTACATATACACTTCCACTCGCACATACTGTAATCTCTTGTCATACCATACAGTATGTGCACACAGTGTACTGTACATCCAACACACACAACCGGTGACAGCAAACTTGTACAGTACATATACACCTCCACTCGCACATACTGTAATCACTTGTCATACCATACAGTATGTGCACACAGTGTACTGTACATCCAACACACCCCTCTGTCACTGGTTTCGACGTTCCAATCCAAGTGATGTAACAAATGATTCCAACTTTACACGTCCAATTGCTTTCGTTAGAACATCTGCAACCATGTCTTCGGTCGGGCAATACTCCAACGTCACCGACTTGTTCGAAAGTGCCTCTCTCGTAAGTGATACCGGATATCGATGTGCTTAGTGCGACGCTTGACCATGCATTTTTGGCCAAGTGCATAGCACCTTGGTTATCCACCTTCAGCATCATCGGTTCCATATCGCCATTCTCATCGGTACCAGTTTGCCTACAAGCCGCTTAAGCCAAATCGCTTCCTTTACACCTTCACACAACCCAATGTACTCAGCCTCAGTTGAAGATAATGCAACAACATCTTGTTGACGGGAGCACCATGATATCGCGGCACCGGCAAGCATGAATACATATCCGCCAGTCGACTTGCGGTTGCCAGTGTCACCTGCCCAGTCGGCATCAACATACCCAAATGGTACCATACCTGCGTTTCCATCATAACAGAGTCCATATTCCATAGTGCTAACCAAATAACGCATAATGCGTTTCACTGCTTTCCAATGCACCTCCCCTGGCCGTTCAACGTACTTGGCCAGTTTCCACACTGCAAATGCAATATCCGGACGTGTCCCAACCATCAAGTACATCAAGCACCCGATGGCCTCGCGATATGGAACATCCGCGATGTCTTCATCAGCGATATCGGCATCTAAGTCCAACTTGACCTCCATAGGTGTGTTCATCCCTTTGGCCTGATGATAAGTCGTTGGGTCCGGCGGACACGCTGGTGACATGAGCGCAGTAGTCCTCCACCATTCCTTTGGTGGCTGACGCTTACGACCTGACCGGCGAGTGGCCTGAGGTTGTTGCTGCGAGTCATTTGACGTCTCCGATTCGCCATGCCCATCATTGTCTACAGTACCATTGTCGTCATTGGGATCATCAGTAGTATCATTGACGCCTTCAGTAGGACCATCGGTGACGTTCGTGGGTTCAGTGATGTCTGTGGCCTGTGCATTATCAAAGTGAACTCGGTTCTCACAGCGGTCTTCGTCAACAGGCACCTCGACATGGTCATCACTGCGCGATGTACCCTCTTCATCAAATCGAACGTCACGTGACACCACTACCTTCTTATGTGTTTCGTCGTACAACTTGTACCCTTCTGACCCCTTGGCGTAACCAATCAGACGAGCCTCACGAGCACGCGCATCGAGTTTCTTCGTGCTCCCATCGCGAATCGTGTACCAACATTTCGTACCAAATACGCGCATATGACTCATGTCGGGCTTGTGACCTGTCCACAACTCGTACGGTGTGACATTGCTAGGTAGTCCTCTCGTTGTGACACGATTTCGGACATGCACGGCGACCGATAATGCCTCTGCCAGAAGTGCTTCGCCATCTTGCCGTGGTGTAACATGGTGCGGACAAGTTCAACAAGCGTCCGGTTTAGTCGTTCAGCGACACCATTCTGGTGGGGGTTATACGGCACCGTCGGGTTATACAAGATCCCGCGTGCACTCAAGTAGTCCTCGAATTCCTTGGACACGTACTCTCCACCGTTGTCGGTACGGATGGCCTTGAGCTTGTTCCCAGTCTGGCGTTCGACCATTGCGAGCCACTTCTTAAAACATGCAAAGGTCTCTGACTTGTGCTTCATTGCGTACACAGTGCAGTATCGTGAATGGTCATCAGTGAATGTAGCAAAGTACCTTGAACCGCCAAGTGATCGTACCTGCATCGGGCCATGAACGTCAGAGTGTACAAGGTCAAGGACGTTTGCAGAGCGTGCCCCCCCTTGTTTGGGTATCGGTGCACGACAACTCTTACCGTAGATGCATGACTCACATGTGTCGACCTTTTGCTTTACATTGGGTCGATGCCTTTCACGACTTGTCTGCTGACCATGTTCCGAATGCCATCAACATGTACATGTGCAAGGCGTGCATGCCAAAGTTGCAGGTCGGTCGTCGCAAGTGCTGCCTCCGCTGGTGTGGTACCCTCGACGTTCGTCGTCGCATTTGACATCGTTCTCACACGATATAAACCGTTGGTGCGTGGTGCTTGTAGGATGGTTGTGGAACCCTTCGTGACGATACAAGTGCCACCTTCAAATGCGATCTTCATGCTTGCACGTTCCATCGTCGAAACCGAAATCAGATGATAGGCGAGTTTCCGGTACCCACAACACATTCTTCAAATGGCGCACAGCACACTTGCCGTTCACATTCATACGTAGGATGACCGAGCCACGACCGCGAGCAGTCACACTCGAGTCATTACCCATGCCAACATCGAAAGCGGCAGTTCCTTCGAAGTCTTGAAACAACGACTTGTCAAAGGTCATATGCGATGTAGCACCAGAGTCGACATGCCAGGTCATTGAACTAGCCTGTGATACTTTCTGCGAGGATACCATGAGGCACACAAAGTCACCAGAGTCACTAGTATCACCATCGCTGTCATCTTTGTTGTTGGCATTACCGACGACGGCCTTCGACTTGTTGGCCTTTTCTTTCTCGTCGCTCTGTTTCTTCCAACAAAATCGCTCGGTGTGACCATCCTTACCGCAGTAGTCGCAATGGCGATTCCTGCGCGACTGTCGGGACTGACGGCCCATCAATGCAGAGTCCGTCTTGCTTGACCCCGCGTCACTCTGGCGATCGTCCATGCGTTGTTCCTCCTGGAGCAAACGACTCTTCACAAAGTCCACCGTAAGAGGCTTGTCATCAACGACGGTATCGATTGCAACGATGAGATGTTCAAAGCGCTCAGGTAGGCCACACAGGATACTCATTGCGATATCTGAGTCCTCAACATTGACATCCATGGACTTCAGGTCGGATGCCAACTGGCGCACACGATTCACAAAGGCCAGTACCTTCTCACCATCGTGCATCTTTGCAGAGTAGAACTCGCGACGGGCTTTGATCTTGTTGAGGAGGGTGCGACGTTGGAACACATTTCCAATAGCCTTCCACATTTCGGCAGCAGTGGTGAGTCCGCGGACGTGGTCGAGGTGCTCATCACTCAAAGACAAACCGATAATGGCCTTAGCTTTGGAATCCCGTTTCTTCCACTGAACGAGTGCATCACCCTCTGGAGCAGTCGCTGGGGCGTCAATACATCATCGAGGTCACGAAATGCGAGTACCAACTCGATCTTCTGCTTCCAAACATGGAAGTTGGACTCACCGAGCTTCTCGATTTTGAAGCCGCCATAACTCTTATCGTACATAACCTATGTTTCCGGTGTTCGAAAAGGGATAGAATGCATGCATCCCATGGTTTTTAGTTGCCACCTGGACACGTGTACACTTGTAGCATGAAAAAAAGCGAGTTGCACCCTTCTTCTGTGTGTACACCTACTACACGTGTAAAATAGGCGAAAATGAAAGTTGCCTGGGACGAAAGCCCATTTTCGGGCAACTCAAAATCACGGCGCATTTTGCCATTTTTCAAACCACTTGGTAATCTGCCCTGATTGGCTGCTAGATACGCCTCCATACTACTCACATCGCTCCAAGTGGCGATATCTGAGCTGATCATTGTGGAGCATTCTGACACTTGGCATGTTATGGTTGGTTGATGGTTTGTCTCTATTCTAGGCTCAAAGTACTGTACCCAGTGTGTCATACGTGTACTGTCTCCTATGTGGCATATGTGTACTGTCTCCTCTCTGTCGTACGTGTACAGTATTATAGGTGTCGTACGTGTACAAGTAAACAGTGGTTTCTATATTTATCCTATAGTTGCCCACTTGAACAAGGGCCGAGATGGGGGAAAAGGTCTTGTAGCTTCCCAAGCTTCCCTTGAGAAAGAAGAAGACAGAGACCTCGTCTGCCTGGTATCCATGCGTAACCATCGCGTCGCTGATTGCGACGCTGCAACTCCGGAGTATGAGAACGAGATCGTTGTAAGCAATGTCACCACCGATCACTCGGTTGATGGAAATAATTGTCACATTGAAGCGAATCCCTGATGAAAGGAACAGGGGATGATGAGGGATGAGGAGAAAGAATGAAAAGAGAAGTAGGGAAAGAGTGTAGATGGATAAAAGAAACAGAAAGGAGATAGAACGGCAAGGTGAGGTTGGTGTTGAATCAAAGGCAAGTCCGTGCCTCTTCTTTACTTGGTGAGCTATTAGACTACAACTATATACTGTTTGCCGGTACTCACTTCGGCTTCGTGACAGCAAAATGAAAGTAGCAAAATCTACATTTGCAGTACTATCTTTGTTGATCCTATAGCCTACCCAAGCCGAGATGCCTCAGAATCCCTGATTTGCATGCGCGGGAAATTCATAATTACCGATATTCAAAACGTAAGTAACATTGCGTGCATGCTAGCCATGCATGTTCTGTTACGTAAACGTACACTAAAACAGTCAACCCGTGAATTATGCCTTACGTGACCCGCCAACGCAACTGTAATCTCTCGGCCTGTAACAGAACCCAAAGGCGGGAACTTAAGGCGGGAACTTAAAATATAAAAGTAGAAAACAATTTTTGGCGGGCTTGTCTCACGTTGTTACGTAACAGTACGTAAATCTCATGCAGGCCGTTCAACGTGAATTAAGCCTTACGTGCTATACGTGCAATACTGTAAAAGCAACGTGGCTGCATCAACATACTTTGGCTGCATACTTGTGCAAGAGTGATTTGTATGCAGCCAGTATAATGAGTATAGTGTAAACTGTATGCAGCCAGTCCAGGCAACTATAGGATAAATATAGAAACCACTGTTTACTTGTACACGTACGACACCTATAATACTGTACACGACAGAGAGGAGACATACACGTAGAGAGAGACAGTACACGTATGCCACATAGGAGACAGTACACGTATGACACATTGGTACAGTACTTTGAGCCTAGAATAGAGACAAACCATCAACCAACCATAACATGCCAAGTGTCAGAATGCTCCACAATGATCAGCTCAGATATCGCCACTTGGAGCGATGTGAGTGGTATGGAGGCGTATCTAGCAGCCAATCAGAGGGCAGAATACCAAGTGGTTTGAAAAATGGCAAAATGCGCCGTGATTTTGAGTTGCCCGAAAATGGCTTTCGTCCCAGGCAACTTTCGATTTGGCCCATTTTACACGTGTAGTAGGTGTACACACAGAAGAAGGGTGCAACTCGCTTTTTCATGCTACAAGTGTACACGTGTCCAGGTGGCAACTAAAAACCATGGGATCGCATGCATTCTATCCCTTTTTCAACACTCCCCGATCACATTGTTTTTTTACATTAATTTATGCTCCCCCTTACTACCCATCACAATCAGTCTAACAATTTTGGTCATCTGAACTCGCCCTAGTGGTTTTGTCAAAGCGTCAGCAACATTTTCAGTTGTTGGCACGTACACCAAGTCCACCTCTTTACGCACAACTGCATCTCTTACAAAGTGGTATGCAATATCAATGTGCTTGTTGCGTCTGTTGTGCTGTCTCTCGTTTCGAGCGAGCTCCATAGCCCCCTGGTTATCGCTGTATATTGTAGTAGCATGATCAATTCCAAGTGCTTTCATGCCCAGCGATGTCCAGGTTTCAAGGATGTCCCGAACCACGTCTCAGCCATATTGCTTCTTTACTTGCTGCAGTTAACGAAATGTATTCGGCCTCACATGACGAAGCTGCGACAACCGTTTGCTTTCGCGAGCACCAACTTACCCCACTTCCAGCCATGCGAAACACGAAACCACTCGTCGATTTGCGATCGGACACATCTCCGGCCCAATCCGAGCACAGTATGCAGACAAGCCCAGATCAGCATTCCCTCGGAACACAAGACCTAAATCTTTGGTCCCAGCGAGATACCTTAACACTCTTTTTACTGCTAACCAATGCTTCTCTCTTGGTTCTTCGCAGAAACGTGCAAGTTTGCCAACCGCATAAGATATATCAGGTCGTGTTCCAACAGACAAATACATGAGAGCTCCAATGGCGCTCCTGTATGGAGCATCTGTCCGAGCATCACTACCCGTATCTACCGACCGATCCACGTTCAACTCGTCAGTGTTTAGATTCATAGGAGTTGGAACAGGTCTACAATTCTGCATTCCAAATCGCTCTAAAACGCTGTCTACAAACGTGGCTGGGATAAACACAAGGATCGTTCGGATCTCCGGCGAGAAATTTCAAGCCCAACAACCATTCTCGCTTCGCCCAAATCTTTCATTTCAAAACGGCGGTTCAGCTCCCCCTTCATCCATGCAATCGCCTCCATGTTGTTTCCTGCAAGCAGCAAGTCATCAACATACAGGAGGATAATCATGATTGAGTCGGAGGTCGGGTCAAATTTTACATAAACACAGGGATCATTAGTGCTACTTTTGAATTTGAGCCCATCAACAAGAAAATCATCGATTTTCTGGTGCCACCGCCTATGTGCCTGTTTCAAACCATACAAGGCCTTCAGAAATTTGCAGACATGATTTGGTTTCGAGGCGTCCTTAAATCCATCAGGCTGTTCCATGTACACGTCCTCCTCCACATCACCGTTCAGAAATGCCGTCTTAACGTCCATTTGATGCAGCTCCAGGTCCTGATGTGCGACAAGTGCCAAAAGCACCCGAATTGACGTGAGCTTCACGACAGGGGCGTACGTCTCATTATAATCTACCCCTTTCACCTGTTGGAAACCACGAGCGACAAGACGCGCTTCGATTTTCGGGAAAAGCCTCCGTTGGAGTCCTGGGCATCTTTTATTGCAAACACCCATTTTGGAGTCAGAATGTTTGAGGCCTCCAAACGTGGGACTAACTTCCATGTTTTGTTCCGAAGATCGAGTCTCGCTCGGACTCGATGGCGGACTTCCAAAAGTCTGCGTCCGGTCCTGTCGCCGCGTGTCGGTACGAGATGTTGACAACATTTGTAACGAGAGCCGTGTCATTAGGTGTCAAGGATATGTTTGATCTCCACCAAGCATTTGGGGCTCTTCGAATCCTTTCAGATCTCCGAGGAGCTACAGACACCTCAGGGGGTCAGGGATTTCGTTATCTGTACCTACGTTTTCGGCGACCGTTGGGTCGTTTCCAACATTAGCCTGGTCATTCCTTGTCCCTGAATATCTTGTCTCGAAGATGCAGTTATTTCGACTGTGTCCGGTGTAGGAAGCCGGACTTGAGCATCCTGTTCAACGCCGAGACTTACAAGATCCTCATCGGAGCTAATTGCGAGATACTCATCTGATTCTTTTCATTTATTTCAGACTGGCAGGTTTCGCTCTCACTGAATCTGACATCTCTGGAAACAACTACCTTGTGTAATTCAGGATCCCACAGTTTGTAAGCTTTGCTGGCTTCCGCATATCCAAGCATAATTGCTTCCCGTGCTCGGTTGTCAAGCTTACTCAATTGACTTGCCGGGACGGTGTACCAACATTTGCTTCCGAACGTACGAAGGTGCGACAAATTGGGCTTGCGACCGTACCATATATGATGCGGGTCGTGTGGCTTGGAAGTGCGCGAGTTGTAAACTCTGTTTCGGATGTATACAGCAGTCGCCAGAGCTTCGGCCCAGAACTGTTTTGGCAGACTCTTTGCATGTAGCATGGCCGAACCAGATCCATCAGTGTTCGGTTCAGCCGCTCTGAAACACCATTCTGTTCAGGTGACTCCACTGCACTAAGCTCATGTTTTGTGCCGCGCTCGGCAAGGTAGTCCTTGAATGCAGTGGACATATATTCTCCCCCTCGATCTGAACGAAGAATGCCAATGCGACGCCCAGTATGGGCTTCGCTACGAGCTTGGAACAGTTTATATTTATCAAAGACCTCTGACTTTCGCTGCATCATGTAGACGGTAACCCAGGAAGAGTGATCGTCCGTGAAGGTCACAAAGTAGCGTGCCCCTCCAACAGAAGAAACCTCCATAGGTCCACACACGTCACTGTGAACAAGGTCTAACATCGCTTCAGCTCTACCAGTCGTGCGTTCCTTCGGCACTGCTGAACGATGAGCCTTTCCATGAACGCATGAGGAGCATATTTCGGATGTATTCGAGCCACTGATCTGCACGCCGTCCACAACATTGTTCCTTACCATAGATGCAATGCCCTGCTTGCTTACGAGCCATTCTCTCGTGCCATGTCGAGAGTGTGGTGACTTTCGCAGAGTACAAGGTATCATTGGTATCTTCTGGACTATGTCGATAGCATAAAGAAGGCTATTGCACAGCATTTTTCCAGTTGCTACAACTCTCCCATTCTTAGTCATCTGCAAAGATTTGTTCTCAAATACAGTTTTGATCCCTTCTATGTCCGCTTTGCCTACAGAGATGAGAGAATATTCGAAACTAGGAACGTGGACAACATCTCGCAGAATACACCGCTTTCGAGAACCATCTACTAATAATGTGAGCTCCACGTCACCTCGCCCAGCAATCTTAGCCCGGGCTTTAGTTCCCATTTCGACTGAGGCTGCAGAAAATTCGGTATAATTCGTGAAAACACTCCTATCGTAAGTCATATGGAAAGTACATGCGGAATCTGCGTACCAAGAGGAAGTTCCGGCCGAAATCCCGGCCTGTTTAATTCGTGACATGAGGCAAACAATTTCATCATCAACGCTGTCCCCACTATCTGCTGAAGGATGAGAATCAGTCGAATCAAATACATTTGCACCTACAAACGCCTGCTGATCTCTTCTCGGGCGATTTTCTCGTTTCGATGATTATTAGATGCTCTGCCACTACGAGAACCGGATGCACGATAGCCCCTTGGAGCTTCCGGGCGCCTACCGTTCACATCTTTGGCCCCAGCATCTGTCCGCGGTGTGACCAGAATGACCGCAGTTCGTACAGTGCAGCTGTCTAGCATTACCTCCGTAGTCATTCGGACGGGCATTGGATATGAGTGCAGCATTGGATTTTGTCCCTTTTGACTCCCTCATTTGAGCACGCTCCTCTTCCTGCAACAACCGGCTCTTCACAAATTCCAAAGTAAACACCCTGTCCTCATTGCCGAGCGCATCCAAGGCAACGATGAGATTGTCAAACCGAGGTGGCAATCCATTAAGCACAGCCATGGCTATCTCTTTGTCATCAATAGTCACATCCATGGATTTCAGGGTCGCTGCTAGCTGCGTCACACGGTTAACATACTGCAAACTCGCTCGTTACCGTCCATAGTGTTGAAAAAGGGATAGAATGCATGCGATCCATGGTTTTTAGTTGCCACCTGGACACGTGTACACTTGTAGCATGAAAATGCGAGTTGCACCCTTCTTCTGTGTGTACACCCATGACACGTGTAAAATGGGCCAAATCGAAAGTTGCCTGGACGAAAGCCCATTTTCGGGCAACTCAAAATCAAGGCGCATTTTACCTTTTTTCAAACCACTTGGTATTCTGCCCTCTGATTGGCTCCTAGATACGCCTCCATACCACTCACATCGCTCCAAGTGGCGATGTCTGAGCTGATCATTGTGGAGCATTCTGACACTTGGCATGTTATGGTTGGTTGATGGTTTGTCTCTATTCTAGGCTCAAAGTACTGTACGCAATGTGTCATACGTGTACTGTCCTATGTGGCATACGTGTACTGTCTCTCTCTGTCGTACGTGTATTGTCTCCTCTCTGTCGTACGTGCACAGTATTATAGGTGTCGTACGTGTACAAGTAAACAGTGGTTTCTATATTTATCCTAAAGTTGCCTGGACTGGCTGCATACAGTTTACACTATACTTATTATACTGGCTGCATACAAATCACTCTTGCACAAGTATGCAGCCAAAGTATGTTGATGCAGCCACGTTGCTATTACAGTATTGCACGTATAGCACGTAAGGCTTAATTCACGTTGAACGGCCTGCATGAGATTTACGTACTGTTACGTAACAACGTGAGACAAGCCCGCCAAAATTGTTTTCTACTTTTATGATATTTTAAGTTCCCGCCTTAAGTTCCCGCCTTTGGGTTCTGTTACAGGCCGAGAGATTACAGTTGCGTTGGCGGGTCACGTAAGGCATAATTCACGGGTTGACTGTTTTAGTGTACGTTTACGTAACAGAACATGCATGGCTAGCATGCACGCAATGTTACTTACGTTTTGAATATCGGTAATTATGAATTTCCCGCGCATGCAAATCAGGGATTCTGAGGCATCTCGGCTTGGGTAGGCTATAGGATCAACAAAGATAGTACTGCAAATGTAGATTTTGCTACTTTCATTTTGCTGTCACGAAGCCGAAGTGAGTACCGGCAAACAGTATATAGTTGTAGTCTAATAGCTCACCCAAGTAAAGAAGAGGCACGGACTTGCCTTTGATTTCAACACCAACTCACCCTTGCCGTTCTATCTCCTTTCTGTTTCTTTTATCCATCTACACTCTTTCCCTACTTCCCTTTTCATTCTCTCTCCTCATCCCTCATCATCCCCTGTTCCTTTCATCACATAGCCGCGGTGTAAAAACCGGCGTCGAGCCGCAAGCTTATTGAGGAGTGTGAGCCTCTCAAACGTGTTGAGAATAATAGTCCACATCTCCTTTGCAGTTGCCGCAGTGCGCACATGCTCTAGGTGCTCATCAGAAAGGGACAATCCGATGAGCGCCGTGCTTTGCGGTCGGCCGAGTCCATCATTTGAGAGCCCATCATCCGATTCCTCAGGCGGATCATCCACAATGTAGTCATCAAGCTCCCGGAGAGCGAGAAGAAGCTGCACATTCTGCTTCCAAACATGGAAATTATTGTTGGTGAGCTTTTCAATTCGAACTCCCCTCCGCGATCGTCCATGACTACGTCTTTATCCAAGACCTTTGTATCTGAAACCTCTATTACCACGTATGCAGTAAATATGCAAGTCCTCTGTTCGGGTATCCAAGCCGGCGACCGATAGTCGCTTGTCACGGCAAGCCTTTCCTATAAGAAGTTTGCAGCGTTTACTCAAAGACACGTGGTGTTTAATTTCCAACTCTTTACCTCTTTAGTTTTCCTCCTTTTACCTCTTACCCCCTCTTTATTTGTGCCTTAGGGCGCTACCCCTGTATATCGGCCAGTGCTGGTCTTTCAACTTTGAGCGCAATCCGTGTGCCACGAGTAAGCAAAGCGACTTTACCTGTAGACGGCCAGGAATTTTCAGCCACTACCCCGAAAGGTCCCGCAGCAAAGGGCGTCTTACCACAATCACAGTCTTTCCGTACTAGCTCAGGTGCGTTTCCTTCCGGACTGTGTTGCTTGACTTCCGTCGTACTCGTGTGAAAGCACTCAAGGTCACCAATGAAGCCTCGTCCTTCCATGCACAGCACGTATCTACACCTCAACAGAAGTATAGCCAGCAGGTACCAAAGTACAAGTGCAGAACACTAGTACCCGGTATGCTACCAGAGTAAGGAATTAGAGACAGTCGTTCCCTCTCCGACCACGGGCGATGGTGTTTCGCGTACGTATCGGTCGTTCAAGCGAGGAGCGTCTCTGTCCCGCCGGCGCGCAAAAGGGCCACTGCAACGGACCGACTCGGCTGGTACACCGTGATTCCCACGGAATCGGGTTCAGTCTTACGACTTCTGATAACTCGCGTTATCGACCGCGTGGGTTTATATGTACGGTCCGTCCAACTCGCGTTACGCAGAGGCACTGTTCTCAAAAGAGTACAGCCGGTGAGAGGATCACAAAACCGATTGCCAAGACCACGATTCGGCAAAAGAATCGGACAAACTTGGGCGGACCCCTGGCACTCGGTCTTCTTCTTTTCCGTTGCCGTGAAGGCTTTCCAAGAGTGCAAAGGGTATCAACAACCAGGCCTAGATTCCTCCTCAAACAACAAGGCCAATATTTCCAAAAAATAAACTCGAGCTTATCAATTGCCAAATAGCCACAACCACCACAAAAGAGATTGGAAACGAGCCTACAAACAAATGCCAGAGCAATGACAACACAAAGCACTCAGGATCCTCACACAGATTGCTTGACAACATAAAAATTTGGTCTCAAAGCAGTAGAGCACAAAAACGATTGCTCTGATTCAACACACAATGGTTACCACAAAACACTCAGGATCCACACACAGAGTGCTTGGCAACCTTAGAGTTGGTTCGTATAAACAAAAGCTCTCCAACAACACGCAATGATAACCACAAAAACACTCGGGATCCACAAAAGAGTGCTTGACAATCACCAAATGGGTCCTAACAAAGACAAGAACCCAACAACAATCACCACAAAGCAACAAATGACACACCAACAGCACCAAAAACACAGGGAAAGCAATTACCTCAACGTCAACGTCAACGGTTGAGAGACGGATCAAGCGGAAAGAGCGGTCTAGCGTAGACTGGGCCATAACCTGATGAAAGGAACAGGGGATGATGAGGGATGAGGAGAGAGAATGAAAAGGGAAGTAGGGAAAGAGTGTAGATGGATAAAAGAAACAGAAAGGAGATAGAACGGCAAGGGTGAGGTTGGTGTTGAAATCAAAGGCAAGTCCGTGCCTCTTCTTTACTTGGGTGAGCTATTAGACTACAACTATATACTGTTTGCCGGTACTCACTTCGGCTTCGTGACAGCAAAATGAAAGTAGCAAAATCTACATTTGCAGTACTATCTTTGTTGATCCTATAGCCTACCCAAGCCGAGATGCCTCAGAATCCCTGATTTGCATGCGCGGGAAATTCATAATTACCGATATTCAAAACGTAAGTAACATTGCGTGCATGCTAGCCATGCATGTTTTGTTACGTAAACGTACACTAAAACAGTCAACCCGTGAATTATGCCTTACGTGACCCGCCAACGCAACTGTAATCTATCGGCCTGTAACAGAACCCAAAGGCGGGAACTTAAGGCGGGAACTTAAAATATCATAAAAGTAGAAAACAATTTTTGGCGGGCTTGTCTCACGTTGTTACCTAACAGTACGTAAATCTCATGCAGGCCGTTCAACGTGAATTAAGCCTTACGTGCTATACGTGCAATACTGTAAAAGCAACGTGGCTGCATCAACATACTTTGGCTGCATACTTGTGCAAGAGTGATTTGTATGCAGCCAGTATAATAAGTATAGTGTAAACTGTATGCAGCCAGTCCAGGCAACTATAGGATAAATATAGAAACCACTGTTTACTTGTACACGTACGACACCTATAATACTGTGCACGTACGACAGAGAGGAGACAATACACGTACGACAGAGAGGAGACAGTACACGTATGCCACATAGGAGACAGTACACGTATGACACATTGCGTACAGTACTTTGAGCCTAGAATAGAGACAAACCATCAACCAACCATAACATGCCAAGTGTCAGAATGCTCCACAATGATCAGCTCAGACATCGCCACTTGGAGCGATGTGAGTGGTATGGAGGCGTATCTAGCAGCCAATCAGAGGGCAGAATACCAAGTGGTTTTAAAAAAGGTAAAATGCGCCGTGATTTTGAGTTGCCCGAAAAAGAGCTTTCGTCCCAGGCAACTTTCGATTTGGCCCATTTTACACGTGTAGTAGGTGTACACACAGAAGAACGGTGCAACTCGCTTTTTCATGCTACAGGTGTACACGTGTCCAGGAGGCAACTAAAAACCATGGGATCGCATGCACTTTATGTCTTTTTCAACAATCCCTTGAACCAAGCCAATGTGGCGCTACAAACTATTGGTAGCTCTGTATCCCTTGCTAATGAATGGGTTATAGATTCGGGCTGTACCTCCATGTCACGCACGATCGCTCAGCCTTTGTTTCATACAAGAGTCCTCGGCTAACTCAACTCTGGATCTGGGAGCAGATTCTACAGCCTCTATCAAGGGAACAGGTGACGTAGTGTTGACACTCCGTTATAAAAAGGATACCGTTCAATGCCTACTAAAGAACGTACTTCACGTTCCTACCCTTCGATACCAGCTGCTCTCGGTATCCGAAATGGCAAATCGCGGCATTAACTCCCAATTCAATCGCAACGCTGTTCTGCTTACAGACAACACCGATGGATCTCTAGTGGCCACCGGCACTCTTGTCAAAGGCCTTTACATACTAGATACCTGTCAAAGTCCATCAAAGGCTAATGATTCGGAAGTTTCCTTGCTTACATCTCTGAAGACATGGCACGAGCGACTGGCTCACATCAATACCGCTGAGATCAAGTAGATGGTTAGTCATGGAGCTGTCACAGGTGTTAAGTACGTCAACTCTGGGACCTTGACTCTTGTGTGGGATGCATTCTTGGAAAATCTCACCGTGCACCAATCACAAAGTCAAGAAAAGGGCGCACTACGAAACCCCTCCAACTGGTTCACTCAGATGTTTTAGGTCCTGTGGAGATTCCATCTCTCGGTGGGGCGCGGTACTTCGTGTCTTTCATTGATGATATTCCAAATGGACAGTAGCTTATCCTATCACTCATAAATCTAACGTTTGAGAGTGCTTCAAGAAGTACAAGGCCTTCGCAGAAAACCACACGAGTCAGTCTCTAGAAGCTATTCACGTCCTTGAGTTCCATAACACCGAAATCCCGTTCGAAAACGATAAGCATCTGGTAAAGGCTTTACGGTCGGACAACGGAGGAGAATATCTATCTACAGCATTCAAGAACTTCCTGGAGGCGCATGGTATTCAACATCAGCTTACAGTGGCTCATACTCCTCAGTAAAATGGAACAGCTGAACAAATGAACCGAACCATTCTCAATCTGGTCCGATCAATGCTGCATCACAAGTCCCTTCCAAAGCACTTCTGGGCTGAAGCGCTTTCTGCCGCCGTGTATGTACTAAATCGGGTTACATCCAGTTCCCTGCCCAAAAATACTACTCCTTATCAACTTTGGAATGAAACAGTACCAGATATCTCCCATCTGCGAGTGATCGGTGCGCAATGTTGGTACGTTATTCCTAAGAAGGATCTCAAGAAGTTGGATCCCAGGTCTCGCGAGGCACTGGTGATGGGGTACTCAACCCAAAGTAAGGATACAAGCTCTGGGACATTGCAGCTGAGAAAATTGTTGTTTCCGGGGACGTCACATTTGACGAATCTTCGAATGCTCCGCAAGATCACAACTGCTCAAGCTTTCTCGACGACCACATGGAAGGGAGCACGAATCAAATTGGCAGCGATCGCACTTCCAAGGATCTGCTGATCGACTCACCTTATGGGAGCGAACAAGATGAGAATGAGAATACGAACCCAGTCCAATCCAGCCCGGATACTCTACTACCACTCCTCGTCGTTCATCCCGGATTGCGAAGAAGCCTGACAGGTGGTGGCTCTCCAGGTCGTCTGAAGATGTATCGCTTATTGAAGAAACCGCTCTTGTCTCTACTGGTATTCCAGCATCATACGAGGAAGCTACTTCTTCAGAGAACGTCGACTTTTGGATGCCTGGAATCAAAAAAGAAGAGGAATCCATACGAGAAAATGGAACGTTTGAGCTTGTCCCACGAAAGACAGGGATGCACGTCATTCCTTGCCGGTACGTCTTCCGTGTGAAACCAGACGTTGGTCCCAAAGTCCGCATAGTCGCCAAAGGATTTCGACAAGTTCCAGGTCTCGAGTACAATGAAACCTATGCTCCCGTAGTTTTCTCTCTCTGCCCTACGATTGTTTCTCTGCATCACAAACTTCTTCGACCTTGAATGCGACCAGTGGATGTTGTGACCGCGTTTCTTAATGGGGAGTTGGAAGAGGAAATATTCATGGAAGTTCCATCCGGATTCCGCGACCCAGCCAGGCCTAATCTCGTATGCCGGCTTCAAAAGGCCCTGTATGGGCTTAAACAGGCTCCACGTCAGTGGTATGCCAAGATTCATTAACTACTAACCGCAGAGCTTTATTATTTGAGTAATCCTCATGAACCCTGCCTTTATGTCTCTCGACAGGGCTCTTCGATCTCCATAATTATTCTGTACGTGATGACCTTCTTATTGCTGGAAACGATCGAGTTACTCTGGAAAACATCAAGACTGAGTTGAAGAGTCGATTCAAGATGAAGGATCTGGGCCCGTCAAAGAGTTCCTTGGAATCCAAGTTACTCGCAACCGTTCAACAAGGACGTTACATCTCTCCCAGAAATCTTACACTGAGAAAATACTTGAAAGATTCAACATGGCCACCGCGAAGCCTGTCGATACCCCTATGGTTCTTTCAAACGGAGGCTCGGACAACAACTAAGAAGCTGATCTCTTTCCCCATCGATACCGTATCGCTCCGCAATCGGAAGTCTCATGTATTTAATGGTATGCACTCGTCCGGACATTGGTTTCGCTATCGGTAAGCTTTCACAACACTGCGAGAAGCCTCTGGAAAGTCACTGGAAAGCCGTAAAGCGAGTTTATCGCTATCTCAAGGGAACTAGTGACCTCGGAATCTGTTACAGTTCCTCTTCTGCTCCAATCATCATCGGTTACAGCGATTCCGATTGGGCCGGCTGTCAAACAACTCTTAAGTCGACGAAAAGCTACGTTTTCATGATGTCCAGGCCCCATTTCGTGGCGCTCGAAGAAGCAAGGATGTGTTGCGCTGTCGTCGTGTGAAGCAGAATACATTTCCATTTGCACTGCGTCCAAGGAGGCAATATAGTTGTCCAACGTCTTGTCTGAAATACTGGGCTCAAATCATTCAGCTCCGATCTCAATCTTCGTTGATAACTCGGGATCTATCAGCCTGCCAAGATCCAGTTCTTTAACGAGCGCAACACAAACATATTGATATTCGATACCACTTTGTTCGTGAGGCAGTGGCAGTCTTTCACAATTTCCCTTCTCTCAACTCTTCTCCTTGGTCGCTCACTCTCTCTCTTCTCTTTCTTTCTCTCTCTGCACTCATTCCCTCTCCCTCTCTCTCGTCCTCTCGCGCTCTCTCCCTTCTCCTTGTCCAACAAATTTTACATAAACACAAGGATCATTAGTGCTACTTTTGAATTTGAGCCCATCAACAAGAAAATCATCGATTTTCTGGTGCCACCGTCTATGTGCCTGTTTCAAACCATACAAGGCCTTCAGAAATTTGCAGACATGATTTGGTTTCGAGGCATCCTTAAATCCATCAGGCTGTTCCATGTACACGTCCTCCTCCACATTACCGTTCAGAAATGCCGTCTTAACGTCCATTTGATGCAGCTCTAGGTCCTGATGTGCGACAAGTGCCAAAAGCACCCGAATTGACGTGAGCTTCACGACAGGGGCGTACGTCTCATTATAATCTACCCCTTTTACCTGTTGGAAACCACGAGCGACAAGACGCGCTTTCTATTTTCGGGAAAAGCCTCCGTCGGAGTCCTGGGCATATTTTATTGCAAACACTCATTTTGGAGTCAGAATGTTTGAGGCCTCCAAACGTGGGACTAACTTCCATGTTTTGTTACGAAGGATCGAGTCTCGCTCGGACTCGATGGCGGACTTCCAAAAGCCTGCGTCCGGTCCTGTCGCTGCGTGTCGGTACGAGATGTTGACAAAATTTGTAACGAGAGCCGTGTCATTAGGAGTCAAGGATATGTTTGATCTCCACCAAGCATTTGGGGCTCTTCGAATCCTTTCAGATCTCCGAGGAGCTACAGACACCTCAGGGGGCTCAGAGATTTCGCTATCTGTACCTACGTTTTCGGCGACCGTTGGGTCGTTTCCAACATTAGCCTGGTCATTGTCTTGTCTCTGAATATCTTGTCTTGAAGATGCAGCTATTTCGGCTGTTTCCGGTGTAGGAAGCCGGACTTGAGCATCCTGTTCAACGCCAAGACTTACAAGATCTCATCGGAGCTAATTGCGAGACACTCATCTGATTATTTTACATTTATTTCAGACTGGCAGGTTTCGCTCTCACTGAATCTGACATCTATGGAAACAACTACCTTTGTGTAATTCAGGATCCCACAGTTTGTAAGCTTTGCTGGCTTCCGCATATCCAAGCATAATTGCTTCCCGTGCTCGGTTGTCAAGCTTACTCAATTGACTTGCCGGGACGGTGTACCAACATTTGCTTCCGAACGTACGAAGGTGCGACAAATTAGGGTTGCGACCGTACCATATATGATGCCGGGTCGTGTGGCTTGGAAGTGCGCGAGTTGTAACTCTGTTTCGGATGTATATGCAGTCGCCAGAGCTTCGGCCCAGAACTGTTTTGGCAGACTCTTTGCATGTAGCATGGACGAACCAGATCCATCAGTGTTCGGTTCAGCCGCTCTGACACACCATTCTGTTCAGCGTGACTCCACTGCACTAAGCTCATGTTTTGTGCGCGCTCGGCAACGTAGTCCTTGAATGCAGTGGACATATATTCTCCCCTCTATCTGAACGAAGAATGCCAATGCGACGCCCAGTATGGCTTCGCTGCGAGCTTGGAACAGTTTATATTTATCAAACACCTCTGACTTTCGCTGCATCATGTAGACGGTAACCCAGGAAGAGTGATCGTCCGTGAAGGTCACAAAGTAGCGTGCCCCTCCAACAGAAGAAACCTCCATAGGTCCACACACGTCACTGTGAACAAGGTCTAACATCGCTTCAGCTCTACCAGTCGTGCGTTCCTTCGGCACTGCTGAACGATGAGCCTTTCTATGAACGCATGAGGTGCATATTTCGGATGTATTCGAGCCACTGATCTGTACGCGTCCACAACATTGTTCTTACCATAGATGCAATGCCCTGCTTGCTTACAGGAGCCATTCTCTCGTGCCATGTCGAGTGTGGTGACTTTCGCAGAGTACAAGGTATCATTTGGTATCTTCTGGACTATGTCGATGCATAAAGAAGGCTATTGCCACAGCATTTTTCCAGTTGCAACAACTCTCCCATTCTTAGTCATCTGCAAAGCTTTGTTCTCAAATACAGTTTTGATCCCTTCTATGTCCGCTTTGCCTACAGAGATGAGAGAATATTCGAAACTAGGAACGTGGACAACATCTCGCAGAATACACCGCTTCGAGAACCATCTACTAATAATGTGAACTCCACGTCACCTCGCCCACAATCTTAGCCCGGGCTTTAGTTCCCATTTCGACTGAGGCTGCAGAAAATTCGGTATAATTCGTGAAAACACTCCTATCGTAAGTCATATGGAAGTACATGCGGAATCTGCGTACCAAGAGGAAGTTCCGGCGAAATCCCGGCCTGTTTAATTCTGACATGAGGCAAACAATTTCATCATCAACGCTGTCCCCACTATCTGCTGAAGGATGAGAATCAGTCGAATCAAATACATTTGAACCACGAACGCCTGCTGATCTCTTCTCGGGCGATTTTTCTCGTTTCGATGATTATTAGATGCTCTTCACTACGAGAACCGGATGCACGATAGCCCCTTGGAGCTTCCGGGCGCCTACCGTTCACATCTTTGCCCCAGCATCCGCTGTCTCCGCGTCGGGTGACCAGAATGACCGCAGTTCGTACAGTGCAGCTGCTAGCATTACTTCCGTAGTCATTCGGACGGGCATTGGATATGAGTGCAGCATTGGATTTTGTCCCTTTTGACTCCCTCATTTGAGCACGCTCTCTTCCTGCAACAACTGGCTCTTCACAAATTCCAAAGTAAACACCCTGTCCTCATTGCCGAGCGCATCCAAGGCAACGATGAGATTGTCGAACCGGGTGGCAATGTTAAGCACAGCCATGGCTATCTCTTTGTCATCGATAGTCACATCCATGGATTTCAGGGTCGCTGCCAACTGTGTTACACGGTTAACGTACTGCAAAACTCTCTCGTTACATCCATAGCCGCGGTGTAAAACCGGCGTCGAGCCGCAAGTTTATTGAGGAGTGTGTGCCTCTCAAACGTGTTGAGAATAATAGTCCACATCTCCTTTGCAGTTGCCGCAGTGCGCACATGCTCAAGGTGCTCATCAGAAAGGGACAACCCGATGAGCGCCCGTGCTTTGCGGTCGGCCCGAGTCCATGATTTGAGAGCCCTATCATCCGATTCCTCAGGCGGATCATCCACAATGTAGTCATCAAGCTCCCGGGGAGCGAGAAGAAGCTGCACCTTCTGCTTCCAAACATGGAAATTATTGTTGGTGAGCTTTTCAATTCGAACTCCGCCTCCGCGATCGTCCATGACTACGTCTTTATCCAAGACCCTTTGTATCTGAAACCTCTATTACCACGTATGCAGTGAGTATGCAAAGTCCTCTGTTCGGGTATCCCAAGCCGGCGACCGATAGTCGCTTGTCACGGCAAGCCTTTCCCTATAAGAAGTTTGCAGCGTTTACTCAAAGACACGTGGTGTTTAATTTCCAACTCTTTACCTCTTTAGTTTTCCTCCTCTTTACCTCTTTACCACCTCTTTATTTGTGCCTTAGGGCGCTACCCCTGTATATCGGCCAGTGCTGGTCTTTCAACTTTGAGCGCAATCCGTGTGCCACGAGTAAGCACAGCGACTTTACCTGTAGACGGCCAGGAATTTTCAGCCACTACCCCGAAAGGTCCCCGCAGCAAAGGGCGTCTTACCACAATCACAGTCTTTCCGTACTAACTCAGGCGCGTTTCCTTCCGGACTGTGTTGCTTGACTTCCGTCGTACTCGTGTGAAAGCACTCAAGGTCACCAATGAGCCTCGTCCTTCCGTGCACAGCACGTATCTACACCTCAACAGAAGTATAGCCAGCAGGTACCAAAGTACAAGTGCAGAACACTAGTACCCGGTATGCTACCAGAGTAAGGAATTAGAAGACAGTCGTTCCCTCTCCGACCACGGGCGATGGTGTTTCGCGTACGTATCGGTCGTTCAAGCGAGGAGCGTCTCTGTCCCGCCGGCGCGCAAAAGGGCCACTGCAACGGACCGACTCGGCTGGTACACCGTGATTCCCACCGGGAATCGGGTTCAGTCTTACGACTTCTGACAACTCGCGTTATCGACCGCGTGGGTTTGTATGGTACGGTCCGTCCAACTCGCGTTACACAAAGGCACTGTTCTCAAAAGAGTACAGCCGGTGAGAGGATCACAAAACCGATTGCCAAGACCACGATTCGGCAAAAGAATCGGACAAACTTGGGCGGACCCCGGCACTCTGTCTTCTTCTTTTCCGTTGCCGTGAAGGCTTTCCAAGAGTGCAAGGGGTATCAACAACCAGGCCTAGATTCCTCCTCAAACAACAAGGCCAATATTTCCAAACAATAAACTCGAGCTGACAATTGCCGAATGACCACGACCACCACAAAAGAGAGAAAACCAAACCAACAAACAAATGACCAGAGCAATGACACCACAAAGCACTCAGGATCCTCACACAGAGTGCTTGACAACAAAATTGTTCTCAACAGCAGTAGAGCACAAACAACGATTGCTCTGATTCAACACACAATGGTAACCACAAAAACACTCAGGATCCACACACAGAGTGCTTGACAACCTTAAAGTTGGTTCGTATCAACAAAAGCTTCCAACAACACACAATGAACCACAAAAACACTCAGGATCCACACACAGAGTGCTTGACAATCACCAAATGGGTCCTAACAAAGACAAGAACCCAACAACAATCACCACAAAGCAACAAATGACAACACCAACAGCACCAACAACACAGAGAAAGCAATTACCTCAACGTCAACGTCAACGGTTGAGGGACGGATCAAGCGGAAAGAGCGGTAGCGTGGACTGGGCCCATAACCTGATGAAAGGAACAGGGGATGATGAGGGATGAGGAGAGAGAATGAAAAGGGAAGTAGGGAAAGAGTGTAGATGGATAAAAGAAACAGAAAGGAGATAGAACGGCAAGGGTGAGGTTGGTGTTGAAATCAAAGGCAAGTCCGTACCTCTTCTACTTGGATGAGCTATTAGACTACAACTATATACTGTTTGCCGGTACTCACTTCGGCTTTGTGAAAGCAAAATGAAAGTAGCAAAATCTACATTTGCAGTACTATTTGTTGATCCTATAGCCTACCCAAGCCGAGATGCCTCAGAATCCCTGATTTGCATGCGCGGGAAATTCATAATTACCGATATTCAAAACGTAAGTAACATTGCGTGCATGCTAGCCATGCATGTTCTGTTACGTAAACGTACACTAAAACAGTCAACCCGTGAATTATGCCTTACGTGACCCGCCAACGCAACTGTAATCTCTCGGCCTGTAACAGAACCCAAAGGCGGGAACTTAAGGCGGGAACTTAAATATCATAAAAGTAGAAAACAATTTTTGGCGGGCTTGTCTCACGTTGTTACGTAACAGTACGTAAATCTCATGCAGGCCGTTCAACGTGAATTAAGCCTTACGTGCTATACGTGCAATACTGTAAAAGCAACGTGGCTGCATCAACATACTTTGGCTGCATACTTGTGCAAGAGTGATTTGTATGCAGCCAGTATAATGAGTATAGTGTAAACTGTATGCAGCCAGTCCAGGCAACTATAGGATAAATATAGAAACCACTGTTTACTTGTACACGTACGACACCTATAATACTGTACACGTACGACAGAGAGGAGACAGTACACGTATGCCACATAGGAGACAGTACACGTATGACACATTGGGTACAGTACTTTGAGCCTAGAATAGAGACAAACCATCAACCAACCATAACATGCCAAGTGTCAGAATGCTCCACAATGATCAGCTCAGATATCGCCACTTGGAGCGATGTGAGTGGTATGGAGGCGTATCTAGCAGCCAATCAGAGGGCAGAATACCAAGTGGTTTGAAAAAAGGTAAAATGCGCCGTGATTTTGAGTTGCCGCGAAAATGAGCTTTCGTCCCAGGCAACTTTCGATTTGGCCCATTTTACACGTGTAGTGTACACACAGAAGAAGGGTGCAACTCGCATTTTCATGCTACAAGTGTACACGTGTCCAGGTGGGAACTAAAAACCATGGGATCGCATGCATTCTATCCTTTTTCAACATACACATGAGCCACACACATCAACATGCTGCGCAACGTCCACATTCAGACCCGACACAACCTTGTTCCGAGCCATTTGATACCTTCAATGTTTACATGAGCCATTCGAGCATGCCAAAGAGACAAGTCCGACAAGTGCGCTGTTGGCATCTGTAAACTGTTCTGCAGCAGTACAAAGGTAGTACAGGACTTTGACGCGGCGCCCAATGGCGACCACTTTTGACCCCTTGTAAACACATACATTCTCTTTGTTAAACACTACACTGCATCCAGATCACCATCGCTGACACAGACAACAAATGGTACCGTAAACTCGGCACATGCACCACTTTGTTCAGTTTGCACCTACGTTGGACCCATCAACAGTCAGATCAAGCTCAACACTTCCGTGACCAACAGACTCTAGTTTGGAATCATTAACGATGATCACATCAGAAGACCCCTTATTCTCGTACGTTTGAAACATGGAATCGTCAAAAATCATGTGGACAGTAGCACCAGAGTCAACAATCCAGTCACTGTTCGTGGCCTTAGTAGAGCCAGCAAACAATGAGACATACAACGTCAGAATCGGTGCCACCCATACCTCGCTCATCGCTGAGCTCAGTATTTACACTTGGGTGAGCAGCATCGATCTGATCCCTGTTAGCCTCATCACGTTGCTTTTTGAAACAGTTTCTTCTGGATATGACCCTTCATGCCACAATAATAACAAACCACATTCTTGAATGTTTTCGAAACTGACGTCCAACCAGTGCTGCATCACTTTCGGACTCCTCCTTTGCGATTTCATTCGCTGCTCTTCTTGCAGAAACGACTCTTCACAAACCCAGAGTGAGTTCGCGATCGCCGATCGTAGTATCGATAGCAACAATGAGGTGTATAGTGCATCAACACCCCTCAACCTGTACTTTATGTCCACGTAAATACCTGTCCACTCTGTACTGCACAGCCATACTGTACAGCATAGCCATATGTACTAGCTACACACGTGTACGCCAGAACAACCCACTAGAGCCGCAACACTTGTACGCACCACGTTCCATATGAACATTTGCAGTAGCCAATCAGAAGCCCGTTTCACGTTGAGTTTGATATGAGGCGCATATGCGCTTTCCAAACGGCACCCTCCAAAGCAGCCCATGCTTCCCTGCACTTTTGGTTTTCAGTGACAGCAAAGGATCCATAGCCAACAGCCCGTTTTCGTTCGATGTAGTATCCTCCTTCTTCATTCGGAGGATTTTCCCGTACAGTAATTAAAACAGGGAATGTCGCTTTGTTAAATTTCTCCTTCTATATCCGTAGAGGACCTCCGGGACGCTTTCTCCCATTCCATGACTCTGCCCGATAAAGTCTTTGATATAGCTCTTTTCATCGCCCCAATCATCTTCTCTGCTCTGCCATTGGACATAGGAGCGTAAACAAGAACCTTCTTCCAATGGATCCCACTTTTTTCCATGAGTTTAGTGACTGCCGTAAAGCAGAGGAAGCCATCCGATATAATCTGTTTCCGTTCTCTGACGTGCAGGAATGGAGCGGGGCCGCTATTTTGGAGAAATTCTTAATGAAACGTCTGTAGTAAGAGGCGAGGCCGAGAAAACTTCTTTATCCAGTCTTCGAAGCTGGCCGTAGTGACAGTTTGTTTTTCGAAACCTTGTCCGGGTCTACTTTTATTCCCTCCTGATCGACTATATGGCCCAGTACTTTTACAGATGTCTGTGTGATGATAAACTTGCTCCGCTTAATCTCTAGGCAGTAATTTAATACCCTTTTAACCATTTTTTTTATGAATCACATGATCTTCCAGTGTCTACAAAAATATCACCACATCGTCGATGTATTCCCTTACAAAGGGAAGTTTCTTTAGGACCTCGTTCATCATTTTTTGAAAGGTAGCTGGTGCGTTCATGAGACCAAAAGGCATCACTTCGAATCTGTAAGTTCCAATTTTACACGTGAAGGTCCTCTGTTCTCTGAATTCTTCCTCTAACGGAATTTGCCATTAGCTAGTGCGAAAGTCGATCGTTGTGAAAAATTTCCCATCTTTCACGTCATCGATAATTTCCTCCATGTTCGGAATTGGGAAACGATCAGGTATCGTCTTCCCGTTCAAAAACCTGTAATCGACGCAAATATTGGTTTACCATCCTTCTTGGTCGTGATGACAACTGGATGTGTTCTCTTCGATAAACTGGTCCCATTTAGGCGACTGGCGCCGAGGTCTGTGATAAATTGGTTTTGGTTCTACTAGCTCAAAGGCGTGCTTTACAGGGACATCCGCTTGATGAAAGTCTAAGATACCCCATGCAATTTATTGTGAAGATAGAAGTATCTCGGACACTTGCTTGGCTACTTGGGATGGGAGATGACAAACCTTTTTTCTGATATCGTCCGTTCTTTTTTTCTTTCTGCCCGTATTTTTTCGCAAGGAGCTGCTTTTCTACTCCCATGAGGCTAATTTCTTCCCTCAACCTCTCATTTCTTATATTTTTTCCCGTTTCCAGTTTCCGTAGATTGTTTGCATATGGCGACAAATTCAGGTCTGCTCTCATCGCTGCAGTCTCTTTCATCATCCGTTTCGAAGCCAGAATCCGAACCGTCCTACATGAAGTTCTGGATATCTTCTTCCGAGTTGGCCAAGCGGTCATTTCGATCCTCGGTCCCCGATTTTCACTTCCATAACTGGATGTGAACTCTTCGCTGTTCGTTCCACTTCAGTTCCCCAGAAAACTGCTCCTGTCGTGGTCGAGTTGCATCCGGGCCTCCGTTCCATTTACCTCAAAGGGCACACTTTGATTACCAAGAAATATGTATTTTTCCAATTATTCCATAGTAGGGCAGCTATTGACTACTTCAAATGGAAGGTCAGGCATGACCAGGAAATCTAGATTGACTTTTGGATCTATGAAGAACACTACAATATTTTCGACCGTGTCCATATATTGAGAGACTATCCCATCAGCGAAAGTAATCTTCCTCGTTGTGGGAATATCTTTGAGGCCAGTATGATTTACCAAGTTCCCTCAGATCAAGTTCGGAACAGCCCCTGAATCGAATAGCGCTTGAGTTGCTGTTCCTGAAACCTTGACATGTACTAGTTTAAGACGTATCTTCGTGGTGGAGGCGGAGGTAAGCATTTCAATCTTCCTGCCTGCGGACCTCATGATTTTCTTTAGTTTTTCCTCGCGTCATCCGCATCAACTCTTAACAGTTGGCCAAATTTCATCCCAGTTGGCGCTGCCGCCAGTTGCGAAACCAAGTTGTATTGTTTCACGTAACCTAGGAAATCCTTTGATATCCCCCTTGGGTTTCTTTTGTTTCCTCGCTTTTCGGGATCTCACGACCTCTGATCTTGGAGTGGTGGCATAATGCCTCTAAGTACGGGGTTCCAAGGGGCCAGGATATACTCCAGAATATCTTTCCCCAGCATATTTTTTCTATTGCTTTTCACATCCCACATCGTATTGATCTAGTTAGATTCTTCGGCGACAGAGACGTTGCCGCATTTCCTGGCTTTTTTCCACCCTACTCTTCAGCATTTTCAGCTCTGGACCCGACTCGCTCCGTACCTTCGAGATATTTGACTGACAGCTATACCTCGACCAGCAGTCACTCTCATGGTGACCATAACGGCCGCACTTTGCGCAGCGAGTATTTCTGTGTGGACTCTCAAGACACCTGTTTGCAAAAAGTCCGGGCTTGAGCCATTAGATACAGACTTATGCTGCCTTCTAGGCCCCAGACTGGTTCTTTTTGATGGAAAAGAGAAAGACTCTCTAACTGCGAAGCTATCATGTCAAGGGATTATCAAACCGTGTTCCCAAAAGCTCTTCCAAGATTTTAAAATCGCTGACAGAGTCTAGTGCCACTGCACTAGTAGCAGGCCTTTAATAATTGTTCTCAGGATGTATGAAAGATATCATTTTAAGGTCCCCCTTCGGTACTTCAGTCTGCGCTTGAAATGGCTCCGATTTTTTGACAAATTATACTATGGTTATGGAATGATCGACTGCATGTCGATCATGGCGGGTAACGAACGCTTAGTGTTTTTGAGTTTGTATGAATCAAGTGGAAACCGCTTGTTAGCTAGGTTGCATCTGCTTAGTAACTGTATTATTGTGTATCTAAGTGCCTGTGACATGCGTTTTTAAACCACGGAAGACTGAGCAATCAAATCTATTCGATTGTGCAAGTTCTTCTACACCCCAGTCTTTGCTCACTCTACCTCTTCGACCTTCGTCGACTTTGTATAGTGGAGAACTCCTAAATATTCTTAGTTATGGGCTCAGTGTTTCAATCCAATCTGCCCCAGACCCGGGTTTCCTGGGATGCCAAGTCCCCTCTTGTAATGATGGGAAAGGGACCAACAAGAATACCGTGATGCTGTGAACATTTGGAAAAAGTTTCATAACACACTTCCAGCTTCAGACAGTAACAAGATACAAGGTTGTGGACACGCCATCTTTACAGACTAAAAGCTACTTCTTGAGCGAAATGGACTGTGGAATGATACAGTCGCATCATACGTTGCAAAGATGATCAATCAGTGCACTGTCGCTCCACAGCAGTCCCTCAACCTAGTCGTAAGGTACCAATTAGCTCTCTATCCAAGTAGTTTAATGCTTTTCTGTGTGTTGACCACCTATACTTGGATGACATACTACTGATGCACCTGATGGACCTTAAATCCAGATACTCCAGTGTCCATGTTGTGTCATCTACTAATCTCAAGGAAGCTATCCACGGCTTTGAAGCCTCTTGAATGTCTCAGCTCTGGTATCTAGACTCTATTCGCGCTGACAAGGCATTCCAAGTTGGTGCATTCAAGGACTAAACTGACAAGCTTGGCATTGCAATTGAACCAGTGCCTCAGCTTCAAGCACGTAGTAAGCTTGCTCTGATCTTGCGATCAAAGGCTGTTAATGAGTGTTGAAATGGGCTGTGTATTCACTCAGTGCACCACTTGACATGCCAGCGCTGGTGGATTAGTGGTCGATGTGTTTTCCTACATGGTAGCATCGCGGGTTCGAGCCCCGCAAGTGGTTGCATTGGTGAAAATTTAATTTGTGTGTGTTCGGCATAGCTTACTGTCCTATAGGTGATAGGAATGAGGTGTAAGATGTCTGAGTCCTTACAGCACTCTGTGGTCCCCTGAGTGAGGGGGAGTGTTGAAATGGGCTGTGTATTCACTCAGTGCACCACTTGACATGCCAGCGCATGTGGCTTAGTGGTCTATGTGTTTTTCCTACAATGAGGTCCCCATATCTGTCGGTGATATGGTAGAAGTTTATCAAAAGAAGGACTATGAGAAAAGAGGGAAGTGGTCCTACGCCAAGCCCATTCTCTGAGTTGATCAACCTCGCGCCCTGTTACTGTACCTGGAATTAAAGGTCGGGTTATTACAGCAGCCTTTGAAGATACTCGTTCAGCCTTGCCTCAAGAAGGCTTTGCTAAGCTGGTACAAGATGGCCTCGACTCTATCAAGGAGACTATCCGGTAACATGCTGCAGGCTTGAGTACACAAGATTGGACAACCGCAGCTGAAAGTCAGCCGTCTGCAACTAATAGTCCCACGATGATGACTCCTCAACAGAGTCAGCCAATGCTAAGACCTTCGTCGGAGACAATATCTCGGTTGGTTGGCCCTTGGACGACCAATATTATCCAGGCATTGTGTACTCAGCAGAAGAAGACGGACGTCTAAACATTAAATATGATGATGGTGAAAAAGAAACTTTATACATGTCAAAGGAAGTTTTGAAGTTCAGTGATGCGCCTGCAGCCAACTCTGGCCCAATTGAACAGGTACTATAAGTGACCAGCACTAAAATTTCTGTCATATCATCTATGCTTGACCATTTTGGAAACAGGCCTTTCCTGCGTCACCACCCCCAAGCTTTCAGCAATACCCTCTGGTCAATTCATACAAAGCTGAGGAGGAAACTTTTCTAAAAGCTGTGAATTCAGTTACACACAATGAAGTTCCTTCAAACAGAAACATCTTTAGCAGTGGCATCTTTTTTCAAAGTGAAAAGTAATGATGACAAAAGTCTAAAGCTTAAAGCAAAAATCGCCCCGCATTGCAATGAGGACGAAATGAAGCACATATTGAGCAAGGACTGCACAACTTGTCCTCCCACAGGTCTAAGTATGCGGCATTCAATTGAATCGTTTTACGGATGGACAATTTACAGAGCAGATGTGAAAGCTGCGTTTCTTCAGACCGTAGATGCGGGTAGGGATGTTTATGTTCGACCGCCAAAGGAAATTGCAATGAGATCGGCTCACCTATGGCTGCTATTGACAGCTGCATACGGACTGGTCAATGCCAACCCCAAATAGCAGTATCAGTCAAACGATGCTATGTTTGACATCGCACTGACTCAGTCCAGGCACATACCACAGCTGTTCTATCAGAAGGAAAATGAAAAGCTAGTACTGATTGTTGCCAAAATTGTTGATGACTTGAAGGTGGCTGGTGTTGGAGGCCGCGTTCAAAACTTAATGACGGAGTTTGACAAGCGCTTTAAATTTGGAGATGTGATGGAAGGATCTGGAAAGCTATGATTATTTAGGATCAACACTGCAGAACGGTGACCTCACAATTGAGACTGATGCAAATGATAAGATGGATGCGGTCACTAAGTAGAGATTCACTAGTTAGCGCCGAGAGCAATTTGATCAGCCACTCAATCAGATTGAGAAGTCTCTATTCGCTTCTACGAACAGTTCTATTGGTTGGATCGGGACTGCTTCATCGCCTTTCTGTTTCTTATACGACAGTTATTTACAACAAAAGGCACCAGACCTTAAGAGGTGCCACCTAGTTGAACAAGTCAATATTGTGCTCAAACTCAAGAAACTAGGCACAAAAATTGCCTATCCCAGACCAACGGGGAAGATAAGACCGTACAATAGTGTTCTGGTCTTTGGTGGTGCATCTAGAATTGAAGAATGCGTGCAGTTAGGTGTACATACTGGATTTTTGGTCGGGGAAATGAGGAATCAGTCCATTTATCACGCTGTATCATGGATGGTACTCAAGTCTAAGAGACCTGTGAAGAGCGTTCCGGCTGCTGAGATCTTCGCTGCGTCAGAGGGTATTGATGAAGTAAAAACTATCGCTTAGGCTTATTCTGAACTGCTTGTAATTGATATCAGGTTGCGTCTTGCAATTGACTTCAAGGATCTCTTAACCTCTTTTTCGACGCGAAAGAGCTCTATAGACAAGTCTATTCGTGGCGATGTTGGTTTTGTAAGGTATGAGCTCTAGATTGGTGAGGTAGGGAGCATATCATCGGTCCCCAGTGATTCGAATTTGGCTGATCAGCTGACAAAAAAGGACAGCAGCCTGACCGAGGCGCCTCAGCTAATCCTGTTCACGGGCCTATTTTGTTTCTATTTTGATAAGATTGCAGAGACCAAGTCTTCTGAGAAAAACTTTGGTTGAAAAGGGAGGAGTATGGAATGATCTACTGCATCTCTCTCATGGCGGGTAACGACCGCTTAATATTTTTGAGTTTGTATGAATCAAGTGGAAACCACTTGTTAGCTAGGCTTCACCCGCTTAGTAACTGTGTTATTGTCTACTTAAGTGTCTGGATCATGCGTTTGTAAACCACGGAAGACTGAGCAACCGACTCGAATCAATTGTGCAAGTTCTTCTACACTCTAGTTTTTCTTCACTCTACCTCTTCGAACTTCGTCGACTTCGTACAGTAGAGTACCCTAACTATTCTTATTGGTACCCTTCAGTTCATTAAAAGTGTGCGGGCCCTTGATTATGAGGAAACCGGAGAGCGACTTATCTTCCATTGCCGCCTAACGCAGCATTCCGTACCCGGCTTGGGCGTTGAACCTGTTGTTGATTTGGCAAGACGATCACATGACCCCACATCGGTGCCAAATCTCATAAGAGGCATGAGGCATGTTCCACGTGTACACATGCACACGTGTTGAATGAAGGGTGGCCGTAAGGCATTTCGGAAGAAATCCAAAGTTCCCAGGGACGAAAGTACGATTTTGAGAGATCAGCGATTTAGAGGGCAAAATGTTGTTTATGGGTGATTTTACGTAGGGTAGGGTACTATAAGTGGATGATGATTATACTGTATGAGAGATATGCTGAGGGAAGCTATGTACACGTGTACATGGTGGCAGTTGTGTATGTGATGTACACGTGGTACAGCTAAGAGTAGAAACCTTTTGTGCAGTGTTGTACACGTACTGTACTAGTGCCAAATGAGGAACTGTACTTCGAACTGTACATCGTAATACACCAAGTACTGTACTTCTTACTGTACTTGAGTTTGTACAGTAGGAATCAATTATGGCAATACTGTCATGACTGCTAGAAAGAGGTATTTGATTTTATATTATGTATGAGGATTCTAGTTATGATTACGGGTTTTATCCAGCTGCATCCAAAAATCAGTTATGTGATTTCATCATATGTATGAGGTTTCTAGTTATGATACTGATTTGTACAACTGCATCCAAAAATCAGTTATGTGATTCCACCATACGTATGATGTTTCTAGTTATGATACTGATTTGTACATCTGCATCCAAAAATCAGTTATGTGATTCCATCATACGTATGTGGTTTCTAGTTATGATACTGATTTGTACAACTGCATCCAAAAATCAGTTATGTGATTCCATCATACGTATGTGGTTTCTAGTTATGATATTGGTTTGTACAACTGCATCCAAAAATCAGTTATGTGATTTCATTATATGTATGAGGTTCCTAATTATGATGAAGATTGGACCGACTGCATCTCAAATCAGTTATGTGATTCTATTATACGTATGACGGATTGAGTCCATTATTTTGGCACAAGGGAATTTGTTTCCGGTAAGTCTGCAAAATAAGGTACTGTATGGATGTGTGTATTGGGCCAACCTATTTACACAAATTTGTCAACTTTGGAAGCAGTTCCAAATTTGCCCCTAATGACTGTTATCACCGGGCCAAGATCTTGAAATCCGCTCAAATGGCTCAGTTTGTGGGATTCTGTTAGTGGACGCAGTGAGTTAGAAAGTAGTTGTAGGTTGTACTTAAGGCCAGGATTTTAGAGTTCCGAGTAAATTCTGGGTAGCAAAGCCCGCAACTTCATCCGTCCAGCAAAGTCCTTCACCCTCCCCGATTCCGATTAGGTTATGGGCCCAGTTCAACGCCGTCTTTTTCTCTGAACCCCGTAAGTCGCCGTGTGTTGCTGCATTTTTTTGTTGTCTATCTCGGTCTCTTGATTATGTCTACTCGTTCCGGTAAGCTATTTGAATAATTCCATTTCTTTGCACATCGAAGTGATTCTCTTTGCACCTTTTGGTTGGTCTAAAGACTCATAATCCCAAAAGCTGTTACTGACGATTACTTCCACTTTTGTGCCTGCTTTTGCGGGGTTGTGCTAGACTCGGAATTAGCCCTGGTGCCCCGAGTGCCAGGGCTGCGACAGTTAGGACTTTGCCATCTGTGGGGAGGACAGTTGTGGAATCGATCGAAGTACTCGAACCAGAAGGACCGCCGCCGAAGACGCTCGCGCTTCCCTCGTCTAGGGAAAGGTATAGGATCCCTCGTAAGGCAGTACCTCTGGATAAGCCAATAAAGAAAGTTCAACTCCTCTCGGCAAAGAAAGCTAAAGCCCTCGCCGATCGAGTTGCCAAGAAGGAACTAAAGGCTAAACGAAGAGTTCCGCCGAGGAACAAGAGGTACTGCAAGCTCTGTGATATTAGCTGCAATAGCGCACAGACATTCTACGATCACATCAATTCTAAGGGTCATAGGACTAGAGAGAAAAACAAGAAAAAGACCCCTAGGTGTACTGCTTGTGATAGAGTGTTCGATTCCCACGAGGTTCTCAAGCGTCACGAGAACGGGAAGGAACACTTGAAAGTAGTTTTGTCCCAGAGAATTTAAAGAGATCCATTTGTTTGTTTGAAGCGACGTCTTTGGCCTTTGCTTTAGTCTAGAGTTTCGTGTGCTGTGTTCTTATAGAGGTGGGCTTGCCACTACAAGGGACTATCGGTCCCCGGCTTGGGATCTTCGAACAGAACATTAGCACCTCTAGAATATTGCAATGAGTAGCGGAGAAGATCAAGGAGGAGGATCGATGAAGATCGAAAAGCTCACGGATACCAATTTCTACGTGTGGAAACAGAAGATTCAGCTCCTGTTGGCCCTTCGCGATGTGGAACAGTATATTACTGATGGCACCGTTCCTGAAGATGAACAATCTTCCACTTACAAGGCATGGAAGCAAGGGGATCGAAAGGCCCGGGCCATCATCGGCCTGTCGCTGTCCGATGATCACCTGGATCATGTGAGAGATGCTGTCACAGCCAAAGAAATGTGGGACGCCATCTTGGAAGTTTTTGAGCGCCACACATTACTAAATAAGCTGGCGGCCCGGAGAGACTTCTACACGGTCACCATGCTAGACAATGAGAAAGTTTTGCCATACATAGGACGTGTGCGACACCTAGCAGCTCGCTTAAAGTCAATGGGAGTCATCATTGATGACAAGGAAATGGCTATGGCAGTTCTCAATGGTCTTCCGCAGAGGTTTCAAAATCTCATTGTAGCGCTTGACGCTCTTGGATCCGAAGATAACACGTTCGGAGTAGAATATGTAAAAAGTCGCCTGCTCCAAGAGGAGCAACGTGCATCGATGAAGCTTACTAGAAGGCAGAATCCGCCAAGGTCTGCTCTTATTGGGCACATCCCTGAGGCAAGGCGTGTTTCGACTTTGACATGCACCAACTGTGGTCACAATGGACACTCCGCTGCCCGCTGCTGGGGAAAGGACATCAACGGAAGGCGACCACCGCCACCTGACCGGTTCCTACGTAGACAGTCACAGAAGCCTACTGCGATGATTGCTCAAGAGCAAGAAGATCTGGAAATTAATGAAGTCGAGTACATATGTCTGATGAACAAGGTAGATAACTCTGGTATCAACATAACCTCAAACACTTGGCTTATCGACTCTGGATGCTCCGCGCACATGACATTTGACAAGAGACTGTTCTCCGACTACAGGGAGGTCTCAAACAGCCGCGTAGAAATGGGAACAAAAGCGTGTGCAGTAGTAGCTGGAGTCGGGACCGTCCCCATTACGCTTTTAGTGACGGAGTTCAAAAGTCATGCAAGCTCACCAATGTGCTGCACGTTCCAAGCTTTGCTTTTTCCCTAATTCTGTACGTAAGATGGTCGATAATGGATTTGACGTTGAGTTCGTTCGTGACAAGTGCACTGTGAAGAGGAGTGACTGCATCGTGGCTACTGCCACAAGTCGAGGAGAGCTGTATGTGCTTGACACATGTAACGAGGTTCATTCGGCGCACAAAGCCTCTTTGAAGACATGGCATGAAAGATTGGCCCACGTTCACACTCAAGGAATATTGTCCATGGCTCGTAAGAACGTGGTAAGTGGACTTCATATCTCCTCTTCAGATATAACAAGAGACGCTAGCTCATCTTCTGACTGTGAATCTGTGACATGTGATGCGTGTGTGTTAGGAAAAGCAACTCGTGCTGTGATTCCTAAACAGCGCTCTGGAGGCAGGGCCAAACATTTGCTAGACTTGGTCCATTCGGACGTCTGCGGCCCACTCCAAGTACAGTCAGTAGGTGGTGCTAGATACTTTGTCACTTTTATCGATGACCACTCAAATGGAGTGTTGTCTATCCGATGAAGAGTAAAGATGAAACGTTCCATTTTTATCAGAAGTTTGCCCAATATGCCTTCACACACACTGGTCAACGCGTGAAAGTGCTTCGATCTGATCGTGGAGGAGAGTATCTTTCTTCAGAGTTCCAATCCTTTCTATCGTCACAAGGAACTGTTCATCAAACGACCGCTGCATACACACCTGAACAGAATGGTGTGGCAGAACGGCTCAATCGTACCCTGATTGATCTCGTCAGGTCTATGCTGTCCCATATGAAGGTTCCGAAAGCTTTTGGGCTGAAGCTCTTGATAACGCAGTTTACGTTCGCAATCGTGTCACGACAAGAGCTTTGGGTGGTCTCGTTACTCCATTTCACCTATGGATGAAGAAAAAGCCCGATGTATCTCACCTACGTGTGTTTGGATGTCAATGCTGGTACAAGGTGCCTGGTAATGAGGTGCGTAAACTTGACGACCGCGCAACAACGGGAATGTTTGTTGGGTATCCGCCGGGAACTAAGGCCTACAAAATTTGGGATGACAATTTACATCGCATTGTTATTTCCAGGGATGTGCAGTTCGATGAGTCGAGACCAGGGGCTTGCTCTTACGATGAACATTTTTCCGATGATAATGACGTGGACGTTGACCCAGTGGAGGCGACCGATACTGACGAAATTGAGTCTGAAACATCTAATGGTGATAATGAACATGGCATTGAAACAGGGTCACCCGGCGGAGGTTGAGAACTTTCAAAGTCAAGGTATTGAGCCCGACTCAACTAATGAGACTTTGCAACCAGAAGAAGTGAGTGGTGAGCAAGATGCTGGTCCCGGCGATGTGGAACCTCGCCGCTCCACTCGTTCACGACGCCCACCCCGACAGTGGTGGACAGGCCTGGTGGGAACCAGCTTACTCACACCTTCCTGTGGCGACATCAACATACCGAACTCCTTTAAAGAGGCGATGGGTGGACCACAACCACAGTTCTGGCAGAAAGCGATTGATAAGGAGCTAGAGTCCCAACGCAAAAACAAAACTAGCTCACGGATGGTGCCAATATTCTAACTTCTCGCCTGGGTATTTACTGTAAAGGACATGCCGGACGATAACGGCACGTTGACTCAAAAGGGAAAAGGTCGCCTGGTTGTGCGGGGCTTTCAAACAAATTGAGGGGATTGATTACTCAGAGACTTTTGCGCCGGTGATCAAATTTACAACGATTCGATTGTTGTTGGCGATTGTAGCCCACTTCGATTTAGAGCTTCATCAAATGGACGTGGTCACGGCCTTTCTGAACGGTGACTTAGAGAGGATATTTATATGGAGCAGCCTGAAGGTATCGTGACTCTTCCAGGCCCAATCATGTTTGCAAACTTCTCAAGGCTATCTATGGTCTTAAGCAAGCGAGTCGACAATGGCACAAAAAGATTGACGATTTCCTATTCACACGCTTGGCTTCAAGACTACGAGAAGTGACGCCTGTCTATATACAAACATATCAGAAAAAGGCGTTATGCTGATTGCCCTATATGTGGATGACTTGCTTCTTGCGGGAAGTGACCTGAAAGCCGTGACCTGGATGAAAGGTGAACTGAACAAGAGATTTGAGATGAAAGATTTAGGCGAGGCCAAAAAGTGCATTGGGCTTGAAATAAGTAGAAAAAGGGTCCCTAGACGGATCTATATCTCGCAGACAGAGTATGCCAAGTCCATTTTGAAACGTTTTGGTATGGCCAGTTGCAATCCCGTGAGGACTCCGATGGAACAAGGATTACACCCTGAGATGTCAACTAGCCCGTATTGCGATGTACCATATCGACAGATCATTGGCTGCTTAATGTTTCTTATGGTAGGGTCACGTCCAGATCTTGCATATGTGGTGGGAAAACTGTCCCAACACTGTGAGAACCCTCGCGAGGACCACTGGCAAGCAGCCAAACGAGTTCTGAGATATATCAAAGGAACGCTCTCACTAGGTGTAATTCTAGATGGAAATCTCCCAGTGCAAACTCTAGAGGGCTTCAGCGATGCAGACTGGGGTGGTTGCTTGGACTCGAGAAAGTCCACCAGTGGATATGTGTTCAAACTGTGTGGGGGAGCTATTAGTTGGTCATCTAGGAGACAAACGGTCGTTGCGAAATCCACATGCGAAGCGGAGTATATTGCACTGTGTGAGGCTTGCAAAGAGGCAGCTTGGCTCAGGTGCCTTCTTGCAGACGCATTGGGAAAGTCGAAAGACAGCACAGTTACAATCGGGTGTGATAATGCTGGTACAATAGCGTTTGCGGGTAACGAAGGAGTGAACAGGCGAAATAAGCACATTGACATATCATATCATTTTGTCCGAGATGCTGTGACTCGAAAGATTGTTCACTGTTTCACGTACCTTCTACAGATATGCCAGCAGATATACTCACCAAGCCTCTTGGTCGCATTCATTCATAAATGCATAAAATCTCTAGGCCTCGGAGAGCTGCACGATGCTTAGGTCATGTAATCGAGGGGGGTGTTGTTGATTTGGCAAGACGATCACATGACCCCACATCGGTGCCAAACCTCATAAGAGGCATGAGGCATGTTCCACGTGTACACATGCACACGTGTCGAATGAAGGGTGGCGCTAAGGCATTCCGGAAGAAATCCAAAGTTCCCAGGGACGAAAGTACGATTTTGAGAGATCAGCGATTTAGAGGGCAAAATGTTGTTTATGGGGTGATTTTACGTAGGGTAGGGTACTATAAGTGGATGATGAGTATACTGTATGAGAGATATGCTGAGGAAAGCTATGTACACGTGTACGTGGTGGCAGTTGTGTATGTGATTGTTGAAAAAGGGATAGAATGCATGCGATCCCATGGTTTTTAGTTGCCACCTGGACACGTGTACACCTGTAGCATAAAAACGAGTTGCACCCTTCTTCTGTGTGTACACCTATGACACGTGTAAAATGGGCCAAATCGAAAGTTGCCTGGACGAAAGCTCATTTTCGGGCAACTCAAAATCACGGCGCATTTTACCTTTTTTCAAACCACTTGGTATTCTGCACTCTGATTGGCTGCTAGATACGCCTCCATACTACTCACATCGCTCCAAGTGGCGATGTCTGAGCTGAACATTGTGGAGCATTCTGACACTTGGCATGTTATGGTTGGTTGATGGTTTGTCTCTATTTAAGGCTAAAAGTACTGTACGCAATGTGTCATACGTGTACTGTCTCCTATGTGACATACGTGTATTGTCTCCTCTCTGTCGTACGTGTACAGTATTATAGGTGTCGTACGTGTACAAGTAAACAGTGGTTTCTATATTTATCCTATAGTTGCCTGGACTGGCTGCATACAGCTTACACTATACTCATTATACTGGCTGCATACAAATCACTCTTGCACAAGTATGCAGCCAAAGTATGTTGATCCAGCCACGTTGCTTTTACAGTATTGCACGTATAGCACGTAAGGCTTAATTCACGTTGAACGGCCTGCATGAGATTTACGTACTGTTACGTAACAACGTGAGACAAGCCCGCCAAAAAAAAAAAAAAAAAAAAATTGTTTTCTACTTTTATGATATTTAAGTTCCCGCCCTAAGTTCCCGCCCTAAGTTCCCGCCTTTGGTTCTGTTACAGGCCGAGAGATTACAGTTGCGTTGGCGGGTCACGTAAGGCATAATTCACGGGTTGACTGTTTTAGTGTACGTTTACGTAACAGAACATGCATGGCTAGCATGCACGCAATGTTACTTACGTTTTGAATATCGGTAATTATGAATTTCCCGCGCATGCAAATCAGGGATTCTGAGGCATCTCGGCTTGGGTAGGCTATAGGATCAACAAGAATAGTACTGCAAATGTAGATTTTGCTACTTTCATTTTGCTGTCACGAAGCCGAAGTGAGTACCGGCAAACAGTATATAGTTGTAGTCTAATAGCTCACCAAGTAAAGAAGAGGCACGGACTTGCCTTTGATTTCAACACCAACCTCACCCTTGCCGTTCTATCTCCTTTCTGTTTCTTTTATCCATCTACACTCTTTCCCTACTTCTCTTTTCATTCTCTCTCCTCATCCCTCATCATCCCCTGTTCCTTTCATCAGTGATGTACACGTGGTACAGCTAAGAGTAGAAACCTTTTGTGCAGTGTTGTACACGTACTGTACTAGTATCAAATGAGGAACTGTACTTCGAACTGTACATCGTAATATACCAAGACTGTACTTCTTACTGTACTTGAGTTTGTACAGCAGGAATCAATTATGGCAGTACTGTCGGGACTCCTAGAAAGAGGTATTTGATTTTATATTATGTATGTGGTTTCTAGTTATGATATTGGTTTGTAAAACTGCATCCAAAAATCAGTTATGTGATTCCATCATACGTATGTGGTTTCTAGTTATGATATGGGTTTGTACAACTGCATCAAAAATCAGTTATGTGATTCCATCATACGTATGTGGTTTCTAGTTATGATATTGGTTTTGTACAACTGCATCCAAAAATCAGTTATGTGATTTCATTATATGTATGAGGTTCCTAATTATGATGAAGATTGGACCGACTGCATCCAAAAATCAGTTATGTGATTTCATTATATGTATGAGGTTCCTAATTATGATGAAGATTGGACCGACTGCATCCAAAAATCAGTTATGTGATTCCATCATACGTATGTGTTTCTTTTATGATATTGGTTTGTACAACTGCATCCAAAAATCAGTTATGTGATTTCATTATATGTATGAGATTCCTAATTATGATGAAGATTGGACCGACTGCATCCAAAATCAATTATGTGATTCTATTATACGTATGACGGATTGAGTCCGTTATTTTGGCACAAGGAATTCGTTTCCGGTAAGTCTGCAAAATAAGGTACTGTATTGATGTGTGTACTGGGCCAACCTATTACAACAAATTTGTCAACTTTGGAAGCAGTTCCAAATTTGCCCCTAATGACTGTTATCACCGGGCCAAGATCTTGAAATCCGCTCAAATGGCTCAGTTTGTGGATTCTGTTAGTGGACGCAGTGAGTTAGAAAGTAGTTGTAGGTTGTACTTAAGGCCAGGATTTAGAGTTCCGAGTAAATTCTGGGTAGCAAAGCCCGCAACTTCACCCGTCCAGCAAAGTCCTTCACCCTCTTCCGATTCCCATTAGAACCCAGCCTTTTCATAGAGATCACACACAAATTCCTCAACGAGTTTAACAAATCATAGAAGTTGAGCCGGGCTTCGAAGCCGGTACGAATCATCTCGTCTGGTTCTACCTGCTTAGCATATTCTTTTTACAAACCCTCTCATACCTCACCGAATATGCTTCCATTCCCATTCGGGACCAACCTTCGATGAACTTAGCATTATATTTGTGCTTTGCGTCACAATAAAGATAGGTGAAGATACTTTTGGCCTTCTCCTCATCGCATCAAAAATTAACATATGTATAGAGAAACTCCTTAACGTCTTCAGTCTTGTCCCCTGTGAACGACATACTAGCAGCGTTGAGATCTATGGGTACAGAAAAAATAACACTTAATGTTCCGTAATACTTCCAAACTCGAATACTAGGGTGCAACCCCTCCACAAGAGTACCAAATGATAGGAACAAATCTTCGGAGAAGAGATACTCAGAATAAATTACACAAACAAGGAGATGCTGCAAGCGACAATAGTGCTACTGTGGTATATTGAAGGGGAAAAAAAGAGGATGGATAAGGAAGAAAGTTAAAGGGCTACATGGAAGAATAGAAGGGGTAGGGTCTACTTCTAATTTCTTTCAACCAGCATAGGAAACATGTTTCTTGGGTGTGAAGTTGACTTTCAACTTCCTACTACTCGGACTTGACTTGAAGTAGTCTGTGCACTTGCTCGACCTCTCCAAGAGGAAGCAGTTTATTCAGCTTATGTGGACTTTTGGCTACCCTCAAAGTACGAACCAAACTACAAAAGATACCAGGATATGAATGAAAGCAATTTGTTTGGATGATATTTTCTAAACAAAAGATCCCTAAGAAAAGGAAAATCAATCTGGTCCTCTTATTTACTATTCTCTAGATTAGACCCAAACAACCCCTCCAAAATATCCATGTTGTCCAAGCAATCCCAACAAATATCATCGAACGGCTCATAACTCCCTTTTTCCTCCTGAGAGACATCTAAACCACTAAAAGATCCCCATATGGTTCAGGCGTCGGAACTACTTGGGCCATACTGTCCAGCCCCGGTTCCACCATTCCAACACTTTCCATGTCCCCATCCCCTCATCCTCTTCATCCTCCTCTTCATCCTTCTCTTCATCCTTCCTCTTCATCCTCCTCATCAATCTTCTCGTCATCCCCTCTCCCGTAGACCAATTCCGAGGCTGCCCACTCCTCGAAAGTCTCCTCAGCTCCCTCCTTGATTTCCCACTCCTGGTCCTCACCTACCTCCTCCGCCTCATCTTCGACTAACAAGAGACGCCGAATTCAATCATCTTCTTTGTTTGTCGGCGTAGATATTCATCACGGTCAATTGGGCCGAAATAGGGTAGGGGAATGGCGTTTAGGGGCGAAGGTCGCTCTTTTTGGAAATTACTTTGAATGGGCATAGTTTGTCTATTTTGGTGGGCTATGGGAGGTGGTAGGCAATTGAGGGTGTTTTGATTGGATAGGGAGAGAGAAATGGTGAGTATTATGATCGGGGAGGTTTGAGACCTGGAATTAAAGGATTTAAATAGGCTCCCGAGCGCACACTCTATAGATTTGGAATAGATAAAATAAATCTACAATGCAATTTTAACTAGTGCATTTGCTCGCTTTTTCTCAAAAAAATATTTAGAGAAAGAAGGTAAGCGAAAAGGGAAAAAGAACTTGATTCGGGATCGATTTAGAGGGGCAGACACAGTATAAATATATCTAGATAAAATAGAAGTGAATTTGGAGAGGACCGCGGTAAGGATAAGCAAGGATCAGGGAAGGCGAGGAAGGACCAGAACTACAAGCAGTTTTGGACGAGGGAAGATAGTACAGTAAATTAACAGTCGGCAGATGACGGCGACAAAAAATTCCGTTCCGATCCGTGCGGTTCCAACAACTCACAATACAGTAACAAGAGTAGTGATTTGAGCGGAGATCATTAATTCGAGTACCAATCTGTTTAGACAGGCAGTGGAGGAGCAGAAGGTTTTTATTCCTCCCCTTTCGAAAAAACGAGACTACCCAAGCTGTGCATCAGATGAGCGAATTTCACCAGAGTTGAAATCAACCGGCAGTTTTCCATCAAAAAGTATTAGATTGACTGCTTCTAGAAATGGTGATTCCTTTCTTAGAGCACCAGCCGGATTTGAAGACCCTGGTATCCAAATTAGTTTGTGCAATTGATGTGTTTCAAATTTATGGCGAAGGATTTGTACATCGCACGATTTGACTTATGTTCAGGTACATAACAGATAGATAGGATCCAAAGAGATCCTTATTATCAACAGTGAGATAAAAATGTATGTCAAGATTTGACACCTTTCGCAGCAAGTTGCATAGTAGCTTACCTTCATCAATTGCATTGCTGGCAGCAAGCACTTCTGCGGAAGCGCAAGACTTAACAGACCTCTTAGACCGTTGCGATGACCACCTGATAGTATGCGTGACGCAGCAAAATTCAAGGCTTCCCACGAGGATTCCTCCTATGTAGGCCAACTGGCCTTCTTCATTTGATCGAGCAGCGTCTGAAAAAATTAACACGGAGATTTCATGATATCATGATATCCTGGATTGGGCTTAGCGAATCTTGAGACTGTGCCGGATTGCTTAGCTATCTTCAGAATAGCATTTTGTTTTATAAGTTCGTGAACTGTAGGAATCCCTGAGACTTGGTGCAAATAGGTTGGAAAAAAAGATGCCACAGGACTGACTGTAGGATGGAAAATTGGGGTGTTTTAATTATTGAAAAATAGGTTAGCCTATGTTCCAAAACACCTGTAGTGCCCAAAAAATTCTATGATCCGTTAATTGATTGAAATTTCTGCAGCTCAATGGCATTAAGTGTCCTTTGGATCCTTACAGCGTAGTCTTGTTAGCACATGAGGGATAGGTCGTTGAGTTTTTCTTCAGCGGAAAGCCTGATCTCGAAGTTTTCATCTTGTTCCACAGATAAGCAAAACAACTTGAAAGGCCCTAGCATGTGTACAATTGTGCCAACTTCATAAACAGTTTTGATCTTCTCAATAAAAGACTAACGCAAATCTTGGCTACCATCGACTAGAATATCATCATCCACGTTGGCACCGATGAGGACTAGATTACCTCCTTCGCTCAGGTAAAAACTTTGTGGTATGTATATGGCCGGAGTTAGACCTATTTCAAGAAATATCATATCAGAATCCATTTTCCATTTTGCATCGGCGTTGAACAAAACCGTATGTGGCAACAATAACAGCCGATAAAAGATCTCTCGTCTTCTTGGTATATATAACTTAAAAATTTCGTTGTGCTTTTCTAGACTGGATAAATGCCTTTTTGATGTCTATTTTGCTGACATAAAAATTTTGCAGCGTGCATAAATAAGGTAGTTCCCTTATGCCAATTGGCGGGCATGCAGAGGATTCTCATCAGAGGGAATGGCGTTCCTTGTCCTTATTCCTGTGAGTTGCGATTTTCGCCTTGCAAAGTCGTGTACCATCATCGAGGTCCTTGATCTTGTATAAAACATGGTTAGATATAACTTTAGTGTCATTAAGGACTTTGGAGACGAGAATCTCTGTACATGACTTTAGGAGTCCAATCTTTTCGCTGGTGTATGAATTTTGTAAGATGTGTGATGTGCGCAAAATTTGCACACGAAAAAAATCTAGAGGAGGACCAAATTTGGATACAGTATCGGGATTTGGAAGATATTTTTACAGTTTCTGAATTTGCAAGATATTTTTAATTTGGATGAGTGTGGCAAATTCATTAGTTGATTTTTTATTTTAGGACACAGTGTCATTAATAGATGTCATTACTGTACACGTCCAAGGTCGACATACTTTTCGAAGACGTCGCAGTATTTAAACTTCGAAGTCGACGTCGTTGAGGCAACCCCCCGCCATCAACTACCCCATCGGCTCACCCCTTCTTTTAGCCCTTAACATGACCAACCTCCGCCCTTCCTACATCATCACCAAGTCATTCAGAGGCCGTCGTCCACTCAACGCTTTGGCCCTGATGGCAAAGGGTCCAACGACTACGATGATTACTGTAGAAGGTTGGACCGGGAACGCGTTCGGGAGTGGGTCCGCCGTAACTGCTTCGAGCAGGCAGAAGAGGCAGAGGAGGAGGAAGAGGGAGCAGAGAGTTAGAGGAAGAGGAGGATGAGGAGGATGAAGAGGAGGACTGGGTGGATCCGTGGGAACCACTAGTGTATAACGGTGGGGGGCTCCTATGGAGAAAGGAGGGGAGACTGAGGGAGTAATTGATATCTCTGACTCTTCTGACGAGGATGAAGGAGAGAAGAGAAGAGGAGGATGAGGAGGATGAGGGGGAGGGAGACATGGAAAGTGCTGGATTAGTGGGGAAGGCGCCAGAAAATATGGACCAGGTGGTTCCGACTCCGGAACCGGATGGGGACGTCCTCAGTGGTCCAGATATTTCACAGGAGGCAATGGAGAATTCTAAGCCGTTCGCGGATATTTGTGTGGACTGCCTGGGTGGAATGGATATTTTGGGGGAACTGTTGGCTCTGATGTAGAGGAGTAAGATATGACGGAAAGAATCTAGATATTCATCCTGGTAGTATCTGCTGTTAATCTTTCTCGTTCACACGATTCCATTTGATGCATTTTATGGTTCTTAGTATGTTTCTTTGAGACTTTAGGGATACCCAAAAAGTCTATATAAGCTGAGTAAACTGCTTCCTCTTGTGGAGATCAAGCAAGTTGGCAGACAACTTCAAGCCAAGTCCTGAGTAGTAGGGAGTTGAGAGTAAACTTCAGACCCAAGAAAACTTTTTCCCACGCTGCTCACGGAGCATCAGTGGTAGACCCTGCTACTTTCATACTTGCTTGTAGCCCTCTCAACTCTCTTTCATATACACTCCTTTTTGTTCATTCAACTATACCACGGAAGCACTTTTGTCGCTTGCAACACCTCCGTCTTGGGTATTTGGTTCTGAGTATATCTTCTCCCGACGATTTACCCCTATCAATGTGTGTGGGTAGACATTCAGCTTGAAATTCAAGAAATTATTTGCTCTTAAATCGGTCGTAGTACAGTTGTATGTCCTTTTGCTAGCGAGTAGTGAGGGTGGTACCTGTCTGGAGCTCAATATTCGCTGATTGAAGGGCTTTCGGTCTGCTTTGAAGAGTTATATGGTGTTTCGGATGTGCAGATTCTGACTCAACTGAGTCATTTTAAGGTTAGTATGCGAGAGAAGCCTCGTTGATAGGGGTATCAACTTCTGATTCAACTGTGTCATTCTCAGGGTAGTATCTGAGAGAAGCCTCGTTGATTGGGGTGTCAAAATTAAACTCACCTTCATTATTGTGTGAGTCAATAGCACCAGTATGACTGAGAGAGTGGCCATCTTTATTTTCATCATTAATTGATTCAGAATCTTAACGGCCACATGCATCCAATGCGTCTTGAATTGCTACAGCTAGCTAATACAAGGGTACACAGCATAAGGAACATCTTCGACAGCGGCCAGAACAATTTTTACTTTCACACCGCAGCCGTAACAGTTTTTGAAGTAGAATCAAATTTTAAAACTGGTCTAGGTATAGAACATGTCCTCACATCTGATGATCTTGCTTAATAAAAACTTTGATGAGTTCTCCATCTTTGATTGGCTTATCCTTAACTGCGTTAGAAATCTTGTTTAGCTTCCTTTAAGCTAGTAGCGCATCATGAGCGGCCTTGAGCTCAGTAGGTAGTCGAACAATCGCTACATGAGATATTTGGCGTGTATAGCCCTTTGCTGGTTCTTGGGCCGTGTCCACATCATTTCAGTCATTCTGCATATTTATTTCATTCCATATGCGGAATGACTGGAGGACAGTAAGGCTCACAAAGTATTCGGGACTTGCCGCCTTGAGACGTAAAAATATATCCCGTAGTATGCAATGTTTCGATTCTATATAGAATTTTTCTATGGTGAAGTGGAGGTACCAAGCTAAAGCTTATGCCTATGGATTTGAGGTAGTCACTAGAGGCAGAATTTTAGAACGCTTTTTTGCCTTGCACTTCTCCAGGATTCCAGAAGGGAGTCAACCAGCACTGCTCGAACTAGTCTACAGCATGCTCCACGGTGGTACTTTGAACAACGGAACCTGTCGAGTAGCGAGTAGATAAATCCATACAGCGAAAGACAGGAGCTTACAGCGTTAGATAATCAACCGCAACAACATTGTTAAATTCTCTCAACATCTTGCTGAGTGGAACAGGCCGATTTCCTGAACAAGCATCAACTCTGTGAAAATATTGACAATTTTCCAGTATTTGAGATACATATTGGACGTAATTTTCTGTCCATAACTTGTTCCTTTTTAGTGGCGTACTTTTATCGTGTGAGTTAGAATGCCCCACACGTGCTCATTCACGTGGTCAATTACTCGCTTAATGTCATCCCAACTAAGGTTAGCAGTTAGAGAAAACAAAAGAGAACACAGTGCATCTCGCCTTGACGGAAAACTGTGGTGATAAAACTCTGCCTTGCGTAAACGGCTGTTCCCATCGAATTTATCTAGTTTCTCGGTGACTTCGTCGCCATTCGCAAAGAACTGCAAGTAGTCTCCACTTGTGTATATTATGTTACCTTTCGTCGTAATATTGCGACCAACAATCCATGGGGAGGACCCTTCTAAAACAAAGTGCTTGATGTTGAGTGGCTCCTTGCTCACAATCAATAGTAAGTGTTAGCACAAAGTCGGCGTAAGAGAGATATCCGACACCCACTATCCAAAAACGGGGGTGTTTCGAGCGACAAAATTGGTATGTTAAGGTATTTTTGGGAACTAAATGTGCTGTATACGGACGAGAGACCTAGGGCAACCGACTTTGTCGGAAAGGGGCAGGCTGTACCTTCACCTTGCAAACAACAGATCTGCGTCCGTGTACGTTGCAATGAAAATGCAATGGGCTGAAATGGAGGAGTGCTCGGTGGTTCCCCAAGCAACCCTAAGAGGGCGGGCTCCTCCACCTAGCTTCGAGACTTGAGAGCCGTTTATAAATTTTGGGCCCGAAGATGACTACTAACTTCTACTACTGGAGTATCTCTTTTGAAGTAGTCTGCCAACTTGCTTTACCTCTCCATGAGGAAGCAGTGTACTCAGTTTATATAGACTTTTGGCTACCCCTAAATTCCGAACAAAACTACAGAAGATACCAGGAAATGCATAAAAAAAACTTTGATTCGATGATAAACTCTACTCGAAAGATACTTAAGAAAACGAAGAATGGATCTGGTCCCCTTATTTCGCATTCTCTAGATCAGACCCCAAAAATACTAAAAAATATCCATGCTGCCCAATCAGTCCCAAAAATATCTGCAAACGGCTCATAACTCTCTTTTTCCTTCTGGGAGATACCTAAACCACTAAGATAATACCATCCGGTTCCAGCGTAGGCACCACTCTGTCATTGCCGTCCAGCCCCGGCCCCACCATTCCAACACTTCCCATGCCCCCTTTTCCTCATCCTCCTTGTCTTTGTCCTCATCATCGTCCCCATCCTCGTCCTCATCCTCTTCCTAATCGTCCTCATCATCCTCCTCCTCATACTGCTCATAGTTAACCTCGTAGACCTATTCAGAGGCTGCCCACTCCGCGAAGGTCTGCCCAGCTCCCTCCTCGACTTCCCACTCCTGCCCCTTAAGTATCTCCTCCGCGTCCTCCTCGACGAACAAGCGACGCAGGAATTCGATCACCTTTTTTTGTTTGTCGGCGTAGGTAGTCATCACGGTCAGTAGGCCCGACAGGGAGTAGGGGAATGGAGTTTAGAGGGCGACGGTGGCGATTTTTGGTGATGGAGACGAAGCGGGGAAGTTTGTTCATTTGGTTGTATTTGGAGTGAGGCGATTGTGAACGGAGGATAGAGGAGGTGAGGGGAGAGTAATGTGTGCAGGGCTGGTGGATATCAAAAAAGTTGGGTAAAATGGGTTTAAGTACACATTAGAGGCGCGCTGGTGTCGGTACTAAAAAGTTAAGATAGAAATTACAGTATCTGATTCGCGTGAAATTTCTACATAAGGAGTGAATTTGATGAAGAATGTAGATAAAGACGTAAAACGCTGATTTGGAGGAAAGGATACAGTATTAAAATATCTAGGGAGGATGGTAGACAAATTTGGAAAGGACGGTAAGCGGAATCAGGGGCGGGATCGTTGTAAGTTGCTGGTCCCTTTGGGAGGACCATTTCCTGTATCACACGAGGGGAGAACCATTTCCTGTGTTACAGGAGGGGAGGACCATTTCCTGTGTTACACGAGGGAGGACCATTTCCTATGTTACAGTAAGATCAACTGATCCGAGAAAACGCTTGCTCTTGCTTGCGTCCCTACTTTTTTAGAAACTGCCAAAACGGAGGGTGTTGAACGAGGTCAGGAAGAGGGTCAAGAGCACCGTTCCATTCAGGCATAATACATTTGCTTAGCGCGCGCAGTCCAATACTGCCAAGCCCACTGTAAGGGGCGCCATCGTCAACCATGACGAGATCATCTACGTCAATATCATTAAGCTTTTCCCTGCTTTATTTAAGTGCATGTGGACTTGTATTAGCACCGTAATGTTGTTCAGAATTGTTGCCTTTGGATTGTCCAGCTTGCTGATTTTTTTATCTTATTTTTGTTTGGACATTTCGCATTCTGGATTTGATGCTCAATGTCCGAATTTATAGCACGCTTTGCATTTATTACGCTCCTTTAGCTTTTTAACCTGTTCAAAGGTGTGCTTCGGTTTCGCACACTTATACTTGTTGCGATACTTCATTTTGTAAGCAGAGAGGGATAATATGCTCTCATTGTTGCTTTTCAATCCTTTTGCTTATCGAACTTTATGATTCTCGATAAAACGTCTTCGTACTTGATTTTTTCGAGTGCATCATCCATATCAGTGGTTGTATTGGTGTCCCTCCTTGGGGCAACAGCAGAAAGCAAGGAGGCGCGCTGGCTATCTTCCAAATTAGCATTGCTGATTAGCACTATTTTTATCGGTGAATCAGGTAGTTTAGTTTTGGGTGCAGAAGAGTAAAACTTCGCACTAAGGCCTCAAATATTGTTTTAAATCCTTTAAAAAATTCATTTGTACCTGGTAGCGATCAAAACTGCAGCACTTTTGATATGTGTCAGTTACAGCTGAGAGTGCGTCGGATTTTTGAGTAGCACGAGCTAAAGTCATCGCTCAACCATCACTTTCGAGCTGTTTAGATACCATTTTATTACAAAAGTTAGTTTTTCGTCCAAAAAGCTGATGCTTCAAGATAATGCCTTACAACTTCTCCGGTATCTTGTTGCTGTTGTTTTCGGAAGGGTATCTTGAAAATCCTTCCAAATTTTAACAGCATCAATAATACCCTTCTTGAGGGCCTTTAGCATCAGTCTAGGTCGGGCACTTAATATCCAAGGAAACTTGGGCGTTGAAGGTACGTCTGGGCCATAACTTTAAAGGAGTAGTTGTTTCTGCGCTGGCGGATAGCTCTGTGGCACAAATAAAGCAGGTTACGAATAAGGAATTACCAAAACAGCATTGGCAAGGGATGGCTTTTACCAAGAATGGCTAGCTAGAAGGCAGTTGCATTGGCTTGTTTACTTGAGGTTGAACCAAACTACACCAAGAGTAGACCTTCAACAGTCTTTAAGTAGAGAAATTAGACTACAATTCGAAGCTATGATATCTATGGTGCAGATAGCGGAAATAGGTAATTCTAACAAGTTCGAATTGCATTAACTCTAATTACTCACAATGTAATAACCAGAGTAGTAATTCCAGCGGAGATCATTAAGTAGAGTACTAATCTGTTCAAACAGACGGTGGCAGAGTAGAACTTTCATACCGATAGGGAGGTGTTGCAAGCCACAAAAAGTGCTACCGCGGTATAGTTGAGCAAACATTAAGAGTTTGATAAGGACGACAGTTGAGAGAGCTACAGAAAAGTTTAGAAAGGGCAAGTTCTACCACTGATGCATTGTACCAGCGTAAGAAAAATGTTTGTCGGGTCTGAAGTTGTCCCTCAACTTCCTATTACTCGGGCTTGGCTTTAAGTTGCCAACTTTCTTGAACTCCACAAGAGAAAGCAGTTTATTCAGCTTATATAGACTTTTTGGCTAACCGGAAAGTCTCAAAAAATCATACTAAGTACCACAAAATGCATGAAATGGAATCATATGAGCGAGAAAGACTAGCAGCAGATACTAACTGGATCTATATCAAGATTTTTTACTCACAATCTTAGTTCTCGGGATCAGAGCCAAAGAACTTCCTCCAAAATATCCATACGCCCAGGGCATTCCCTACAAATATCATCTAACGGCCCATAACTATATTTTATAGCCCGGAATTATAGAAAGCCCCCTCGTTGATATCTATTTTCTCCAATCAATCCTCACAATTACTCCTCATTGCCTTCAAACTCCTCTTTACCGCTGTCAGAAAAGTCATAAAAAACGATTACACCTCCATCTACCTTCTTTCTTCCACAGCAGCCCTCCCGGCGTTGTACACTGGTGGCTCCCACGGGTCCACCCAGTCCTTTTCACGTTCCAATCCTTACACATCAGCCTCAGACTTCTCCACTTCTATCTCTTCTTTTTCCTTCTCTTCCTCTGGCTTCTCCTCTAGCTCCTCGAAGCAGTGCCGGAGGACCCACTCTCAAACGCGTTCCCGGTACATTCTTCTACAATAGTAATCGAAGACGGCTGGTACAATGGACATCAAGGCCAGATAGTTGAGGGGACGGCGGCCTCGGGATGAGTTGACTCTGGCGAGGGAAGGGCGGTGTCTGGTCATGTTGAGGGCAAAAGGAGGGGTGAGCAGAAGTAGTAGTTGATGGCGGGGGTTTGCCTCAACGACGTCGAATTCGAACTTTAAATAGGGAGAAGTCTTCGAAAAGTTTCACGGCTTTGGACTAAATAAAATATGTGACGTAATGTAGCAGCTTTAACTTGCATGCAATCAGGGCAACTGCTAAAAATCGGCTCGGTAAAATACCGAAACTGAATTTTGGGGACGAAACATATCACGATTTGAAAGATTTTTTCTTTAAAACGGAGGACCAAAATCCTCAGAGATAAAATGGTTATGGAGTTGTACAGTGAATTTTGATTCATGGTGGAAATTGGTTTCGTGATTCGTTCGTGAAGTAAAATTGTTGAGAAGATTTGATTTGAAAAATTAGAGATCAGCGATGAAGAAGAAAGAAGTTTGTGCAGAGAACCGCTCTCCTTCAAAAAAACTTTATTATAACAACAGAGACTATACTAAAAAAAGAGTACCTAAGTCGCGGAGCTTAGGTTGAGGGATGATAGCGTGACGGGACGCGGCAAAGGATGCAAGGCGGCCGAAATAACCCTTCCCGTCGTCACTGAAGGTGCCATAGATATCATTCCCAGCCGGACAGAGGAGTATATCGTTTTGGTCGCAGTAAGTGCGTAATTACCAAATATCTACTGCTCTGCCAGTGTCGCGGTAGCTCCTGCGATTATTGCACTTGGCGAGATGTGGCGGCCAGCGGAAGGGCGGACAAAACTAACGTCGACGGCAATATCGGTACTTTGAAGTCCACAGCAGCGGTAACGTAAATATGCATTCGTAAACTGAGACTCCGGATCCCAGAGGAGTTGGGAACCTGGTAGAGCAGCGGATGCTCGAGGAGAGGAACGATCCCAACTTCCTTGCAAAAGAGATCAAGATTATTGCGGAGGACGGTGTCGGCAAGTCATCCGTCTTCTTATTTGCAGGTGGACGCGACCTGGCCGCTTGGATCTAAGAAGGGTGCAACCTCGGCCGAGTGCCGGGAGCAGATCGTACAGCCAGTAGATCCGGGTAATAGCTCGATGCCGAGAGAGAGTGCGATAGCGAATTTACACGCAGAAGAGATATGTACGTACCGCAATGGGGTAGGGATGCGAAGATAAAACAGAGGAGGAGGAAGATATGCGCCACGGAGAGGAGTCGTGCTCGGTCTGGTGGTGCTCCGACAGAAAAACCTGTCAGACGTCGATAGCAACACTTCAGTCTTGTCGAAGACTGGAGCCTTTAACCGGTGACAGGTGATGAAAAACCCTTGAAAAGTGCCCGTAGCTGTAAGTGAGAGAACAGATTAGAGTGGAGGGAGGATAAGTACGAGATGGGCGAGGGATCTCTTCCAGTTGGCGGTCGTGGGAAAGAGTTAGCAGGTCGGAGATACGTCCAAAAGAATAAATTGAAGATGATGCGGTAAGAAGGGAGCGGCCTGGAGCCCGACTCTGTTGAAAAAGTGATGGAATGCATGCGATCCCAGGTTTTTAGTTGCCACCCTGGACACGTGTACACTTGTAGCATGAAAATGCGAGTTGCACCCTTCTTCTGTGTGCACACCTATGACACGTGTAAAATGGGCCAAACCGAAAGTTGCCTGGGACGAAAGCCCATTTTCGGGCAACTCAAAATCACGGCGCATTTTGCCATTTTTCAAAGCACTTGGTATTCTGCCCTCTGATTGGCTCCTAGATACGCCTCCATACCACTCATATCGCTACAAGTGGCGATATCTGAGCTGATCATTGTGGAGCATTCTGACACTTGGCATGTTATGGTTGGTTGATGGTTTGTCTCTATTCTAGGCTCAAAATACTGTACACAGGGTGGCATACGTGTACTGTCTTCTATGTGGCATACGTGCATGTCTCCTCTCTGTCGTCCGTGTACATTATTATAGGTGTCGTACGTGTACAAGTAAACAGTGGTTTCTATATTTATCCCATAGTTGCCTGGACTGGCTGCATACGGCTTACACTATACTCATTATACTGGCTGCGTACAAATCACTATGCAGCCACGTTGCTTTTACAGTATTGCACGTATGGCACGTAAGGCTTAATTCACGTTGAACCGCCTGCACGAGATTTACGTACTGTTAAGTAGCAAAGTGAGACAAGCCCGCCGAAAATTGTTTTCTACTCTCATGATATATTAAGTTCCCGCCTTTGGGTTCTGTTACAGGGCGAGAGATTACAGTTGCATAGGCGTACGTAACATAATTCACAGGTTGACTGTTTTAGTATATGTTCACGTAACAGAACGTGCATGGCTAGCATGAACGTAATGTTACTTACGTTTTGAATATTGGTAATTATGAATTTCCCGCGCATGCAAATGAGGGATTCTGAGGCATCTTGGCTTGGATAGGCTATAGAATCAACAAAGATAGTACTGCAAATGTAGATTTTGCTACTTTCATATTGCTTTCACAAAGCCGAAGTGAGTACCGGCAAACAGTATATAGTTGTAGTCTAATAGCTCATCCAAGTAAAGAAGAGGCACGGACTTGCCTTTGATTTCAACACCAACCTCACCCTTGCCGTTCTATCTCCTTTGTTTCCTTTCTCCAACTGCACTCCTTCTCTATATTCCTTTTCATTCTCTCTCCTCATCCCTCACCATCCCCTGTTTCTTCTATCAGAAATGTGCAATAAATGTAAACAGACACGCGCATCAGAGATTAACATAGCAAGAATAGTATGGCGCTCTGAGACAGTGGGAAGGGGAGCAGCGGTAACTTAGGTCTTGGAAAGGTTGCATGTAGTGCTGGGAGCGCTCAGCAAGGTGATTTCCTCTGTACCTTGCTTCTTTCTTGTGCTCTTTATCCTCTCTTGCTCTCGGTACAGGAGAAACCACATCTTCTCGAAATTCTTGGTATGCAAATGACGGTAACATTTTCCTTTCGCATTACAAAGCCACCACTGCCATGAGTTTTATACTTCTCGAAAAGGGTTCATTTGGTTCCCACCTGAACATTTGAAAACACCAAGTTTAGAGATTCCCCTGATAGCGGTATATTGGTATAAAAGAGATATTTGATGTCCGCTATCTAAAAACGGAGGTGTTGTGACCGAAAAGGTACTGCAGTAAGGTATTTGTGGGGATAAAAGTGGCATATATGGACTAGTGATCCAGAGACTATGAGTCAATTCGGAAGACGGTAGGCTTTGCAACCAACTTGCTAGCTAAGAGATTGCTCTTATAGACATAACGGAGCGAATGAGGTCGTTGAAATGATAAAGGGCTCAGTGGATTATTGAATAATCCTTAAGGGGCAGGGTCTCCCACTAAGCTTCGATGCTTTCGACCTATTTATAATTTTTTGGTCTGAAGTCATCTGACAGCTTCGTTATCAGTAGAGTATCACGTTGAAGTTTTCTGTCAACTTGCGCTTCCTCTCCTCGAGGAAGCAGTTCACTCAGCTTGTATAGACTTTTTGCTACCTCTAAAGTTCGAAAAAAAATACAAAACGTACCCAAAATGCATAAAGATACTTTCTGTAGATGACATCTTCTAGAAAAAAGAGACATAAGAGATACGAAATCAACCTAGTCCTCCTACTTCCCATCCCCTAGATAATATCCAAAAAAATATCCCAAAATATCCATGCTAACCAAGCAGTCGCCACAATTCTCCCCTAATGTCTCACTGCTTTCTACCACATGTCGGTAAATATCTAAACCACTAAAGATACCCCTATCCACACCTAACGTCGGGACCACATGATCTCCTCCACCCAGTCGGAGGCCCACGCGATCACCTCTGCTACCCCTCTTTCACCCATTTTCACGACCCCCACGTCCGTATCTCCATTCTCTTCTTCTGGTTCCTGGTCCTTTTTGTCGTCTTCCGAATCTTTTTCCACAGCCCTCTCTTCCAAGTGTTTATCATCGTAAACCAATTCCGGGGTCATCTAATATTCGAAAGAATCCTAGCGTCCTCATACTCCTCAGCGACCTCGTACTCAACCTCCTCCGCCTCGTCTTCGGCGAAGAGCATTCGGACTAATTATGTAATCTCTTCTCTCATTTGACGACGTAAGTATTCGTCCCCATCAGAGGAACCAAGAGGGCAGGGAAGCGATGTTTAGTTGCCGAAGGTGGCAGGTTTCTGAAATGGACTGGGTAGGGCGTAGGTTGGCCATGGTGATTTTGGTTTGGGGAGTGGAAGGGGTTGGAGATCTTAAAAGGGTTTGTGGCTTCGGTTGAATGAGGGTATATAGGCTTAGAGGGCACTTTCTAAAGATTTGAAAAATATTTAAAATATTAAATGAAATTCGATGTTGAGCACTTACTCAGGTTTGTGCATATAAGTAGAGAATTTGAAGAAGCGGTCAAGCTAAAAGGGGAAAAGAACTCGACTAAGGACGGATTTATAGGGTTGTATACAGATTAGAATAACTAGATAAAAATGACAGTGAAGCTGGAGGGAATTCCATAAAATAATAGCAAGGGTATTGATGATAACTGACTCTGCCTGACATTTCGTTGCGTACGTCTTTTCGTCGTCAAAGATTGTGACGAGAAATGATTCATCTTAGTTGAATGGTCGCAACTCAATGTATTTGTACCATTTGTATTTGTTTTACTGTGTGTGCCTTAATCTATGTTTCGCTCGCGCTGCTATATAAGCCTAGTGCCTGCACGCGCTTCTTGTAAAATGCCGGGGCAGGCGACTTGCGCCTGAGTCTTTTTGATTTCTTTTAACCTCAGTTCTCTGGAGTCTCTTCAGCGTAGCACGATAGTTGTTGTTAGTTATGGGCGCAGCCCCAACTAATTCGCTATCAACCCGCCCACGGTTTGCTTGGGACGCGCAAAGTCCACCGTGGACAGACGGCAAAAGAAACCAAGAAAGGTATAAAACTGCCGTATATGATTGGAAGGAATATCATGATTCTCTTCCAGAAACCAGCTCAAACAAGCTTCTCCCTCTTTTTTAAGCTATTTTTCTCAAGGAACAGCTCTATGGTCAAGCTGCAAACCTCATTGCGGAATTGACGAGAGAAAAGCTCAAGTGTGAAGACGGTGTCATATTGATTGTTAATGCTTTCAACCAACGTGACTTTTTATCTATTATCAGTGAAGCATTTGATGGGTTTGACTTTCTGATGAATGCCCGTCACTCACAGAATGAGTCTTTGAAGACGTTTGAAACTTGTTTCTCTGCCGTGGTTACGAAGTTCAATTCTTTGCGAGTATTACCGAGTTCCCTCAATGCATAACTGCCTTGATGCTTCTGAGTAGCGCCAGTATCGACCATTTTCAACGAATATCCGCACTGGAAGCTACTGCTCCGCATGGAACTGTTTTTTCGGATCCATCCTCCAATGATAACTACCTCACAGCTGTGACGCACAAACAGCTGGCATCTATAGTGAAACAGTGGTAAAAGGCATCAACTACCTCTTCGATCACGGCACTATCTGCTAACGCTGCAGGTACTATGACCCATTTCAAACGTGGTCGTGGTAGCGGCTTTCGTCACTCTTGAAATACTGCCTTGAAAAGTCATCACTGTCACGTTTGTAATAAATTTGGACATTTGAAAGACAGCCATAACAGTGATGACTCCCTTAAGTCCGGTGTGAAGTGCTATGATACTGCTGAGAAGTTTAGCAAAGCAATTGGTTCTGATGATGGCTCACAGAGCTCCGGTAACAACAACTCAAATGGCAAAGGAAAGACTTTCTCTTTTATTATATCCGCACTGTCGAGCAACAACTGCTCGTTGAATGAATCTAGTGGTCCTATGAATTTTTCCTGGACCAAGCTATTGGGCCACTAGTGGGGGACGGTGCCCCATACTCAGCCATTGGCAGTGTTGAACTTCTTCTTTTGACATACCACATTGAAAAGGACGTTGGTTTTGAATTTCAACCCATTCCACTGTCACTCAATGGCCATACTCTGGCAATATGGCGTCAGTGACCACTCTAGTGCTTTTAGCTCTAATATTGGGTCTGTTGTGATTACTGCTATATCTGACAGCGGACGTAAGGTGCTAATTCACCACTTCGTATTGGATGGCTCTAGTCAAGGGTTATTGGAAAGAATGTAACGAAAGAATCCAATATTCTTAAAATTAATCGTAATGCTCTGCAGTTTCATGCTTAAGGTACAGTTGACTAATTTACCATGATCAATAAAGGCTTCTTGAGCTACTTGCCTATGTCGCGCTTAGGCAACAAGATACGCACAGCATCCGCTCTCTCTTGCCTCAATGGCAACATTTCAAGAGACAGACCCTGGAATCAATTCAAAGCAATTGTAAACAAAGTTCAAAAGCATGTCTGCGGCCATGCTAACCTGACTGATATTAAATTACTCCTTGAGCGCGACGGACTGTAGAGTGACGCTGTGGCAGACTATGTATCGCACCTGATAGACAAATTTGTCTAATGCCGTTCTGCTGCCCCTCCACAACCTATTAGAAAAGTGTCCATATCATTCATGTCCCGCGCACTGAATGACATTGTCTGCTTTGATCACTTCTACCTAGACTCTGTTTGCTTATTTCATTGCATGGATATCACTGCAAGGTATTCTGTTGCATTTAATGTCAGAACTACCTCTGTAGACCAGGCGGTAATGGTCTTCGAAGTTTGTTGGACCTCACAGTTCCGGCTCACTGTATCAGCACAAGGTGATGAGGACTTTGGAAAGGGCCAGTTTCGTAAGTTCCTCGACGAACGAAACATTTCACTTCGTCTCTTACCACCACGCCGCCACAGTAAGAATCCGCTTGAGAGCAAGCACGGTGTAATCCGCACCATCTTCCTCAAATTGTGCAATGCTGAACCTCACATGACTACAGAAATCTTGCCTTGCATGATGTTTATATTTAATGATATAATTGGAAACGATTTCATGTCTTCTTTTGAGCTAGCCGAAGGCTACACCAAGCTTCTAGGTGATGAATCTATCGCCTCTATCCCTGATGAAATTGCAGTTGCACACAACAGACTTCAAGCTAAGCGCAAATTGGCACCTATCTTCAAGTCTAAGTCCACAGATGAGCCACAAATTCCAACTGGTGATCTATTCGAAGTTTATTCCGATTCCGGTCTGGCAAGAAAGAAAAATGGTCCAGCCCAAAAATTGTACTGACAGTTGATGCACAGGCTCTTACTGCTCTGTTCCCTGCAAAATCCGGTAAAATTGCTATTGCTGCATTTCAAGATATCCGTCTTGCACCACCAGACGAATCTTTTGCAAGCACTGTACAGTCAGCAATCGAGGCTGTTGACAATACCATTGGCGATATGGTCCACTTGATGATTAAGAATGGGGAGAAACAAGTGGACGACAACAGCCTCTCACCAGCTCCTGCGAGTGCCATGCACGAAGATGCAGACTTCTCTGATCAACACACGAAAGGAAAGGCACATGAGAACCCCAATGCATCTATTGTTTGATAATGCATATGGCGGAACTGTAAAGACATTGCACCGCGACGTCTGCGTTACTGTACTTTATGATAACGTTGAAAAGGAACGTCTCAATCTGGATGACAAAAGAATGGCACCATGAGAACCCAAATGTCTCTGTACACTCGTCCTTTGTCACAAATATTGATCAAGAACCCAAAGAGCTACAGAGAATGCGGGACCACTTTCACAAAGAATCAAAACCTTTATGCGGCACCACGCACAGGGATTTGAGCAGTTTCTGCTAGTCAAATCGTATCATATCGAAAAAGGGACATTTCTGAAGACTTTTCGCCCTGTTCCGAGCAGTAATGTACCCCATGGCGCAAACGTGATCATAGCAAATGTACTGTACAAAGTCAAAACAGAGTGATGACCTATCTCTCAAACTGAAAGCACGAATCGAACCACATGGAAACGAAGATGATCTGAAGAATGTACTTGCATATATCTGTAGGCATGTCCTCCAACCGTTTTTCGTATCTTTGAATCTATTTCATCCTTGTTTGGCTGGAAGCTCTACAAGGCTGAAATAAAAGCTGCTTTTCTGCAGACTGCCACTGTGTGTCGCGATTTGTACGTTAAGACGCCTAAAGAAAGCCGAATGAGATCGACACACTTATGGCTACTGTTTACAGCTGCATATGGCCTAGTAAATGCTAACGCCAAATGGCAAGTGCAGCCTGACAATAATTTTCTGACCTTGGCTTGACAGAATGACAGCAGGTTCCATAACTCTTCTATAAGCATGAGAACGGAAACATGTGTTCATTGCAGCAAAGATTGTTGACGATATCAAAGCAGCTGAGGTCGGTGATAATTCTCGGGACTTCATTGAGAAATTTGACAAGTCTTTCAAACTGGGTAATATATCGAACCAACCAGGTCGACTGAGATTCTTCGGTATCAAACAGTACAGAATGAAGAGCTCACTGTGTCTAATAATGTTGAAGACAAGCTCAATGCCCTGACCGAGTATCCGATGTCTCGTACTCATCGCAAAAAAGTTTAACCAGCCACTCAATGAGATTGAGAAGTCCTTTTTTGCCTCTACCAATAGCTCCCTAGGCTGGATTGGGGCATCTTTTTCCCCTTTCTGCTCTTTCTTCGCATCCTATTTGCAACAAAAGGCTACTGAAGCAAGGTCATGTCACCTTATTTAGCAAAAACAAATTGTCCGTAACATGAAAAAGCTTGGGACCACGATTACGTACCACGTCCAACTGATGACTCAAAATATGAGCTTTCGGATCTGGTGTTTGGTGATGCATCCAAAACAGACAAGAATTGTCAGCGCGGTGTGCTATCTGGGCTTCTTGTTGGTCCATTTTGACAACCACTCTATACACCACCAGGGTTCGTGGATATCTAATAAATCGAAGAAACCGGGGGAAAGTGTACCGGCAGCCGAAGTACTTGCTTCAGGTGAAGCAATTGATGAAGCCAAAGATGTAGCACGCGCCTACTCGAAATATTGGCACTCGATGTTCGTGTTCATCTTTTTGTGGACTCCAAAGACCTGTTCACGTCTTTATCTACTCAACGGAACTCTATTGATCGATCGATTCATGGGGACGTTGCATCCATACTATTTGAGTTCCAGATAGGAAAAGTCGAAAGAATTACCTGTATCCTCGGAAAAATCAACCTTTCTGAAGCCCTGCCAAAGAAAGGCAGCTCTGCTACTGAAATTCTGCAGCTCAAGATCTACAACGGACGATTGAATGCTCCATTTGAAACAATGTCCGAGACGAAGTCTTCAGAAAAAGAACTATGGCTAAAAGAAGAGATAAAGGTATTGATGATAGGTTACTCTGCCTGAACTTTCGTGGCTTACATCTGTTGGTCGTCAAAGATTGTGACGAGCAATGAATCATCTTAGGTGAATGGTCGCAACGCAATGTATTTGTATCATTTGTATTTGTTTTACTGTATTGCCTTAATCTATGTCTCGCTCGCGCTGTTATACAAGCCTAGTGCCTGCACGCGCTTCTTGTAAAATGCCAAAGGCAAGCGACTTGCGCCTGAGTCTTTTTGATTTCTTTTAACCTCAGGTCTCTGAAACCTCTTCAGCGCAACACAATAGATATTGTTAAATGGTAAGGAATGAGAGTAAGAGAACGCGAGGGAGTACCGGAATGACAGGCAAATTCGTACAAGAGTAGTTACTACGGTAAATACAAAGTCGGTAGATGACGAGGACAAAGAAGTTTTTCGTCCCGTCTCGTGGGAGCCTGAAATCCCCTTACCTCACCCCGTTTGTACTCCCCCATATTTTGTGCTGGCTGAGATCTCCAATTGGTTCTAAGATGTGTGTTTCCAAGTTGTTTACAGGGCTCCAAGCGGTCGTCGATCATACCATCCAATCCCTCTGAGCTCTGGATGAAGCTCAATTGACTTTCACATTATTGCTTCTGCGCCAAAGCTTCCAAGACCATGCATTTTCTACCTTTGCTTCCCCCGACTAAATCTCTAGAACTCGCTGCAAACTTCGATTAGAAGCACGGCGAAGCATTCCAACAACTGCAACAGCCTGCTTGCTGGCTGGCCTTAGGGAGGGCTTTTAGGAAACATAGTTTCTCCCCAATCATTTGGTTGCCATGCCCTTGTGAGTCGATTGTAGTTGTCTGAAAAATTTTAGGGTAGATCTAATACATCATCCTAGAGCTAATAAATCTTCCAAAAGTACACTCATTGCAGTAATAATGCCCGCATCAGGCCTGGCTGCAGCCACCAACTCCCTTTTCAACGCGAGCTCTTTGTATCTTTTAAACGTCAGAAATTATCGAGGCTGCGTATGCAGCGTCTGTAATCGACTCTTTTTGCCCTAACTCCGGTTTTCTGACCCTGTACCATGACCTTCACCCGGAAGGGGTCCGCAGATCTGCCATTTCGCGCCTTTTTTTGCCATCGCCAATACCTGCTAACCTTCTCGAGCGTTGATCTTCGCCCGTCCCTGGGTTAAGGCTCAAATCTACGATAACAGCTGAACTCGTGCTTTCTAAGTTTTACAGATTGTTATTGTACGCAGAAGCACCCGATCAAGCACGGTTCCTCTCTGTATGCATATCCTTCTCAACTTCCTCCTGTTTCGTTTTCTCTTCGCTTCCTCACATAGATCGAATATATCTTCCAAAAGAAATACAACCTAGTCTTTTCGCTTCCTCACCACAGCCGCGGTACGTACACGGCGTATCATGCGTGTGAGGGCCCTCTGGCTACCCGTCTCGGTATCGCGCTATTCCTGGTATCGACTTGATGTACGTTGTGCTCCCGGCGCTCTGTTGACGTCGCACCCGTCTTGGATCCAAGAGGCCAGCATGTGTTGACTTGCAAGCACGAATATGGCATCACTTTTCGGCATCACGTACTTCGCAAAGTTCTCGCCCGCTTCTGTAAGGAAGTTGGCATTGCTGCACTTATCGAAAATACGCTTCCAGTCCAAGATCCCATTTCTTTTATTATTGGGAGTACCTGATAATGGTAAATCGTCGGGAGAAGAGATACTTAGAACCAACTACCCCAGGAAGGAGGTCTTGCAAGCGACAATAGTGCTACCGTGGTATAGTTGAACGAACAAAAAAGAGTGTATAAGGAAGACAGCTGAGAAGCCTACTAGCAAGTATGGAAGGAGCAGGGTCTTCTACTGATGCTCTGTGACCAGCGTAGGAAACATGATTCTTGGATCTGAAGCTGTCTCTCAACTTCCTACTACTCGGGACTTGACTTGAAGTTGTCTGCCCACTTGCTTGACCTCTACAAGAGAGAGCAGTTTACTCGGCTTATATACACTTTTGGCTACCCAGAAGTCTCAAACAAACATAGCAATAACCACATATCACAGTCAAGGTAATCGTGTGAGTCAAAGAGACTATTAGAAGATATTTCCTCAAGGTAATTATCTAGGTGCCATCCCATGCATGCAACCCATCGGCCAGGGGTGGGAATTAATTTGGCCATTATATAGAACTTTCAGAGTCACTCTTAGTATCACCCAGAGCCTGGAACTGTAATGAAATCTATGATGACAGCGTGTCCTAAAATAAAAGGCCAGCCCAAGAATATGCCACACTCATCAAAAATTAAAAATATCTTGCCAATTCCGATGCTGTATCAGAATTTTGTCCTCTTCTAGAATTTTCGAGTGCAAATGTAGCGCACATCAGTCCCTTTCATTACTAATCTCCATTCTAGGTGCCTATAGTCTTCCACCAAGTGATATCACCGCCGACGTTGCTTTTGTCCAATCCTTCTTCTCGTTTCCAGATCTCGCCACGTATAGTTACCGCAGGCGCTTCCATCATGCTCGCAGAGCTCACTAGAAACATCGTCATTACGGAGATTACTGCGATCAAAACGATGTTATCCTCTCCCCAGCTGGGATTGATACCTATTGCCCCTTTTCCGACAAGGGCCAGAGGTTCTTCCCACTTTTCGCTTCCTTCGCTGCTTCCCGTCGTGGATCTTCCCCTCAGCAATAAATTCACGAGTTCGATACTTGCTTTGCGTTTAGCCTCTAATTTATGGAGACACGACAGGTTGCCACCTGTCGCCTAACAGCGTAGATGATCTCTGAATAACCTCTGCACACTTTCGTGGCTTGAGACCGGTGCAGATTTGCCACCACCACTACCTGGTACTTTTCCTTCCGATTCCTCACAGGAACCAATACCAAAAAGCCTACGCTCAACTCTCTTGGTCTAACGAAAACTTTTCGCACTTCACCATTCCGTGTAAGGAAGGTCTTATATTTTAGTGTTACCCATCAGGGACGACTTATCCCGCATAACGCATTAGCAGCGTGGAAATAACCGACCACATCTTCCATGAATTAAAACAACCCAAACATTTTCCCCATTCCGTGTCGGTCTGCCCCTATCACATTCAAGTCCAAACGCGTCCATTGAAAGGCATCTACTGGACGCGCTGGTGATTTCATTACGGGAACGGATATGCCAAGATGTTTGTCTCTATAGGGCACGTATTTCACTTCGCTGGAGATGGGGTATGTGTAGGCAGTAGTGGTGGATGATGGCTCCTATCTCTTGCATTTAAATTCTTGTTCAATATAGTTCAGTCAGCTCGGGAACGCAGACGGTATATCTCTCTCAGTAAACGAACACCACTTACTCCCTTTTTAGAATAGCATAGTTGGGTGAGAAGAGAAGGAATGATGGGGTAGTTTACTTCGTCGTCTGACACTTCTAGCGGGGGAATCAAAACGGAGTTTAAAGAGAAGGAAAGGAGAAAACAGAAACGGGTCTGCGCCTACGTCATCCTGTGACTATATCGACGGGTCAAGGCAGGCGAGGAGGCATGCGGCAGTAGACAGTACAGCTCCCGCTGCGTGTCTATGCATGAAGGCCAATTTCGCTCTCGAGAAGCTTTCCAATGCCCTCGTGGCCATAGACGGTAGAAAAAAACGGGAAGAGGGTTCGTTTACAGTAAAATTTTTCTCTTGCGGTCCAATCAGATAACCTCCCAACTATGTAGGATATTTCCGGGCCACAACCGACCATATTATTCAAATATTAAATCACCCTTCATTTACACCTCCAAACTGGGACACATGTCCGGCTCAATCACGACCCCCTCACGCTGTCCACTCGTTCGCAGATTATATTCCCTATCACATTCCTCATCAGGTTCGGCGCGAAAGGACTCAAACCACTTGCCAATAGTAAGCTTTGGTATTAACCCATGCTTTCTTTGCTACAAGCCTGCTGGTCTCACCAGATTATAGAGTAGCTGGCTATAGAAATCCTCAAACCTCCATCAATTGCTATGTTTCCCTCTGCGGGTACCGATATAAGGTAAATCGTTGGGAGGAGAGATACTCAGACCCAACTACCCAAGAAGGAGGTGTTGCAAGCGACAATATTGCTACCGTGGTATAGTTGAACGAACAAAAAGGAGTTTATATGGAAAAGAGTTGAGAGGTCTACAAGCAAGTATGGAAGGAGCAGGGTCTACCACTGATGCTCTGTGACCAGCGTAGGAAATTTTTTTTCTTGGGTCTGATGTTGACTCCCAACTTCCTACTACTCGGGAGTTGGCTTGAAGTTGTCTGCCAACTTGCTTGACCTCTCCATGAGGAAGCAGTTTACTCAGCTTATATAGACTTTTGGCTACCCCTAAAGTCCGAACAAAACTACAGAAGTACCAGAAATGCATAAAAACAATTTGTGTGGACGATATACTCTAAACAAAAGATACTTAAGAAACTAACAATCAATGAGGTCCTCTTATTTCCATTCTCTAAATCAGATCCAAACAACTCCTCAAAATATCCAAGCAGTCCCCACAAATATCTGCGAACGGCTCATAGCTCTCTTTCCTCCTGGGAGATATCTAAACTAAAAGATATCTCCATCCGGTTCCAGCGTCGGCACCACTTGTTCCATACTCTCCAGTCCAGGCCCCACTCCAACACTTTCCATGCCCCCTTTTCCCTCATCCAACTCGTCCTCGTCCTCATTCTCCTCTTCTCCTCTTCTCTTCTCTCTTCTCTCTTCTTCCTCTTCTTCCTCTCTTCCTCTTCTTCCTTTCCTCCTCATCTCCTCGTTATTAACTCGTAGACCAATCAGGGGCTACTCCTCGAAGGTCTCCCCAGCTCCCTCCTCGATGTCCCACTCCCGCCCCTTACCTACCTCCTCCGCCTCATCCTCGATAAAGAGGCGACGCACGAATTCGATGACCTTTTTCTTGGTTTGCCGGCGCAGGTAGTCCTCGCGGTCAGTAGGTCCGAAAGGGAGTAGGGGAATAGAGTTTAGGGGCGGGGATGGCGATTTTTGGAAATGATTTTCGAGGGGCGTAGATTGGTCATTTTGGTAGGTTTGGGGAATGGGAGGTAATGGAGGGTGTTTCGGGTGTGTGGGGGGAGAGGTGGATGAGCAAAATGATCGGGGACGTTTAAACTTGGAATAAAGGGGTTTAAATAGGCTCCCGGGGCAGGTTCTATAGATTAGAATAGGTAAAATAAATCTGCAAGGGATTTTTGTAGTAGTGCATTTGCGCCCTTTTTCTCAAAAAAAGCGAATTTGGAGGAGGAGGTAAGCAAAAAGGGAAAAAGACTTGATTCGGGATCGATTCAGGGGTAGATACAGTATAAAAATATCTAGATAAAATGGAAGTAAATTTAGAGAGGACCACTGTAATGATAAGCAAGGCCGTCGGAGGACGAGGAAGATCGGAACTATAAGCAATTTTGGATAAGGAGAGGTAGTACAGTAAACTAAAAGTCTGTAGATGACGGCGACGAAATATCCGTTCCTATCAGCACGCGCCTAACAGGTACGTCGCACTCTTCCCGGAGCGCCTCCGCGTCCCCGGCACATTCTATCTTAGCCCATTTGAGCCCGGGACTCGTCCAACGCACTGATATCCCCTTCACTCTCCTGGTACAGATGCTGCAAGTCACCGCGCGAATAAATCTTCCAAGAGTAGAACACCGAAACTTTCCCATTCCCCTAGGCTAACACATTCTGGATTACGACCTAATGGGCGCCCGCTCCGAACCCTGTGACCACAGCGCCGTATCTATCCACCGACATGCTCGATGCAACTAATTTCTCTCCTCCAGCGCCTTCGCCTTCCTATCAGGGGAAACATTGGTGCGCCTTACTGCACCGGCAAAGCAGGTACCAGACCTGGGAAGCTATTCGGTACAGCGATGTTGAGAAATGTTTGATAATGGGGAACACTGGGGTTTGTTTACTGCGATGGCAAAGTTGGTTAGTTGGTTTCAAAGTGGGGAAAATTTTGGGTGTTTTGGTGGTGGTAAATCTTTATGGGTTGTACAATGTCGCAAAGAAGCGTGCGAAGGGTATTCATAAATTAACTACGGATGCGGGCGGCGGGTAGAAACCTGTCGCGCCTGCATTATTTGGAGACTAAATGCAAAACGGGTAACGAAGCCGCCGAGCTCCTGTTGAAGGGAGGAACCGCGACGGGAAGCAGCGAAGGAAGCAAGGCGGCGGAAAAACCCTTGCCGTCGTCGCCCAAGGCGCCATAGATGTCAATCCGACGGGGGGGGAGGATATCGTTTTGGTTGCAGTAAGGGGAAATCTTTGGGTGTTTTAATGATTGAAAAATAAGGTCGGCTGTAATCCCGGATAAAATTGGTATGTTAAGGTACGGTCTTGCAATGTCACAACCTGCGCGTAAGTCCAACACCTACTGATCTTCGTCCTCAATCGAATCTGGCTCTAATGGGTCGGCGACGTCGCTATCAACGTCGTCGCCTTCCACAGAATTAGAGTCAGACCAATCCATCCAGCTAACCGGCACCCACAGGCGCTCAGTTCCATACGGACCCTGCAGAGGCAAACCGGTGGTCGTCTCCATGCTCGTAATAGCCTCGCCCGCGCGCCTAGTGTACGCCTGCCCATAGGCGACTTCGGGGTTGAATGTGATGGGGGCGGCTTCCGAAGAAGATAAGGGCTTCCATCATCGACAGATGATGAGCGTGAGGGGTTCGGTAGACATGAGGTGTTGACCGGTGGTTTGTTTGTTGTAGAGGCTGATGTCCAGGGCTCATTTCCAAAAGGACCAAGTTGTTCGCCGTTTCCGAGCTCGTAATAGTCTCACCCGCGCGCCCAGTGTACGCCTGCCCATAGGCGACTTCGGGTTGAATGTGATAGGGGCGGCTTCCTGAGAAGATAGGGGCTGCTCGTTACTTGTTTGTGACGGGCGTGGGGTTCGGTAGACACGGAATATTGAGAACGTTAATGGCCAAGTGAAGAGCAGCAAAGTGCCGTCTACGCGATGTGCCAGTAGTGCGATGCCCGCCAAAAGGGGGGAAGAAAAAATCCACAATCACAACCGTGGCGAGCCATGGGTGTAATCGCTTGAAAAACTTCCGCTGTAAGCGCGATACTTACAGAAAGCGACGGCGACGAAGACAAGCGCTCCAGAAGAACGGCTTTGGGTACGACCAGCAGGACCGTTTGGCTCAGGAACCCTCCCATGCTGGCAGGAGAACCGCCAGGGTTGAGCGCAGGGTGCACTAAGCGTTGCGGTACTTGGTCGAGGGTGAGAGCCTTCCTGGCGCGAGAGAAATCGCCACTTGAGAAGGTCATATCCTTAGCCGATGCAACTAGAGCCCCGTAGACGTAAGTGCGCGATCCGCAAGACGCGCGAAGGCACGAGTGCCCGGCGCCCGCGCCTAATGCGGCGCAGGCGCCGAGCGTGGCAGAATGAAGGTTGAGAAAGGCAGTCTAAGAGGGAAGGGGAAAGGGTTTAGGGGAGACGATACAGTAAGTGCCGTAATGACGATGTTTCTCGCATTCTGCGAGAGTTGCGGCAGCGCCTGTGGTAACCGTACCTGGCGAAATGTGGCGGTGTGTGGAGGGGTGGGCAACAATAACGTCGACGGCGATATCGTACTGTGAAGCCCGTATGCGATTTTTGAACCATTTTCAATCTCCCCCCGTCATGTCCAATGCGGCCTGCTTGATGGCTGGCCTGAAGGTAGCATTTTAGGAAGCGTAGTTCCTTCCCCATTACGCTGTAGGTATACCCTTTTTGAGTCGATTGCGGTTGTCTGGAAAACCATGGGATAGGTCGGAAATATCTTCCAACAGTAAAACACCCAAACGTTTCTCTCCTTTTCAATCTCCAAGTCTGCATCAGTGGCCCTGTACCCAACTGTGAGAATGATAGCACTCACACCAGAACCTACTTTTTCCCCTACCCTCTCACTGATGGATATGGAAGAATCTGCATCAAGTGCGCCGTTGCCTTCTTGGGATGTTGCAAGTCCCTCGATGTTTGCACTGTATACCCCAGTGCAGAGCTCAGAATTTCTAAACGAAGAGAATGAATACTATTTACCGTTTAGATTCCCACCTCTAGAAGTGTCGGATGACGAAGTAAACTACTCCATCACTCCCCTCCGTTTTTGCTTTGGAAGATATATTCGATCTATCCCAAAGTTTTCCGGACAACCTCAATCGAACCAAAAAGGTGTGCCGACACAGTAATGGCAGGAACTGCTGCGCTCCCTAGAAGGCCGCAAACTTGAGAACTTAAGTCAGCTATTCCCCGAAGATAGAGTACAATGGGTACAGGGTAACAAACTGGCCTAAAAGCAGGAGGATGTTAGATCTATACAGGACCAGCGGCAAACCTGCCAACAGGCATGCTGTATTGGACAAGGCTATCGTTGAGATATGCCTTCATGTTTCTTACTTGGAGCGGAGGCTATTTCTTCGGTTTCACTCCATGCCGACCTTCAGAGTTTCGCTCTGTGCGGTTGTCAAATGCTTTAGTCAGTTGCCCCATTTCTACTTTTTTTTATTTAAGGAAGTCGAATGAAAATATAAGCGGTCGCTTTAATTTCACATGCCTGCTGACAGGCTTCGAGACAGCCATTTAGGCACATGACTCACATTACCCATTATCCTGAAAATGTCTAGAGCATACGCAGGGGGATAGCCGAACCGCACTTTTTCAAAAATTAAAGAACCAAATCAATTCTCTCATGTCACCTGCACTTCCCGGCCTTGGAAAATAGCCGTCCTACAATTCTAATTAGTAAAGCAGTCCGAATTTCCTCCCGTTGAACTTCACTTACGTATAAGATTAGCTTCCATCCAGTATATCTGTTACAGTAATGTCACACCAAGAACTCCTGCTCCCCCCTTAAATTTCATAGCGTCCCTTTGCTTGCATACTAAAACCATGAAAGGGGGGATAACGTGGTGTGGATTCATTTTGAATTATATCGTGGCTGCTATCCGGCGTCGTAGTGTGCGAGGAAAGATAAATGATGGAAGGCCACAAGGAAATTCCGGCAATAACAGAGTCCTTTCATTGTGTAGAAATTCTTAGCAGGCACTCCAGAATATTCGCCACTTTAATATATGAATTTCAACTTCCAAGTCTTCTTCTTGAACCGAGATGTCATCCACTCCGATTTATCCCACACAACACACTAGCGGCGTGGATATAACCGACCACATCCTCTATACATTAAAATAACCCAAAAATTTTCCTTCAGACGTGAACGGTTGTTTCAGGCGCCATCAAACAGGCTCTTCATTCGAAATGGAAAAAAACGCACTCGTAGAGATATGCTTCAGTGAATATTTGCACATCCATCAACTTTATATAGTCCGTATGCATGCTGTCCCGGTCCCTCGATATGCAAACACTTTGTTGATTGACTACAGACTTTTACGTATCATTCCCTAGCCTAGCTATTTTTCTCAACCTTTTCACTATTCTTTTGAGTAGTGTCCCATATATTAGCTGAAAATAGGAAATGCCGAAAAGTCGGTTCAAAAATTTCCGCGGAAATATTGTACGGCACTTTATGAGAAAGGAAACTGCTCTGAAATGTGAGGAATTTCGAGAGGAAATGAAATCTGTGGTAGAGGATATTCAAGACAATCTTGAAATTGAACAACAGAAGAGATTGCAACTGATACTTGGAACACAGGAATCTTTCCAAATGCAGAAGTCTTCAAGCGAGAAAAAAGTTGAAAACAATGTACACAGGGGAAATATTATTTCTATAGAGGATGATGATTTTTTGTGCATTGATAGTAGCGATACAACATTTGCTCTTGATTTGAATGTTTTACAGAATTGCGAGGGCCGCTGGGAGTTTCTTGAAACAAATAGGAAGCGGTTGTTTTGGTACCGTATTTCTGGCGAAGGATAGAAAGACGAACTCTTTCGTTGCTGTGAAAATAGAGAGGAAAAAAATTTTAACCCCATTACTGAAGCATGAAAAAGAAATGTACGAAAAGCTTGAACGTTGCAAAGAAGGGATTGGATTTCCAAAGATCATTGCTTTTGAAACTATGACTCTAGGGGAAGAGTATCACTTGTTAGTAATGGAAAAGCTTGGAATTTCGTTGGGGGAAGTCCTCAATAGGCACGGGGGAAGATTTACAAGTAGGATGGCCTTCACAGTGGCAATACAGTTAATAGAGCGATTGAAATCCATGCATACTGTAGGCTTAGTCCATAGGGACATTAAGCTGGACAATCTTCTAGTTGGAGAAGGATCGAAGTCAAACACCCTTTACCTGATTGACCTTGGTCTAGCGAAGGAGTATAGAGAGAAAGGAAGACCTCGAAGAAAGCAAGGATATGTCGGCACTCCGATGTTCTGTTCTGTGGCAGGAAATAAAGCGCTTGAGCAAGCACCAAAAGATGATCTGTTATCAGTTGGATATCTACTGATTTATACTTTGAAAGGTTTACCATGGGCTAATATAAGCAACGGAGCACCGGATGTCATCAACGAAAGGGTAGCGGACATGAAGATGTCTGTTCCAGCGAACATCTTATTCGACGGTTTGCCTTCTGAATGCCATGTATATTTCAGCAAAGTAAAAAAACTTAAGTTTGGTGAAATGCCGGATCATGACTTTCTCAAAGGCATTTTTCAGGGGGGGCTCCAGAGGAGAGGGCTATCTGAGCAGGAAGGATTTGATTCAGAACAATAAGACGTACCAGTCGGGAGAACAATAGATGAGGAGCCGTGCAGATAATAAATAAACTACAAATACATGCTGTGGGGAAAAGGTTTGGGTGTTTTACTCTTGGAAGATATATCCGGTCTATCCCATGGTTTTCCAGACAACCGCAATCAACTCAAAAAGGGTATACCGACACAGTAATGGGGAAGGAACTACGCTCCCTAAAATGCTATCTTCAGGCCAGCCATCAAGCAGGCCGCATGACGGCTGCTGCGGCGTGCCTTTGCATCAAAACCCCCCGAACCTTTCCGTACGTTTCCAGTGCCCTCACGGCCACGTTCCTTGCCACGTAATTTAGCACTGCACATGCATCCGGGTGCCACCCTCCAAGAGTGGAGATTGGCACAGGCACGACCTTCTGGTGGAGGTCGCGATAAGGATTGATATCTTCTCTGCTTTGCATTTCGCGCCGCATTCAGAGAGGGCATCGGTTGAAGGCCCTCACTCTCCTGTTGGAGGGAGCAAGGGATTCACGAAGGTAACATCAAAAAGTCGGTCCGTCCGCTGCTTCCCATTCATTGCCTGGATGTCTGGTCTCGTGCGGTGGAGACCATGGCGTGGCTCTACGACAGGATGACGAGCAGCTCTTGCCAGGTCTTTCGCAAGAAGGTTTACCTGGTGATCATGTCGGTTGATCCTGTGGGCTCCATGGAGGCAGTGCACGAGATGATCGCCATGTACATCGAGTGTGTCCGGGCAATTCCTTCTCGGGCATGGCGTGCCAGGGTGAAAAAGTGGGACTTGACAGTAGTATTGAAGCCACGCCCGGAATTCTCGAGGATCAATGCTTGTCTGTAGTCCGGGCCATGGGGGACAATACATCCATTCTTTAGCTCCCGGGAGGGCCACAGACGCGCGAAACGTCTGCCTCCTCGAATCCCCAAGAGGAGTTCGTTCTTGCACTGCTTCATGGATGGCGTCTGTCAGCGTCTTTTGCGATGGTGTTTTTTGCGAGCAAATTACACTGAACGGGATAATCCTAAACGGCAGGCAAGAGGTCGACCACCTCCGATGGGCGTCTGCAGCTGCTTCGTATGTTCCCAGCTCCTTAATAGGAGTTGGGAGCAAGGTCTTGCAAAGCTTGCTGGATGATGAGCTTGAAGCCAAGAACGCCGCAGCCGCGATGTTCTTCGCGGAGGTGAGTCCGATCCCAAGAGATGGTTTTTTCTTGTCCTTGGGTGTGACCGGCAGCTGGAGTTCTCGGAATACTTCCGAATCCAGTACTCCCCCTGCCAATTTTCGAACACAGTCCTCCATCATCCTGTCGAACTCTTCCGCTCCTTCTCCGGTGCAAGACGGGGGCACTACCTGCAACAAATAGCCTACTTTGCAAACGCCAAAACAGTTACGCAGTAGCTGGAATGCCACTTGCCTATTCTCAAGGTCAGCAATGGTCTCGAGGAATGGTCTGAGAGATAAGACATGGTTCGTAAGGGACTGTGTGGTGTATTCCTTAGTAACGACAGGGGCGTTCAGGACGGAAGTACCCTCGCTGCACTCTTGCTTAATCCCGTCTGGGCAGAGACTCTGTACTGACCCTGGAGGGGCTGTAGGCCACCAGACGGTGCACTTCGGCAGCTACAAGTGCAGTCCTCTGCCTTCAGCATCCACGGAGCGAAGTACTTCGATGGCTTTGACGAGTTGGTCGTGGCGCCCGATAATGTACCCGTCATCGTGGTACCACAGTTGAAGTAACAACTTTGCCAAATCTCTGTTCTCCCCCTCCTCTGAACTGAAAAGTTCTTGTATTTTGAGGATAATAGGGTGCAGCACCAGGTCGAAGAGGAGGCCTCCAAGGTTGTCTCCCTGTTGGGTCCCGCAGACGCTTCTTATTGTGTGACTACCTATCCACAGGAATGCGGGCTCGTTTGCGTAGCAATATGAGACCCAAGGCTGTAACTCTGGGAATAGCTGTCTCACCGCGGTCAGAAAAGCGGGTCTGCTGCACATATTAAAAGCTTTCTTGAGATCGACAGTCAATAACCCATATGCTGGGTCACTGCCGTACTCCTGTACGACTCGTCGGATTCCGTGCACGACTGTGTCGGTACCCGACTTTGTGGCGAATACATGCTGTTGACTTCATACGCTAAACTACCGAAGACATCCATTTACTCGAGCAATTGAAAGTGCCCAAATTTCCCCTCATAAATATCAAACTCGTATGAAACAACCCCGCGAGCAAAAATCCCGAGCTCATCCCATAGTAAACCAGGCAATGTTATCCCTCAACAAGAGAATCTCCTATAATTTTGAGTATAGTCGCCAGTCAAGCACTGGGCAGTCAGTCAACGGTGAAGATCATTTGAGTTCAACGACATGCCGCCCTGATTGTCACTTCCAATGTCTTGTACCTGCCGACTGGGCTACCAGCTAGCAATTCGTTCGTGGAAATGCTTCGTTATTCGGAGGAACACAGGTAGTAGTTCATTCACTGTGACCGTAAGGTGGCCTTTTAGGGAGCGTAGTTCCTCCCCATTACTGTGTCGGCATACCATTTTGAGGCGGTTGTGTGTTTGCCTGTAAAACTGTAGGATGGATCGGAAAAATCCACCAAAAGTAAACCACCGAAACCTTTCCCCCTGCAACAGATATGAGAGCTGGCAGCCAGTCAACCTGTATGCTAGTCAACCTGTATAAGTGGAAAGATTTTAGTGTTTTTTCTTGGAAGATATATCCAATCTATCCCATGGTTTTCCAGACAACCACAATCGACTCGAAAAGGGTATAACGAAACAGTAATGGGGAAGGAACTACGCCCCTAAAAAGCTACCTTCAGGCCAGCAATCAAGCAGACCGCATTGGACACCTCTATAGTGATGTGCATACTGTTAGGCGCAGATTTTTTTTGTCGCCGTCATCTACAGGCCTATAGTTTACTGTACTACCTCTCCTTGTCCAAATTTGCTTATAGTTCCGGTCTTTCCTCGTCCTCCCTGAACCTCGCTTATCATTACCGCGGTCCTCTCCAAATTTACTTCCATTTTATCTAGATATTTTTATACTGTATCTACCCCTCTGAATCGATCCCGAATCAAGTCCTTTTTCCCTTTTTGCTTACCTCCTCCTCCAAATTCGCTTTTTTGAGAAAAGGGCGCAAATGCTCTACTACAAAAATCCCTTGCAGATTTATTTTACCTATTGCTAATCTATAGAACCTGCCCCGGGAGCCTATTTACACCCCTTTATTCCAAGTTTTAAACGTCCCCGATCATTTTGCTCATCACACCTCTCCCCCCACACACCCGAAACACCCTCCATTACCTCCCATTCCCCCAAACCTACCAAAATGACCAATCTACGCCCCTCCAAAATCATTTCCAAAAATCGCCATCCCCGCCCCCTAAACTCTATTCCCCTACTCCCTTTCGGACCTACTGACCGCGAGGACTACCTGCGACGGCAAACCAAGAAAAAGGTCATCGAATTCGTGCGTCGCATCTTTATCGAGGATGAGGCGGAGGAGGTAGGTAAGGGGCGGGAGTGGGACATCGAGGAGGGAACTGGGGAGACCTTTGAGGAGTGGGTAGCCCCTGGATTGGTCTATGAGGCTAATAACGAGGAGGACAGGGAGGATGAGGAGGAAGAGGAGGTTGAAGAGGAGGAAGAGGAGGATGACGAGGACGAGGACGAGTTGGATGAGGGAAATGGGGGCATGGAAAGTGTTGTACTGGTGGGGCCTGGACTGGAGAGTATGGATCAAGTGGTGCCGACACTGGAACCGGATGGAGATATCTTTAGTAGTTTAGATATCTCCCAGGAGGGAATAGAGAGCTGTGAGCCATTCGCAGATATCTGTGGGGACTGCTTGGACAGCATGGATATTTTAGAGGAGTTTTTTGGATCTGATTTAGAGAATGGGAAATAAGAGGACCTCATTGATTGTTAGTTTCTTAAGTATCTTCTGTTTAGAATATGTCATCCGCACAAATTGTTTCTGTGCATTTCCTGGTGCCTTCTGTAGTTTTGTTCGGACTTTAGGAGTAGCCAAAAGTCTATATAAGCTGAGTAAACTGCTTCCTCATGGAGAGGTCAAGGAAGTTGGGAGACAACTTCAAGCGCAGTCCCAAATAGTTAGGAAGTTGAGAGTCAACTTCAGACCCAAGAAGCATTTATTATGCCGTAGTCACTAAGCATAGGTGGTAGACCGTGCCCCTTCCATACTTGCTTGTAGCCATTCAACTGTCTTCCCATCCACTCCTTTTCGTTCGTTCACCTATACCACGGTAGCACGTCTATCGCTTGCACACCTCCTTCTTGGGGTAATTGGTTCTGAGGATCTCTTCCCCTGCTGATTTATCACTAACATTTGGTACTCTTGTGGAGGGGGTTGCACCCGAGGTAATCGAGTTGTGAAGTATTAGGTCCACTGCAGTTTGATATTTTTTTGAATTTTTTTGCAGCAATGGATCTTAATGCTGCTCGTATATCGTTCACAGGGAGCAAGAATGAAGACGTTGAATAGTTTCTTTACACATATGTTAATGTTTTAATGCGAGAAAAGAGCGATGAAGTGAAGGCCGCAAGTATCTTCGCCTATCTTTCTGGTGACGCAAAAGTCAAATACAAAGCTAAGTTTATTGACGGGTTGTCCCTTAGTGGGAGTGGGCGCAACTTCGGGGAGGTATTTGAGTGGCTTGTGAGAGAATATGCTGAGGAGGTGGAACCAGATGAGATGATTCGTTCCACCATAGAGGCCCGGCTCAACTTCGACGATTTATTAAGCTCATTGTTACACTTGTGTGATCTCTATGAAAAGGCCGGGTTCAACGCCCAAGCCAAGTACGGAATGCTGCGTAAGGCGGCGATGGGAGATAAGCGGCTCTCCGATTTCCTCCTCATCAAGGGCACTCACACTTTTTTGGGCCATTTTACACGTGTAATAGGTGTAAACACAGAAGAGGGTTGCAACTCGCATTTTTACGCTACAAGTGTACACGTGTCCAGGTGGCAACTAAAAACCATTGGATCGCATGCATTCTATCCCTTTTTCAAAACGAGAAGACGCGCCTTCGATTTTCGGGAAAAGCCTCCGTTGGAGTCCTGGGCATCTTTTATTGCAAACATTTTGGAGTCAGAATGTTTGAGGCCTCCAAACGTGGGACTAACTTCCATGTTTTGTTCCGAAGGATCGAGTCTCGCTCGGACTCGATGGCGGACTTCCAAAAGTCTGCGTCCGGTCCTGTCGCCGCGTGTCGGTACGAGATGTTGACAACATTTGTAACGAGAGCCGTGTCATTAGGTGTCAAGGATATGTTTGATCTCCACCAAGCATTTGGGGCTCTTCGAATCCTTTCAGATCTCCGAGGAGCTACAGACACCTCAGGGGCTCAGGGATTTCGTTATCTGTACCTACGTTTTCGGCGACCGTTGGGTCGTTTCCAACATTAGCCTGGTCATTCCTTGTCCCTGAATATCTTGTCTCGAATGCAGTTATTTCGACTGTGTCCGGTGTAGGAAGCCGGACTTGAGCATCCTGTTCAACGCCGAGACTTACAAGATCCTCATCGGAGCTAATTGCGAGATACTCATCTGATTCTTTTCATTTATTTCAGACTGGCAGGTTTCGCTCTCACTGAATCTGACATCTCTGGAAACAACTACCTTGTGTAATTCAGGATCCCACAGTTTGTAAGCTTTGCTGGCTTCCGCATATCCAAGCATAATTGCTTCCCGTGCTCGGTTGTCAAGCTTACTCAATTGACTTGCCGGGACGGTGTACCAACATTTGCTTCCGAACGTACGAAGGTGCGACAAATTGGGCTTGCGACCGTACCATATATGATGCGGGGTCGTGTGGCTTGGAAGTGCCGAGTTGTAACTCTGTTTCGGATGTATACAGCAGTCGCCAGAGCTTCGGCCCAGAACTGTTTTGGCAGACTCTTTGCATGTAGCATGGACCGAACCAGATCCATCAGTGTTCGGTTCAGCCGCTCTGAAACACCATTCTGTTCAGGTGACTCCACTGCACTAAGCTCATGTTTTGTGCCGCGCTCGGCAAGGTAGTCCTTGAATGCAGTGGACATATATTCTCCCCCTCGATCTGAACGAAGAATGCCAATGCGACGCCCAGTATGGGCTTCGCTACGAGCTTGGAACAGTTTATATTTATCAAAGACCTCTGACTTTCGCTGCATCATGTAGACGGTAACCCAGGAAGAGTGATCGTCCGTGAAGGTGACAAAGTAGCGTGCCCCTCCAACAGAAGAAACCTCCATAGGTCCACACACGTCACTGTGAACAAGGTCTAACATCGCTTCAGCTCTACCAGTCGTGCGTTCCTTCGGCACTGCAGAACGATGAGCCTTTCCATGAACGCATGAGGCATATTTCGGATGTATTCGAGCCACTGATCTGCACGCCGTCCACAACATTGTTCCTTACCATAGATGCAATGCCCTGCTTGCTTACGAGCCATTCTCTCGTGCCATGTCGAGAGTGTGGTGACTTTCGCAGAGTACAAGGTATCATTGGTATCTTCTGGACTATGTCGATAGCATAAAGAAGGCTATTGCACAGCATTTTTCCAGTTGCTACAACTCTCCCATTCTTAGTCATCTGCAAAGATTTGTTCTCAAATACAGTTTTGATCCCTTCTATGTCCGCTTTTACAGAGATGAGAGAGTATTCGAAACTAGGAACGTGGACAACATCTCGCAGAATACACCGCTTTCGAGAACCATCCTAATAATGTGAGCTCCACGTCACCTCGCCCAGCAATCTTAGCCCGGGCTTTAGTTCCCATTTCGACTGAGGCTGCAGAAAACGGTATAATTCGTGAAAACACTCCTATCGTAAGTCATATGGGAAGTACATGCGGAATCTGCGTACCGGAGGAAGTTCCGGCCGAAATCCCGGCCTGTTTAATTCGTGACATGAGGCAAACAATTTCATCATCTAACGCTGTCCCACTATCAGCTGAAGGATGAGAATCAGTCGAATCAAATACATTTGCACCTACGAACGCCTGCTGATCTCCTCTTGGGCGATTTTTCTCGTTTCGATGATTATAGATGCTCTGCCACTACGAGAACCGGATGCACGATAGCCCCGGAGCTTTCAGGCGCCTACCGTTCACATCTTTGCCCCAACATCTGTCCGCGGTGTGACCAGAATGACTGCAGTTCGTACAGTAGCCTAGTATTACCCCGTAGTCATTTGGACGGGCATTGGATATGAGCGCAGCATTGGATTTTGTCCCTTTGACTCCCTCATTTGAGCACGCTTCTTCCTGCAACAACCGGCTCTTCACAAATTCCGAAGTAAACACCCTGTCCTCATTGTCAGCGCATCCAAGGCAACGATGAGATTGTCGGGTGAGGGGCAATCCATTAAGCACAGCCATGGCTATCTCTTTGTCATCATAGTCACATCCATGGATTTCAGGGTCGCTGCTAGTGTCACACGGTTAACATACTGCAAAACTCTCTCGTTACCATCCATAGCCGCGGTGTAAAACCGGCGTCGAGCCGCAAGTTATTGAGGAGTGTGTGCCTCTCAAACGTGTTGAGAATAATAGTCCACATCTCCTTTGCAGTTGCCGCAGTGCGCACATGCTCAAGGTGCTCATCAGAAAGGGACAACCGATGAGCGCCCGTGCTTTGCGGTCGGCCCGAGTCCATGATTTGAGAGCCCTATCATCCGATTCCTCAGGCGGATCATCCACAATGTAGTCATCAAGCTCCCGGAGGCGAGAAGAAGCTGCACCTTCTGCTTCCAAACATGGAAATTATTGTTGGTGAGCTTTTCAATTCGAACTCCGCCTCCGCGATCGTCCATGACTACGTTTTATCCAAGACCCTTTGTATCTGAAACCTCTATTACCACGTATGCAGTGAGTATGCAAAGTCCTCTGTTCGGGTATCCCAAGCCGGCGACCGATAGTCGCTTGTCACGGCAAGCCTTTCCCTATAAGAAGTTTGCAGCGTTTACTCAAAGACACGTGGTGTTTAATTTCCAACTCTTTACCTCTTTAGTTTTCCTCCTCTTTACCTCTTTACCACCTCTTTATTTGTGCCTTAGGGCGCTACCCCTGTATATCGGCCAGTGCTGGTCTTTCAACTTTGAGCGCAATCCGTGTGCCACGAGTAAGCACAGCGACTTTACCTGTAGACGGCCAGGAATTTTCAGCCACTACCCCGAAAGGTCCCCGCAGCAAAGGGCGTCTTACCACAATCACAGTCTTTCCGTACTAACTCAGGCGCGTTTCCTTCCGGACTGTGTTGCTTGACTTCCGTCGTACTCGTGTGAAAGCACTCAAGGTCACCAATGAGCCTCGTCCTTCCGTGCACAGCACGTATCTACACCTCAACAGAAGTATAGCCAGCAGGTACCAAAGTACAAGTGCAGAACACTAGTACCCGGTATGCTACCAGAGTAAGGAATTAGAAGACAGTCGTTCCCTCTCCGACCACGGGCGATGGTGTTTCGCGTACGTATCGGTCGTTCAAGCGAGGAGCGTCTCTGTCCCGCCGGCGCGCAAAAGGGCCACTGCAACGGACCGACTCGGCTGGTACACCGTGATTCCCACCGGGAATCGGGTTCAGTCTTACGACTTCTGATAACTCGCGTTATCAACCGCGTGGGTTTGTATGGTACGGTCCGTCCAACTCGCGTTACACAAAGGCACTGTTCTCAAAAGAGTACAGCCGGTGAGAGGATCACAAAACCGATTGCCAAGACCACGATTCGGCAAAAGAATCGGACAAACTTGGGCGGACCCCCGGCACTCTGTCTTCTTCTTTTCCGTTGCCGTGAAGGCTTTCCAAGAGTGCAAGGGGTATCAACAACCAGGCCTAGATTCCCCTCAAACAACAAGGCCAATATTTCCAAACAATAAACTCGAGCTGACAATTGCCGAATGACCACACCACCACAAAAGAGACAGAAAACCAAACCAACAAAAACAGAGCAATCGACACCACAAAGCACTCAGGATCCTCACACAGAGTGCTTGACAACACAAAATTGTTCTCAACAGTAGTAGAGCACAAACAACGATTGCTCTGATTCAACACACAATGGTAACCACAAAAACACTCAGGATCCACACACAGAGTGCTTGACAACCTTAAAGTTGGTTCGTATCAACAAAAGCTTCCAACAACACACAATGAGAACCACAAAAACACTCAGGATCCACACACAGAGTGCTTGAACAATCACCAAATGGGTCCTAACAAAGACAAGAACCCAACAACAATCACCACAAAGCAACAAATGACAACACCAACAGCACCAACAACACAGAGAAAGCAATTACCTCAACGTCAACGTCAACGGTTGAGGGACGGATCAAGCGGAAAGAGCGGTAGCGTGGACTGGGCCCATAACCTGATGAAAGGAACAGGGGATGATGAGGGATGGGAGAGAATGAAAAGGGAAGTAGGGAAAGAGTGTAGATGGATAAAAGAAACAGAAAGGAGATAGAACGGCAAGGGTGAGGTTGGTGTTGAAATCAAAGGCAAGTCCGTACCTCTTCTTACTTGGATGAGCTATTAGACTACAACTATATACTGTTTGCCGGTACTCACTTCGGCTTGTGAAGCAAAATGAAAGTAGCAAAATCTACATTTGCAGTACTATCTTTGTTGATCCTATAGCCTACCCAAGCCGAGATGCCTCAGAATCCCTGATTTGCATGCGCGGGAAATTCATAATTACCGATATTCAAAACGTAAGTAACATTGCGTGCATGCTAGCCATGCATGTTCTGTTACGTAAACGTACACTAAAACAGTCAACCCGTGAATTATGCCTTACGTGACCCGCCAACGCAACTGTAATCTCTCGGCCTGTAACAGAACCCAAAGGCGGGAACTTAAGGCGGGAACTTAAAATATCATAAAAGTAGAAAACAATTTTTTGGCGGGCTTGTCTCACGTTGTTACGTAACAGTACGTAAATCTCATGCAGGCCGTTCAACGTGAATTAAGCCTTACGTGCTACGTGCAATACTGTAAAAGCAACGTGGCTGCATCAACATACTTTGGCTGCATACTTGTGCAAGAGTGATTTGTATGCAGCCAGTATAATGAGTATAGTGTAAACTGTATGCAGCCAGTCCAGGCAACTATAGGATAAATATAGAAACCACTTTACTTGTACACGTACGACACCTATAATACTGTACACGTACGACAGAGAGGAGACAGTACACGTATGCCACATAGGAAAGTACACGTATGACACATGGGTACAGTACTTTGAGCCTAGAATAGAGACAAACCATCAACCACCATAACATGCAAGTGTCAGAATGCTCCAAACGATCAGCTCAGATATCGCTGTAACAGAACCAAAAGGCGGAAACTTAGAATATCATAAAAGTAGAAAACAATTTTGACGGGCTTGTCTCACGTTGTTACGTAACAGTACGTAAATCTCATGCAGGCCGTTCAACGTGAATTAAGCCTTACGTGCCATACGTGCAATACTGCAAAAGCACGTGGCTGCATCAACATACTTTGGCTGCATACTTGTGAAGAGTGATTTGTATGCAGCCAGTATAATGAGTATAGTTTAAACTGTATGCAGCCAGTCCAGGCAACTATAGGATAATATAGAAACCACCATTTACTTGTACATGTACTACACCTATAATACTGTACACGTACGACAGAGAGGAGACAGTACACGTATGCCACATAGGACACAGTACACGTATGCCACATAGGAGACAGTACACGTATGACACACTGGGTACAGTACTTTGAGCCTAGAATAGAGACAAACCATCAACCCACCATAACATGCCAAGTGTCAGAATGCTCCAAACGATCAGCTCAGATATCGCCACTTAGAGCGATATGAGTGGTATGGAGGCACATCTAGCAGCCAATCAGAGGGCAGAATACCAAGTGGTTTGGAAAATGGCAAAATGCGCCGTGATTTTGAGTTGCCCGAAAATGGGGTCTCTTACCAGGCAACTTTCGTTTTGGCCCATTTTACACGTGTAGTAGGTGTACAACAGAAGAAGGGTGCAACTCGCATCTTCATGCTAAATTGTACACGTGTCTAGGTGGCAACTAGAAACCATGGGATCGCATGCATTCTATCCCTTTTCAACACAGGTCTCATAATCATGAGGGTCGTCAGCATGAATGTCCAGTTCGATGAGCCTGGCAGTGGCAACACACCATCCGGTGATATTCCAGAGCTGTGTGACGAGGATGTATAATTTGAGGAACAGTCAGAGATGGATGATGCAGCCACACCTCGAATCTAACTGATGACCCTCCTGTCGCGGACGCCCAAGATGCAGCAGACGTCGAGATGACAGTTCCGCCGACCCAGAATATGATCAGGCGGGAAGCTCCTCCCAGGATTCTCCCGAGAGCAACCATCTGTGGGAGCCTACTTGTTCCACAAGTCGCCGACGTGTGCTTAGCACCTGGTGATACGGCCATTGCGCTAATGACGGCTGTCGCGTGTGTATACCCCGTACATATGCGGAAGCTGTGAAACGGTCCGCACGTCAAGGCGTGGTAGTATCCACGAAGGCCGAATACGACTCGCTGATGGAGAACGGTTGCTGAAAACTTCTCCAGCGCCAGTCCAATGCCAATTTGATCTCGTTTAAGTTGGTCTACAATACTAAGCCAGGAGAAACTTGCTACGAAACCCTTGGAATCAGGCTCAAATCACGGCTAGTGGGCTGTGGCTATGCACAGGTAGAGGAGTTGGACTTCTCCGAGATGTACGCACCGGTGGTGAGACTGACATCCATTCGATCTTGCTGGCGTTGGTGGCTGCGCTAGACCTTCTGCTGCACCAGATGGACGTGGTAACTGCGTTCCTGAATGGAGAACTGGAGGAGACCGTGTTCATGGGCAACCGCGTGGCTTCGAACAGCGCTATCCGCCAAGATTGTTTGCCGCCTGGTGAAGGCGCTCTACGGTCTAGAGCAGGCCCCGTGCCAATGGTACGCGAAGATCGACGACTTCTTCGTGAAAACTCTGGGCATGGAGCGCAACCTCGCCGATGACTGCGTCTACGCACGGCTTAAAGGGGGGCACATCCTCATCATCGGACTTTACGTGGACGACCTGTTGATTGCGCGCAGCAATGAGTCCCTGGTGGTTGAGACGAAACGTGAACTGAGTTCGCATTTCAAGATGAAGGACCTCGGCGAGTCTCGAAATAATCCTTGGCATGGACTTACTTACGCGCGACCGTCCGCCCGCAGGCTCAGTGTATGTCAGTCTCGCTATTCCAACAAAGTGATCGAGAGGTTCGGGCTGTGGTCTGCGCGTGGCAACAACACGCCGATTGCTGTTGAGCTGGCGAGACGATCACATGATCCCCACATCGATGGCAAGCCTCATAAGAGGCATGAGGCGTCTTTCACGTGTATACGGGTACCCTGTGGGGTGAAGGCTGACCCTAAGGCAATTTCAGAAGAAATCTAAAGTTATCGGGACGAAAGGCGATTTTGAAAGGTCAGCGATTTCGCAAATTTTGCATAAATTTTGTCAATTGGAACTTGGCCTTGTTCTCTAGGCTATAGATTACTTCTGCAACTCATTGGCTGATAGTTAAAATACTTCAACTCTATTGGCTGTTGTATTACAGGTGTAATGTTACAGGTGTAATGTTACAGGTGTAATGACTGTAGCGGTGTAAGGTTGATCATGACTACTTTAGAGGGCAGAATTTGTTTATGGAGTGATTTTACGTATGGTAGGGTACTGTAAGTGGCTGGAGTATACTGTACTGTACTGTAATAAGATATATGCCAAATGTATGTACACGTGTACGTGTTGTCACTTGTGTATGTCATGCACACGTGATACAGCAAAGAGTAGAAGCCTTTGTGCGGTGGTGTACACATACTGTAGTGGTGTCAGGTATGGACTGTACTTGGTATGTTCTTGGTATTTCTTCGTCCTGTACTTCTTGCTACTTGAGTTTCGTACAGTAGGAGTCGGTTATGAGAATACAGTCATGACTACACCGCTCCGTTCTCTCTAGGTACAGAAGAATGCCTGCTGTATCCGCCAGCTGCATTCCACTGCTGCAATCCGTGGATACATCAGTCCCTTCCATTCTTAGCTGAACCTAGAAAGAGGTATTTGATCTAATATTGTGTATGAGGATTCTAGTTGTGATTATAGTTATGTCCGGCTGCACCCAAATCAGACATGTGATTCTGTAACACGTATGAGGTTTCTAATTATGATTAAGATTTGTCCGGCCGCATCCAATCAGATATTTGATTCTAAATACGTACGTCTGGGGTTGGGGCGCAATAGAGGTAATCGATGGTTGAACTGATGGTTCTGTAGTCTTGCGTTGCGTCGGTGCCAGATTACAGTACAATAGTTGGCGTTGATGTCTCCTTACAGTGCTTATGTTGCACTGGGCCTCTACGGTGCTCATGCCGTTTGAGGGCTACTGGGTGATACTTAGGCATATTGATACTACTCCGCATATTCGTCACATCAATTCCCTAAGAAGAAGAATCGCCGATTCTTGTAGCTATTCAATATTTTTTTGGCAGTTTTGAAGTTCTGTTTCCACAACAGAGTTTTTCGTGATCTTCGTACCCTTTCCATCTGATGAAGATTTTTTTTTCGTTTTGCGTGTTGTGCGCTAATATAGATTCGACTTCGTACTCTGTGTGTCCGTCCTGCATTTATGTTGGTGGTTGCGGTGGAAGTTCTCGGTCAAATTCATCTCGGAAGTACGGCTTAAGGAGGTTTACGTGGAAAGCATTGTGAATTCCCCTATCAATCATTGGCTGGGAGCTGGGAAAGAATTAAGCGGAACGTGACTCCGTTAATATTCTCCGATATTTAGAAAGGGCCACAATACTTGGGGTTAAGTTTACGAGATCCAGCGCCATCTTCCAGAGCTAGAGTTTTAGTTGAACTCCAGACTTTATCCCCAAATTTGTACGTCGAAGGCCTCCTACTTTTGTTTACATAAGATGCTGTGGCATCGTTCGACCTCTTGATTTGTTCTTGGGCCCTTTTCAGTGATTCTCGCATATCTTTGCGGAAGTTTGTCTCGACCGGGTTTCTTGTGGCTATTATGTCCAAAAGAAAAGTTTTAGGTGAATTCCGTAATTGAGAAAGAATGGGGAGCATGTTGTGGTCGCTTTAATCGAAGAGTTGTAGGAAACTTCAAAGTCGGCCAAGTATTTGACCCAGTCGGATTTGTCGAAACCAACGAAGGAACAAATCAATTCCTCAACCTTTCGGTTCATCACTTCAGATTATCCATCTGTCTGTGGGTGTTATGCAGAAGAAGGGGATATTTTGGTACCTAAGAGTTGGAATAGACTTTTCCAAAACTTGCCCATGAAAATTGGATCTCTATCGCAAATGATATTTTCCGGGATTCCATCGTTTCTGTATATGTGGTCTTTAAAAAGGCTGGAAGTTGAAAGAGCATCTAATTTTGGCTTTGTCGGGATAATCCTTATCATTTTTGATAGTCGGTCAACGACCGTTAGTACTCCACTATTTCCGCTCCTTGATTTGGGAAGCGGTGTGATGAAATCTATGGTAATTTGCATCCTTTTCGTTTTCGGGGGATCAAGAGGTTGTAAAAACCCTGCAGTTTTCTGCTTGGCTTGCTTGTCTTTCTGGAAATGACAAGCGCAAACGTACGGAAGTACATCAGCCCGTAGGTTTTTCAAGTAAAACTCTGGTGATATTCTTTGATTGTTTTGGATATTCCCAAGTGTCCGCAACTTGGAGTCGAATGGTAGTCAAGCAATAAATTGGGTTTGAACGTTCCTTCTGGTATGCTTAGCAAAAGCGATCCATTTCTTTCGAAAGGTGCGTTCGGATCTTTTTATTCGTCTTTGACGCTTTCATCTAGGTGGTAGTCTTTCGAAAGCTCTTCGAGTTCGAATGATTCAAAAACAGTACAGAAATATTGTCTGATTCCGAAGATGTCGCCATTATTACTTCATTGAGTAGCCCTTTGTTTCGATGGTGGGGTGATGGTGTATTCTGGGTTGTCCAGAGAGGTAATCGTCTTCTATATTTGATTTCTCGGAGATGGGTATAATCTTGACATCAAAGTCAACTAATCTTTCCAACCATCTAACCTGTCTTTGTGACAGACTATCTTGTGTCTCGAGGTTTCTCAACGGGCAGTGGTCAGAATGAACAGTGAAGAAGTTACCATACAAGTATGCTCTCCACCACTAGTCTTTTGTCCTTCGCGGTTCCTTGTTCCAATACAGCACCAATCGCGTATTGGGAAGCATCGGTAGTGACATATATCGGTGTAATTGAATCGAAAGTGCGAAGGACTGCAGCGTTGCAAAATATTTTCTTCAGGGTTTGAAATGATTTGTCTTGAGTTTCTGTCCAATGAGAACAACGTTCTTTGTCAACTCGGTAAGTGGTTTCGAAATTAAGAAGCAACCCCTAATGAACCTTCTACAATAGTGTAAAAACTCCAAGAATGACTGAAGATGTTGTTTGTTCCGAGGTGGCGGCCATTCCATGACGGCTTTAATCTTGTTGGGGTCCACAGCAATTCCTTCCTGGTATATGATGTGCCCAAGATACTTGACTTCTTTCACACGAAAGACACACTTTGACAATTTTGCGAATAACTTCTCCCTTCTAAGGATCTCTAATACTTCAGAGATGTGTTTGAAATATTCTTCCCATGTCCTACTAAATATAGTAATGTCATCCAGATATGCAATAACAAAAATGTCAAGTACATCTTTGAAAATGTCGTTCATAAAACCCATGAAAGTCGCTGGGGCATTTGCCAATCCAAATGGCAATACCAGAAATTCGAAATGTTCATATCGAGTTCTAAATGCCGTGAGGGGTATTGAAGATTCATACAGTCTGATCTGATGATAACCTGACCTCAGGTCTTTTAGAGAAGCACTTTGATCCTTTGAGCTGATCAAAGATATCGTCTATGCGCGGCAGTGGATAACTGTTCTTTACAGTAAGCCGATTGAGTGCTCTGTAATCCACGCACATCCCCAATGAGCTGTCCCTCTTCGTCACGAAGAGAATTACAGCCCCCCACGGGCTCTGGATCGGTCTAATGAAATCACTCTCCAGCAGCTCATCTAGCTGCTGGAGAAGCTCCCCCATTTCTTTGTCCGAAAGACGGTAGAGACCCTTTTTCCTGGGCTTTGCTTCTTTTTCTAATTCAATCTTGAAATCAAAATTTCGCTTCGGAGGGATGCCTCCTGGAATTCTGTTTGGGAATACATCCTCATAATTGGTAGCTATGTCTTGAATCTCTCCGGAAGAGGTTTCCGTAGAATAGTACTTTGAAATTAGGGGTCTCACAAGTACTTCATATGTCCCATATTTTTTTCTAAATCAGTGTGTATTTAATTTGCGGAGAAGAAAGAATTCTAAAGCCTTTCATTGGCAGAGATAACGTTATTTTTATCCTTATAATTGAATGAAACTTGATTTTCGGCGGTGTCAATAATCGCCTTATGGGCTCCACACCATTCCTTCCCAAGTATTGCATCATACCTCTTCAGGGGACTTATGGCGAAGTATAATGGTCCAGTGTATTTCTTTATTTGGACGATAACAGGACGCGGTGTTTCCATTAATTTTTGATCAACACCATTCGCCATTTCGGCAAGTTCTTCTGATTCTTCGGTTTTAATCTTATGGCGATCGCAAAGTGATTCGCTGAGGAAGTTGACCTCACCGCCGGGGTCGATGATAATTTTGGCTGGTCCGTTGTAAATGACTCCTTTAATAATATCAAGTCCCCGGTGGTGGCGTTGGAAGGTTGGGGTCGGTGTGGTCCTAACTAGTTCTTTGGATCTTACCGTTGAAATAATGAGATTTCTTTGATGGAGAACTGAATGCGGATCGTCAATCAGTTCTTCTGGGCTTTTGGGCAATTCTTTGCTATGTGTCCTTTTTGTCTGCATCTTTGGCATAGTCCTTCACGCGTGCATCTGTAGCGCTCTACCTTATCGAGCTTCTGTAGATTCACATTTGATGACTCGGCACCAGACTTTACCTCCACGTTTCCAATTTCCATCGGTACAGGACCATTATTCGCGGCAGATGAACTTCCATTCAGCAATTTTCCAGCCGAATTGGTATTTCTCAGGGGTTCTGAACGCCTGTACGCAGCTTTCACTCTTTCTGCATCTCCTTTAAGATCGGAAAGCTTGGTGTATTCCTTCGTGCATAAGGTTTTCCAAATGTGTGGTTTCAGGCCGCATAAATATAGATCTATTTGATCTTTTACTCCAATGTCTGAGATGTCCAATAAGATTTCGTTAAAATCATTATTAAATATTGGAACTTCTTTGACTTTTTCCAGCGAGCCAGTTTGTCTCAGGTGATTTTTTCTTTATTTATCGTTTCAAAACGATTGAAGAGAGCTGCCCTCAATTTCTTCCTTGTTTGAATTGCCTTCCCCTCCGCACTCTTGGAATAGACCATCCACCATTCATGGACATTTCCCGAGAGATAGCTCAGTGCAATGTTCATGGTAGCTTGTCCATCTGCGTCACCTAGATAATTCCCATCAGCACACACCAGCTTCCGATGGACCCTTTCTCACCGAAAGGTCCCGATTAATTCTTCTTACGTGCGTCCTTGTTTTCATTTTGACTACTAGAGGTACCAGTATTGATCCTGACGAGAGGTGATTCATTCTCGAGGGCTCCTACCTTCTGAGCAGCATTATTGAGCTGATTCTGCTGCGCGGAGATCTGATTGTGGGCCTCTGGTAGCTCACGTTGAAGTTCGCTTACAGCTTGCGAGAGCCTCTACCGTAATTCCAGGAGTTTCCATGGTCTTTTCCTATGCGGCGATAGAGTCACACGGAAAGAAGTTTAATGCGTTCAGTATCTACTGGGGACTGCGCACAAGAAGAAGTTTAATGCGTTCAGTATCTACTGGGACTGCGCACGTCCTAACTATACGGTTAAGATCTAACCGGTGTACTTCGTCGTCCATGCGCATCGGGCTCGCGACAGGATAGCTTCAGCGATGGATGACCAGAGGTGCAACTCAGTCGCTGGTAGATACGGCGGCGGATAACGCCAACTGTCGAGTGACACTTGGACGCGATCCGCGGAACTAACTCCTCGATAAATGCAATAGTTCCAGGGGAAGGGGCACCTAGGGAATCAAACGCCAGAGGTCGAAACGTGAAGTTCGGCGTGTAAGGCGCAGAAGATGGGCCAGTTGAGGGAGCGGGGAGGCGTCGGGCGATGTTGCGTTCCAGGGTTGTGACCTTATCGCGGGCCGCCAGTTCAGCAGCGCCTCCGGCGACCTGGGTCGCCTTGGTGCGAACTGCGGCCTTAAACGGTGAGACGACAGTGATGTCACAGGCAATGGGGCGCAACGTTGTGCCTTCCGGGGTTGGGGGGTTGTACAAGGATATCGGCGGGCGGAGCTCAGTGCCCGGGACGAGGAACGGAACCTCGTGCCGAGTATCCAGACCCGCGGCGCGGGTAACGTGTCGCAATCGCATTACATAGCGAGTTATGGCGGTGACGACGGCCGAAACCAGGGCAGCAGAGGTCGGCGGCGTGATCCCCGAGGGTGTCCAAGGGGTGGTCACAGTGGTGGCAGTTGAGGGCATGGAGTCATCATACACTGGCAGTCCGAGGTGACGGCGGAGCATGGTCTGCCAGTGTGTGGTGTGGACCTTCGTAGCTGCCGTGGGGTGAGCGAAGAGAAACGCCGCAGCGGGGCTGCGGCGGAACGCTAGGCCACGGATGCGATGTCGAATGTCGGCGTCGCTGTGGCGGTCGGGTTTGGGGCATTCGCCCAGGAGTCGTCGTGCCAATGTACTCTTGCCCGCGCCTCTTGCTGCACCCGTTTGAGAAGGGTTAGAGTGTTGGTGGGTGAAGCAGCTAGAGTTGGAGGGTCAAGGGTGGAAAGGTCGACTATCCGGGGATGGAGAGGGCGAAACGGCGGAGAGAAGGCCCAGCCTGACGGAGGAGGAAGGACCGGTCGCCGCGGTAGCGGCCAGAAGCTAGTGCACAAGCACGCGGCGTGGCGTATGCGGAAGTTCGCTGCCGTGCGGGCGCAGCATCAATGATGCTGGCGGCGGCAGCGCCGTGGAGGCACGAGGCGATGCTTTCGAAGCCCTGACCTCCGAGGTGCATGGGGAGGCAGACTTGGTCCCAGGCTCGGTCCGTGAGAGCTATGCCGTGTAACTTTTCATATGATGACCGTTGTAGATCATCAAATTCTTCTGCGGCGGACTCTGCTAAGCGCGGATCTGAGAGCTTGAATGCATGCGATAGGAGGCATGCAGAGGCACAGATCCGGTGCATGTGGAACCGGGCGCGGGCGTCGCGGACCAGCAGGAGGCGGTCCAGGGTACGGCGGCACTGAGCAATCTTGGACCGGAGAAAACTCTCCGTGAACTTTGTTCCCAATGGGGGCCCCTAGGAGCGGAAAGCCGTCCCGCGAGCATTCTGCGAGAGGGAATTCCGCTAAGAGGGCTGCTCGATCCGGAGGCATGACGTGAGGCCAATATATGCGTGTCTTCGTGGTTGACATGGAAGCCAACCGTGGGACCATCTCGGGCAAGGAGCCTGAGCGCCTGACGGATGGCGCCAAGGTTCCCGACGATCGTGCCGTCATCGGCGTACCATTGGCAGAGAGCAATGTTGGGGATCTCAGCAACCCGACGGATGAGGGGTTGATCGTTAGCGAGAACAACAACATGCTGGCCGGGTCACCCTGTTGGGTGCCCTGGGCACTTGGTATGACGGTGCGATCCCGGTTCGGGACAAGCAATGGCGGTTGCATTCGGCCGTAGATCATGTTTGCGAAGCGGGCTAGCGAGGGGGCGAGCATTGGTAGGTGGTCCAGCATAGACTGCCGATCAACGCGGTTAAAGGCGTTGTTAGCGTCTATGAGGACCGTGGCGACGTTCGGGGTGGCGGAGAAGCGGCGTAGTGTCGTGCGGGTGTCGTGACAATAGAGTCCAACCCGGCTTTAACACCGTTGGCCGTCTGATGCGGCGACAGAACCGAGTGTGAATCGGCTATTGCGGCGGGAGCAGTGCCTTCGTCACTATCCTGCGAAGCACAGACCCGATGGCGATCGGGCGGACCTTGTCGGGAGTCGGCTGAAGCGGGAGGAGCGTCGCCGCTGCCACGAGGGGAGCACAGCGTCCGGGAGTTCCCCCCGTGCGAGCCGAAACGAGCTGTGTCAGGACACGCAGACCGGTCACGCCGGCTCAGGACTGACGCGAGTCTTAACCAGAGGTGGAACCAGCGGGACGGCGTTCGTTCGGGTCCGGCGGTGGTGTCCCGCGGGACGCCGCGGACCGCGTGTTCCACAGCAGCCTCAGTGATGCACGGGGGCGGCGGGAGTCGTCCTTCCGGGAGCGGCGAGACAGGGCGGCGGGGACGGGTGCAGTCCCGGAGCCGCTGAATCGTCGCCGGGTCGTTGACGTCGGCGAGCGGGCCATTGTGGAGGGCGCGCATGGCCTTACCTATCGCGCATCAGCGCAAAGGGCCTCTGCACGACGGGCGCGCCCGATGTCGCCGGGGACTGTTGGGGCGTACAGCGTGTTTCTTCCCACCATTCTAGCCGAGCTGATGAGCTGCGAGAGCTTCGGCCCAGAGTGCTCCCCACTGCGAGCCCGTGTGCGCACGACGGAGGCGTTCTCGGAGGGCGATCCGTTGGCTCTTGGGGTCCCGCCATCCGCGCTCTCCCGAAGACAGCGACGGAGGACAGCCGTGGGCAGCATGTGGAGGTGAAGGAATGCTCGTTGAGTGGCGTCTTCCCCACGAGCATTCGCCGCAGCTTTGACCACTTGATAAACAGGAGGATAAATTGGGTGAGGCAGGGAGCGGGGATATCTTGGAAGATATCCGTGTCGCGGTAGGGTGTTGAGAGGATTTCCAGGGGAGTGGGCAAGGGGAATGACGCCGATGTATCATGCGGCGGGGTCCGATTCCATGGGGTGGACCGTCCATGGTGGGGAGGAGCGGAGTTAGGCCGACTGGCCTCTTGGCTGGTGGTGGGGCTCCTCCGCACCTTGTATGCCAGCCATCAACGGCTGCATGGGAACGTGCGATGCGGACTCCTTACCCATCGTTGCTGCGGAGGCGACGGTGGGAGGGAGAACGGCCGTGGGCGCCAGTGGTGCGTTGGGCACCATAAGAAACTCCGACGCCTGGGCGTCTTCGGTTGCGGGGCATCGGCGTTTTGACGCCGCGTGTGGTGTTGGTTTTTGTTTACCTTTAAATAAAATTTTTCCAATTTGTTCTGTAAGAATCAGTCTGCACTGTGGCGGAGTTGGAAAGACCAGCTTTACATCAGTGATAGGTCTCGAGTTCGAATCCCAGTCGATAACTTGGGAAAGTTGATTTTCTCTGACGTAAGGGTTTGACGCAAGGGTTTGACGTCAGCCACGTCAGGTGTGCGATAGTAGCCCTCCTTTCGATGCCAAACGGTTGTTTTCCTGTCTAGAACCTGGCGGCGATACGGACTTAAAAGTCCAACTGGAAGGAACTTGGGAAAGCGAGTTTATAAGGTAGACATAGCGGGAGGGTGAACACAGCACAAACAAAGTCGGTTGAGAAAACAACTTATGGTTTTCTTTCCCTATTCTACAAGGATTGATTTATTCAAATACAAGCTACCCAGACTTACGAGCAGTCTCGCGATGACGATGGCCAAGACGGTGCGGCTCAAGGTTTGCCTTGCTCGGAACTTTTATCTTGCAAATATTGCATGTGTGCCTTGTCTTGTCAGCGCGGTGCTGATGCTTGCGGGAACAGAAATGCTCGAAGTACTGCACGCGGCCTGTGCAGGTGAATTAACAGTGACGGCAGTGGAAGGAAGACGATCGAGGGTTCTTGGTCATTCCAGTCTTCCTGACAGACTTCCGGATACGGTGGTTGGCAGTTCTTTGGATAACGATGGAGGCGTCGTCAGGAAGAACAGATAGGCCCTTCTTGGAAATCGTAGGCCTGGTGGTCGATTTGGCCTTCCTTGACTTGACGGGCCTTGAGCGGGGGATCTCGAAAAGCGCTGGTATCGGTGGAAGGGCCGACGGAAGTGCGAAAGCGGGAGGCGGCGGGGTTCTCGGTTTCTCGATTTCTATCCCCGTCGGTGTCCTCGGTTCTTGACCGTAACAGAACTTACTTCTCGACAATTGTCCTTGAAAAAGCCCTGTAAGTCCTTCTCGGTGTACCCTTCAGGCGACGAGGGGCGATCCCTGGAAGTCGTGTTTTTCGGCACTGGGCGTTATCCGAAAAGATCAGAGTAAAAAACAAAATGTTAGTCTCCGCTTGCAATCGGGCAGAAAGGCACATCTACTAAAGATTTTAACTTACTGCCGGATTGGAAGAACTCGCAGTATTGACAAACTTTTGGCGATGCTACCAGGTGTGGGGGTTTGGGCGCACAGGGGGTAATCGGTGGTTAAACTGATGGTTCTGTGGTCTTGCTTTGCGTCGGTGATATATTACAGTACAATAGTTGCGCTGATGTCTCCTTACAGTACTTATATTGCACTGGTGCCTCTCTACGATGCTCATGCCGTTTGAGGTCTACTGGCGGGATAGTACTGGGTATATTGATACTACTCAGCATATTTGTCACAGAACGAAGTTTCTAATTATGATTACGGTTTGTCCGGCTGCATCTAAAATAAGATATGTGTTTCTATAATACGTATTAAGTTTCTAATTATGATTACGATTTGTCCGGATGCATCCTTCATCTGCATTCTGAAACAAATATCTGAATCAATTATACGTATGAGGAGTCAGATTATGATTACGGTTTGCCCGGCTGCATCCTCTGGCTTCATTACGGAAGCAACTCTTTATTCTATAACACGTATGGGGATTCTAGTCACATCTACATGCCTCGCTCCAAGCTTCGGCTGCATTCCAGAATCTTTAACATATTCTATAATTTGCATGACGGGTTGAGTCCTTTATTTTGGCACAAGAGAATTCGGTTCCGATGGGTTTGCAAAATAAGGTGATGTATTGATGTGTGTATTGGGCTAAACTGATTTCTGCTCATATGATTCAGTTTCTGGGATTCCATTAATGGACGCAGTGAGTTAGCTAGTAGTTGTAGGTTGTACTTAAGGTCAGAATTTTAGGGTACCGAGTAAATTCTGGGTAGCAAAGCTGGCAACTTCATTACCCCAACAAAGTCCTTCACCCGATCCAACTTCCATTACCGATGTACCTGGGGCTAGACTTAATGAAGTTTGCAGCCCTGTGTGCCGAGCATTATCGCGCGGCCTTAGGCTCTCTGATGTACTTAATGGTTGGAATACGACAAATCTAGCTTACTGCATCGGCACCCAGTCTAAGTTCGTAGAGAAACCGACTATAGTGCACTGGGACGCTGTGAAGAGTGTGCTTCGGTATGTGAATCACCAAGGACCTTGGACTCGTGTACAGTGACACGGATGTCGCGAGAGCTCCGAAGGTGTACATGGATGCCGACTTGCCGGGAACACTGTGATACGCAAGTCGATGAGCGGGCTCCTGGCCATGATGATGAACGGAGCAGCCGTGCCCTGGTGCTCGCGTCAGCAAGAGTTTGTGGCAACATCGTCAGCCGAGTCAGAGAACATCTCGATGTGAGCTGGAGCAAAAGAAACTGTGTGGCTCAGGCGGCTGTTGAGGGGGCTTGATGTTGTAGCTGACGCCCACCGGCCGACTTTGATGCACGCAGACAATCAGGCGGCCATGGTTCTCGCTCAAAACGCTTCTGTCAACGGTCGCAACAAACACATAGACTTCCTGTATCACTTCGTGCGTAAAGCCGTGTCCGACGGCAAGATCCAGTTGACATGCCGCCCCACAGACGAGATAATCGCAGACATGCTGACGAAGGCACCTGATTGCTTCAAGCTTGAGCATTTTTTGCCTATGGCTGGGCTTCTCCCTGCGCAGGCTGCCTCCAAACAGTGACCGGGGGGAGAATGTGAGTTGAAGGCGGCCACAGACGGGGCATCCCACCAACGTCATCCCACTATGCATAGTATCGCTTTCTACACGTGTGGCTGCCTCACCGCAAGATCTCATCTTCCCTAGTATGACTTCAGGTCACACGTATATGGACCGGTTTTCGAAATTTTGGAAATCACGCCCTCTGGTTGGCCTAGAATCATGAGTACTGGGAGTTTCCGCGCCGTAATGAGTATGAATCCTCTGGCCGCGGTGTTACAAGTGAGGTCGATGTGCATGAGTGGCGAGTTAGCCCGGTGTACGGCTAACGAGTGCATGTGTGGTGTTTAGACTGCTTACAGTGGCTTAAAAATTGTGGACTGTGGACCACACACCCGTTCCACGCACGCGCAAGTTGGACACAGTGGGCAGGTGACACGCGCCACGCATGAGGTCGACGATTACGACGACTCAACGTCGAAACACTTGTGTATCGGGAAAATTGACTGCTGACATCAGCAAGATGGTTTTTGACGTCAGCAGAATGACGTGAGGAAGTTGAATTTGGCGTGAGAGGGTGCAAGACTGTGATCAGCGAGTTTTGAACCCACCAATGGGGTGCAAGGGTTGGGGCGAAGTCTGTTAGGTCTCCAAACGGGGTGGAGTGATTGGATCTTTCCCGAGTCCTGCGATCGTGCAGGGGGGCGACGTTTCTGGTAGGACATAATAAGATTCATTGAGTTCATGCTGAATTAATGTAAAGTAGTGGATGGCAATGTGAGTCCGAAGTAGTTTAAATAGTAGTACTTTGAGTCGAATCGATTAAACTTCACAAGTCAAGCAGCATCTGACTTCAACCTGTTCAAGACTTTTGTCGATAGTTCTTGGGAGTTTCAGGGCGTCTCCCACTGATATCCTTTCCCCAGCACCGCTGAGCGCTATTATCAGTGTGTCCGTAGTTTGTGCATTTCAACTCCATTTGGTGCGAATGTTGGCGAGTGTTGATTACAAATGCGGCGTCAGATTTGTTTGCTGCAGATAAGCCGGACTGCTTCATACCAGTGCGATCCTCTTCCTGTAATAGGCGTCTCTTTAAAAATTCCACTTTGAAAATTTTGTGCTCATTTCCCAGCGCATCTACTGCAAATATCAGGTTATTAAAGCGCTCCGGAAGTCCATTCAACACAGCCATCGTCATCTCCTTGTCTTCTATTATGACATCCATGGACTTCAAGGTCGCTGCGAGCTGTGAAACGCGGTTCACATAGCCTAGCACCTCCTCGCCGGGTTCTATCGCAGCCGTATAAAACTGACGCCGGGCCGCAAGCTTGTTCAGGAATGTATGCCGCTCGAACATATTCAGTTTTGTAGTCCACATTTGTTTGGCAGTGACAGCTTCCCGAACATGTTCAAGGTGTTCATCAGATAACGTGAGTCCGATGAGAGCCTGAGCTTTGCGGTCGGCACGAGTCCAGTTTTTCAAATCATCTGCATTAGCTCTGGACGGAGGTTCAACCTCGACGTACTAATCAAGTTCGCGGAGGGCGAGAAGAAGCTGCACCTTCTGCTTCCAAACATGTAAGTTCGTGTTAGTGAGCTTCTCTACGCGTGGACCACCCCCTGCAACGTCCATGGCTGTACTTTCCTTTTGTATACTATAATGCGTTCCGCTTTAATTATACCACGTGTCCAACGAGTATGCAAGTATCTCTGTTCGGGTACCCCAAGCCGGCGAACGATAGTCGCTAGTCACGGAAAGTCTTTCCCTATAAAAATTTTGCAGCGTTTACTCAGAGACACCTGTTGTTCAATTTCCAGCTCTTTACCTCTTTAGTTTTCCTCCTCTTTACTCTTATCTCTCTTTATTTGTGCCATAGGGTGCTACCCCTGTATGTCTGCCAGTGCTGCTCTTCCAACTTTGAGCGCAATCCGTGTCCCACGAGTAAGCACAGCAACTTTTACTTGTAGACGGCCAGTAATTTTAGCCACTACCCCGAAAGGTCCCAGCAGCAAAGAGCGTCTTACCACAATCACATCCTTTCCCTACTAACTAACGAGCATTTCCTTCCGGGCTGTGTTGCTTGACTTCCATTGCACTCGTGTGAAAGCAGTCACGGTCACCAATGAGCCCCGTCCCTCCGTGCACAGCACGTATCTATACCTCAACATAAGTATAGCAAGCAGGTACCAAAGTACAATTGCAGAGCACTAGTACCCGGTATGCTACCAGAAAAGGAATTAGAAGACAGTCGTCCCTCTTTGACAAGGGCGATGTTTTTTCGTCTACGTATCGGTCGTTCAAGAAGTGAGTGTCTCTGTCCCGCCGGTGCGCAAAAGTGTAGAAAAAGCACATCGACCACTACGCCACATGCGCTGGCATGTCAAGTGGTGCACTGAGTGATCACACAGCCCATTTCAACACCCCAATCACTCAGGGGACCACAGGTGCTTTAAGGACTCAGACATCTTACACCTCATTCCTATCACGTATAGGACAGTACGCAATACCGAAAACAACAAAAATTAAATTTTCACCAATGCAACCACTTGCCGGGGTCGAACCCGCGATGTTACCATGTAGAAAAAGCACATCGACCTCTACGCCACATGCGCTGGCATGTCAAGTTGTGCACTGAGTGAACACACAGCCCATTTCCACAAAAAGGGCCTCTGCGACGGACCGACTCGGCTGGTACACCGTGATTTCCACAGGGAATCGGGTTCAGTCTTACTACTTCTGATAACTCGCGTTATCAACCGCTTGGGTTTGTATGGTACGGTCTGTCCAACTCGCGTTACACAAAGGCACTGTTCTCAAAGGAGTACAGCTGATGAGAGGATCATGAAACCGATTGCCAAGACCATCATTTGGCAAAAGAACCGGACAAAGTTGGGCGGACCCCGGCACTCTGTCTTCTTCTTTTCCGTTGCTGTGAAGGCTTTCCGAGAGTGCAAGAGGTATAAACAACCAGGCCAAAATTTCCAAACAGAAGCAGACTTGAGGGCAGTTCTAGAGCTTTTGGTACGGTAGGACTTTCGACAAGAGCGTTAAAGAGAGCAAAGACGATAGCGAAAACGATACAGCGGTGAGTGCGAGACAACTGTGGCGATACCGAGAACTGCGGTGATGATTCTAACGACGGTGAGGCAAGAAAGACGATGACGAGAGCAGCAGAGAGGTCGAGAATGAAAACGGTAACGACAATTACAAGATGGAAGACGACAAGAACAGTGGACCAAACAAGTAGACTGGGCCCATATATGGGCTAAGAGAGGAAGGGTGTGACGGCCGGAAGAAGAAAGGGCAGTACGGTTTATTTTGGAAGGCAAGATCGAATTAGGGTTTATTGGATAAGCTACGAATCGACTAATATATACTACTTGGGTCGAGGAATCCCATTCACACGACCGATATCCAAATCCGCTCTCAAAATGTATTTTCGCGAATTACGTAACTTACCCTACCTTTATGCAACGGAAACGAAGATGTCAATTGCGCCTAAAGAAGTTTGTTCACTTTCCCATACACGCCCTAAAACAAATTATTCAGGTTCCCCACACGTAAAGTTACGGACACGTGCAGTAGTCTTTGAACCGTAACCTGTGCCTTACGTACACGAAAAGTAAAACTGTAATCCAGCAATTCGAACCAGTGTGAGACACAGTTCTTTTAGTAACAAAAACTTTTAACCTCCGAAACGTGCAATATCATTTGACCGGTGAACTCTAGCAAAACGTTTAACCTCCAAAACCGTGCAATACCATTTGACTGCTGACCTCTAGGTTACGTACACGAACATTGCAACTGTAATCTAGCGCACGTAGGACAAGTATTGATGTACGTAACTTACTGTACTGTAACATACTCATGTACAGTTACATACTGTAATCCAGTACACATACGACAAGTATTGACGTATTGTAACCTACTGTGCAGTAGCCAAACTCAGCTGCTGGAAGCATATCATCCCAATAGCTTTGATTTTACATGCAGTAGCATCGAAGATAGTTCTCAATCATTCGATTCATGATCTCGGAAGAACCATCAGTCTGGGGGTGCTTACTTGTAGACATCTTCAGCTGACCCACAGAGCTTCATCAAATGCCAGAACTTAGTAGTAAACTTGGTATCCGATCAGATACCATATTATCTGCCAGTCCGTGATGTTTGAGTATATCCCCGAAAATTGCCTTGGCCGCATCTTCAGCAGTATCAGTACCTCGAGACTTCAGAAAATGAACTCTTCTGGCTAAGCGATCGAACCATTTCGTAATAGAGTCGTATCCGTCCTTTTTCTTTGGCAGACTGACAATGAAATCCGTAGCAAGAGATCTCCATCTTCTCTCAGGGATCTCCAAAGACACTGGGTCGGTTAACCTCTTCTGATTCGAGTCTCGGTACTGCTTACACGTCATACAGCCTTCAACATACTTGCGGACGTCTCGGGCTTTGTGTCTCCAATGAAAACTATCAAGTCTCGACAGACTACTGACGAACTTGAAGTGACCGCCCACTTTTGAGTCATGCGCCAACTGTGAGACCGCAAACACTGAACTCCTAGAGACACACAACTTTCCATTGCAGACAAACCTCGGGCCATTACGTATGAACATTGGTATTATTATCTCCATCTTTCGTTTCTGAATCTCATTATCGGGTAACTCTCCATACACATCCTTCACAATGGGACCGAAGAACTGATCATCCTCGTATCGGGTTAACACCCTCTCATATTCAACGAAAGGAACCTCAAAACTGTTCAAAGAGGTTTCCTTCGTTACTTCCAGTACATGAGGGGCTCTTGACAGTGCGCTACCCAATACTTGAATCTTTCCAGGCTTTAAGGTAATGGGAAATATTCCAAAGTTACGGAGGGTCTCTAGCTAGCGTGCTTCTTTGCGACCAAGTTTCGGCTTTGTAAAGAAACTTCGCAGCACTTGATTATCCGTGAGTATCTCTATCTCAGATCCCTCCAGGTAACATCTGAAACGATTCAAGAAGGTTATCAAAGCCAGCAGCTCTCTGTCCTTTGCAGTGTAGACTGCCTCAATAGACTCAAATTCTTAGAATAGAAGGAGATAACGCGTTCTCGTCCATTCTCGTCCACTGAGTCAGAGTCCCACCGACAGCAAGCAGGAATGCATCAAAGTGTCCTTAAAATTCTTCTTCCAGTCAGGCGCGACTAGAATAGGAGCTTATTTCCACTCGGTAGTCATCCTTGAATGGCTCCTTTTAGATATCGAGTATCTTTACAATCTCCTGCTGAACTGACATCCCTTTGTCCTGTCCAATTTGATTCACCTGACACATTTGATACACTTCAAAGTCAGTGTCGTTTTTGCCTTTTCGCAGCATGCGCTGAAACTGTCTACATCAAGATTCAGCACCTGAATCTGCGGTTGCTCTTCGGAAGGTTTCCGATTAGGATGAAGCAATTGATCTTTGATCTTTACAGCCCGTTTGACATAGTCAATTTTCGGGTTGTAGGCAACATGTCATGGAATTCCCAATAAAACATCATACCTGCAATTGGCAACGACTCAATTATATGTGAAATTATGAGAACCATTCGTGACTGTTCCATTGAGAATGACTTCCTATGCTTCTTTTGTTGAGTACTTCCTTGAGTATGACACCTTGATCTTTTCTCTCTGAATCATGAACTTCCTTCTTACTCTCAACTTCCGAAGGAAACCTATACTGACCACGTTAGTGTTGCATCCATCATATTAACACTTTCACAGGGATATTATTCAACTTTCCCGGAAAACGAACAAAGGCTCTACTGGTATAGGGTCATCAGTAGTGATGCTTGAGTTATCACACTTAGCAACAGTATTCGATTCAGCTTCCAAGACTTTTGGAACATCACGTCCCGTTCCTTGTCCGCGTAAATCGTCATTCATCAGCTAATCCTCGCTCTTGACATCGAGTAGGTCCTTCACACTCGTTTCAGGTCCACACTGAGTGCCGAAATTCGTTTTCAGTGGACCACTCAGTTTTCCTCCTCAGAGGAATCTTCTCTCTTCTTCTTCTGGGCCTCTTTTGGTTTTTCCTGACCTTGTGATTCTTCCCCTTCTTACCCAATTTATGCGTGTAAGATCTGCATCCAGGCTTGTGGCAAACAAATCACAGATTTTTCTGAGGTCTTTCAACTTCTGCGGGTCCATGGATTTACCTCTCTCAAAGTTTCCGATCTCCATTGGCGCGAACCCGAAGTTATTGGGAACCTTACCTCTTCCAGAGAAAAATCCAGCTCCACAGTATGCTCCATCAACATTCAGAGCAATGGTCGCAGCGTCATCGAGCACTTTTAGATTTTCTTTCCGAACCTCGAGCAAGATATGGGGCTTTAGTTCTTCGCAGAACCTAGCCAGTTTCTCTCCATCGCTCATATTCGTAATATCAATCGCCACGTTCCTGGACTCGGCAGATAGACAGCAATACTTTCCTTTGTTTGAGCTTGTTCAGTCTGTCTCTAGCTCTCACAATGCTGTCTCGAGGCACGAATTAGGCTTCGACCAGAATCTTGAACGCTTCCCAGGTTGATTGCACCTCCTTCCCACTGACATCGTACCACCAGTTCGCGGCAGTACCATTCATAAAGGTAGAAGCGAAGTCCACAGAATTCTGCGCGCTGACTTGGACCATTGACTAACCTAGATAAACCGGAGGTACTTCTCGACGAAAGGGAGCTATGAATGCACATTTAACGCGTCACGCGTATGCTTAAAGCAGTTGGGCTTATTAGGTTAATAAACGACATGGTGACAGTCCTTCAAATTCCTTGAGCTTTGTACAACTTTCTTCTCACAGCAAGGTATTCGTCCCTGGCGGCGGGCCCTCTACCCGCGGAGAAAGTGATTAACCAGCAGCACTGATCATATTTAAACTCAGGTTGAGTCATCTATTCTTTTCGTGATATCTTCCCCAATCTACTACGTAGACCACAGCAGTGCCTTACCCTATAGAAAGCTTCGAAAAAACGACTTAGGTTAGCACCAAACCAAGGAACTACCTGTTGCAAACGCGTACCTCTTAGTCCAAAGTCCAATCCTGGTCAACCCTAAGCGTAACCCGTATCCGGTACCAAGTCCGTGCACCGAGCTAACAGCCAACCAGTGCAATAGGATGTAAAGGGAATACTTGCAGCGGGGACCCCAGGGACTACATAGGTCAGAGATATAGCGGTATTAAGGTAACCCTAGCTAGGCCTTCCAAACAGGCTTGATGCTGCACGTAGTTTTTGCCCGGCTCTCCTGTACACAGGTCGACACACTTTACAGTGCCTCTTTAGCCTTTAGCGTGAGACTGCACGGTACAGTAGACACTAATAAAGCCAGTACGCCAAGCTTCCTTTTTCTGGTCAAGACGACAAAGGTTTCAGTGCTTTCTTAGTATCCGTTTACCCAAGGGATACTGGTACTGTCAGTAACTGGCACTCCAGCCCACAAGTGTAGTTTACGGACACTGTAAACAATGATCCGGATCAACCACTCTACAGGCCAGACAGCAATGTCAGTAAAGTTGGATCGCAAAAAATTCTAAAGCAATTTCAGCCAATCAGACAGCAGACGACACTTGACAAGTGTCAGTTACCAAAGGGAGGCACCAAAGCGGAAGCAGCAGACAGCGAAACGATGCTACAAGTAAAGCAGATGCGAAGCTGGGGTGCTGCAAGGGATGAGGGAGACAGGGATAGGGAAGGTTGGCTTTGCAGGGATGAGGGGAATTTGGATTGAGAGTGGGTTGATAGCGGGATCCCTTTCCTAAATCAAGCAACCTAGCTCCTTTTATACCCATTTCTAGACAGTAGCAAACCTCTGCTAGTGTCTATTGGACCGTTGTCCTCATATGAGGACTACTTTGAGCACCTCCTTTTCAATACAAATTTTTTACCTCATCGCATTTCTTGTCCCTCCGCATTAGTTCATGAGTGTATGGCCGATCAAAACAAACTTTTCAAAGATTGTTGACCTCGGTGAAGGCTAGAGCAGTTTTCCTCACCAGCTTCCGCTCTTCGCAAGAAGTTGTGAAAACGACTTCATTTTAGAGGTAAAATAGTTCGTATTATCGTGTTGGGTTTCAGAAACGAGGGCGCATGTACAGTAAAAATTACTGTACTGTAACTAAACCTAAAAGACCTTTTTTCCAGTAAAAATTTCGGGCTTCCAAAACATTTACCTTTCCAAAATGTAACGGAAATTGTCCTCATATGAGGACAAAGCGTGCCCTATATGAGGAGGACAGTGCTTGGTCGGATAGACACTAGGTTTGACTACACAGTACATAATAGAGCAATCTAAACAATAAAAGGCACTCTCAGCTGACATCGACTAAATTCCATAATGGCTACTGTAGAGACGTCTCTAGAAAAATTATTACATACTGCAGAAATCTCTATAATATAGAATTGTCACGGCAATGCAGAAGTCGTGTAACAGCAATGCATAAATCATGTCAGTGTCGCGACCACACATGACAATACACGACACTACAGCGTAATGGGGAAGGAAGCGTAGTTCCTTCCCCATTACGCTGTAGGTATACCCTTTTTTGAGTCGATTGCGGTTGTCTGGAAAACCATGGATAGGTCGGAAATATCTTCCAACAGTAAACACCCAAACGTTTCCCCTACTTGTCTTGTATTGTTACAAGCAGGCGCTGATGGCGCTTCACTCTACCAGCAGAAGAGGGGAGGTTAGCAAGCAAACAAACCGCATTGGAGGTAACTGCCAGTGCCGAGTGTCGCTGTAAAGGAATACCTTGCACCTTCGAAACAAGTTCCATCACGCGGCTAGCGACAGCTCTCAAAAGATCCTAGAAAGTTCCTAGAGGACTGCGAACGCCGCCGGATGCCAGCCTCCGAGAGTTTGAGATGGGGGGGAACCAGCTTGCTTTTCCCGGGCGGTGATTTACCTTTGATCTTTGATTTGACCTTCAGCCCTAGGAACGATTGCAAAGGCGCCTATGGCGTGCCGTAGATAAGCGAATCGATTCGTCTGTCGGAGGTCCAATTTTTTTAAAAAGAACACTTGAAGCAGATATTCCAGCGAGCAGAGCCTTGCGCCCAGATTTATCTGCGGCGAACCCAGCTGCACTGCAAACAATACCTCGATAAAATTTGCTCTTCTTTTATGGTGAAGGCGTACAACGGACTCCAGCTCGATTTTCTCAGGGATTCAGCAACTGGGATAGAGCTTTCTCCTTCCCATTTATGACTAACGTTTGATTCGAAGTGCCGCTACTTGCTGCGCTTCTTTTTTGTTCGACAGGTCTACAAGTGAATGGTTAGTCCCAATGTTGAGAAGACCCTGAAGAAATTACGCATTTCCTCCCTATTGTTGGCTCGATTGCATCGCTGTTAGTTTTCTACAAACTGCGCATGCACAGACTACTGCATGACTCCGCGTTGCGATAGGACGGAAGACCCCCGATGAGTAGCAAATGCAATGACGCAGGTTGTGAGCGAACAGGCAGCTCGGAGAAAAAAAAAGTGGAATACGTGAACAAGCCGGTTGGATGAGAGTGAAATGGGCGCGAGGGTTCAGTTGCAAGCACGGCAGATGAGCTGGAGTTGGTAGGGCGAGGTTGTATTGGCAAGCCGGGCGGAACTGGTTCAAAGCAGGGCGGGAATCCGCAGCACAGTTACCGGTTCAACAAAGCTTACGGCAAAAATATTAGTTCATGACTGGCTCACTGTTATCGCAAGTACGTGCTTCGGGGCCTCTTCGCAGACAGGGGGGCAGATGTGGCGTTGCGACAGTATGCTGCATGTGGCGTCAGGTAATCAGGTGAGTGTTCATGTTCATTCCCAGTTCTGCCATTACTTGTCTGCAGTCTTGTCATACCTGTGGATTGGTTGTTCATGTGCGGGACCGGTGCTCGGTATGGGCGGTGAGTGGCGGATCTCCTAGGCAGCCTTTTTGTTGCATGGAGCGTCACAGTGTAGCAGTTGAGCGGCGGACGCGGAGATAGTGGTTATATGTGTAGAGCGGGAGCGGACACGATGATAGTGGGCCTGTAAGGCTCGTGAAGATGGTGTGAAATGCTAATTGGCGAAGATTTGTAGGGTTGAAGCGTGTGAGCCTGTTCCGTTTGGTTAGGACGAGTTTGTAAGAGCAATGGTTGGGGCTGTGTTTCCAAGAATCGTGCTGGCGAAGAGGGCATTGAAACAGTTCGGGTGCGCTTTGAAGGTTGTGAGGTTGTATACGGAGGCGAGCGGATCGGTCGTGGTTGTGTGCAGATGGCTTGACAACAAAGATGTGAGACAAGAGTGCCTGGCTGAGACAGGACTGGTGAATGTTGGCCCGCGAATGCGGGGGCCCTAGTGGTGAGGCTGGTCCAGATGGGGGGGGGTAATCTGTGTGTCTTTGGGTTTGAGGTAGGGTGGGAATGCGAGGGGAGGTTCTCGAAAAGTTACGATTGTTTGCGGATCAAAGATCGACAACTGGTTTTCGTGAAACATCGATCACGAGGATGGCTTGGAAATGAGGTTGGTTTGCAGATAATGAAGCAATTTGACCTTGAAGGCGAGCTGGGCATGGGCATTGTGGGGACATAGGTTTGGAAGGGTCTTGGTTGCTGCGGCGGGAAGGCTCTTCTGATCGTTGTGGGTTTCACACTGGGTTGTTGGGTGTACAAGGGTCGGGCTGTACGGGACTCCTGGGGGACTGCTCGGATAATATTGTACTCGACGTCAATCCTTCACACTATGATTGACTCAAGTAAAGTTCAGAAGCAGTTAAGATCTGAGTAATCAACAAAGCCTGTGGTAATGACAAATCGCCACGTTTTGCCAGAGCCTTGTTTGAAGAAAGTGGTACGAAAGGATAGACTTTTGGTTGCAAACGTATCAAATGCAGTGTATTCGATAGTTTGTGGTGTATGGCGGGTCGAATTGGAATTATGTCCCGTTTAGACTACCCTGCGAAGGATATGGTCGATCTTGTAGACAAAAGTCGTAGACCAGTGCCTCAAGAGGAGTAACAACTTTTTTTTGAGTCATTTTTTTGCACACATCCGGTTGTCCGTTAGATGAGTTGCTTGCATTTTGCTAGAGTCAAAACAAACTCCGCGCACCATGAACTCAACATTGGAAGCAAAGTTCTAGTCTATCGAGAGAAGAGAACCGGCGTAGACAGGACTCAATATTCAAATCATTGACGTCCACCTCAAAGATTTTTTACGTCCATGAGATCGCAGATCCAATTGTACTGAGTTTTTGAAAGCAAACCAGAAAGAAATAGAGGGAATCTTTGAAAGAAATACCTGGAAAAAGCGCTAGCGAGGATATACCAAAGAATGCAAATACCTTAATTGGAAGATTTGTTCTATCAATCAAAAATAAGATCACTGGCAAAGAGACATAAAAAACAACAGTTTTAATATAAGTTAATAGGTACGAAGAAAATAACTATCTCGTAAATGACACTACGACTATACATCAACGTTGGACCCGCCTTCTAGTTGCAATTGCTCCAATACAAAATTTCAAGTTTTAGTCTCAAGATGTTAAACAGGCTTATTACAGTCAGCTCAAAGTTTGATGTGCAAATGTTATGGTAGACCAACCACAGACTTTGGATAACGCGACAACCAGTTACTCGAGCTAAAACCTCTTTGCATATTACCCAATTCAGGAAACTGCTGGAATCCCACTATTAATTCACACTTGGAGAAGTATATTAGTATGATGCCAACTGATGGAGATATAAAACACTTCACAAAGCATGCAAAAGGTGAATTTCAGGAATTAACTGTAACAAAAGTGGGGGATTCTCTTTTGCTGTAAGATTGAATCCGTGAATCTATTCTATAAGACTCTTCATAAATATAAATCGACAGAGAAGTAGTTCGATGACACTGTATTTGCTGATTTCATAGTAAAAAGAATTGGGTACTGATATGTATTTCAGTCGGAAACAGTATGTTGAAAAATACTAATCCTTTCGGTGGACGTTTTTTATCTGAATTTACATCTTTAGAGCATAAATTGGACTTATTTACGACATACAAAGCATGAAATATGTTGTCCTTTGTATATATACATGCGCACAAGTGACTGAAACTAAGTGCTCAGTGGAGGTAATGAAGCACTTGAACAAAGTTGTAGATCATGTGAATAACATCTCTAGTTTTTCGCTTATATATAACAAATTGGACAAAAAATCCACAAGGTTGAAAAAATATTCTGGTTCTTCATTCGAACAAGATAACGACAATATTTTTCAACTTGTTATACTGTTTTGCTCATTTTGAAGACCGGTACTTGCCATACGCTAAGTTATTCTAATCATAAAAGCCGCAGAGTAACCGGATCTGTACTAGGCGCTGAAGTTTATGCTTTGGCTGATCCCTTCGATAATGGGTAGGGGATCAAGCACGACCTTGAATCTTTGCTTGGAATCAAAGTTACAATCTCAGTGTTTACGGGCTTCAAGGGTCTATATGATGTTATCACAAAGTGCTTCCACACTTTGTAAAATCGCGTGATTGCTGATTTTACAGTAGTTTTGGAATAGATGCTTATGCGAAAGAGGAATCCACCCATGTTGTATTTTTATAGACTGCGGACATCGCCGCGGACGAGTCGACGAATATAGTAGGATAAGAACCATTTATAATGGTTCCCAAGTTGCAACTTAGTGTGGTTGGAGACATACAAACCAAAGGGAACTATTCAACCAAAGGGGTAAACAGTACCCAAGGAAGCAAGGGACTCAAAGCGTTTGATGGGCAAGCAGCTAATCATCTGTGTTTGAATGAATAGGATGGTGCCGATGGCTTGGAAACGCAAGGGGTTATTTTCGGGCCTATGTCTGCTTGCCTTCTTTACTTCATACTAAGTACTTTCTGTAATTGTAAAAATGGGGGTTAATTTACTGTGGTAGATATGTGGCTTTCTACTTTCTGTAATGAAACCAAAGAAATTTCTGTACGCTACTGTAATTGTGAGGAATAACGATTGTGGTGTACCGTATGGCACATTATTGTACTGTACCACACGAAGGTCTGCTGTCCATTTGTAGTACTGTACAACACAGTATGTTTATATTACAGTAGGAACACATGAATCGTAAAGTGTGAAACGGAATACTATACTGTAATGTACAGTACGTGCAGTAGTACTGTGCAGTGCCAACGTATACTGCACTGTAAACAATTTTGCGGAACACAGCACTGTAGAGTCCAGAACAGTACAGTAGTATACCTGTACAGTAAGATGTGTACAATATACCTACTGTAGCTGTTTGCAAAAGTAATATTGTGGCTTGTAGTATTTTGGCATGCGATGGATTTTCGTAGAGTATGCCAATGTCTAGAAAAGTAATGATCTCATTATTTTTTATAGAACGTGACTGCTTTTTCATAGAGAGATATCTGTGCATGAAAATCATGTTGGAAGTGATTCCATGCTTTTGATGCCAAGGCATTCTATTGCCAGGCGGCATTCTGATATCAAGTATGATAGCGGTAGCATATATCAAGCTTCGAAGCAGCCAAGCAATGGTAGATTCTACTGTATCACATACAGTCGACAAATTGGGCATGTTGGGCACTGTTTGATTCATACTTGTCAACTTTTGCTTTTTCGGCAAGTACGTGCAGTGCAGTATAATAATAACCATCAAGCGAATCGCGAGAGATGACTTTGTGTGCCTTGCTTGAGCTAATTTAGCAAAAGGTCATTCTGTGCATCAATCGGCGTTGAATCAGGTTTGATAATGTAATGGTTGCTGGCAAGGGCAAAAATTCTTTTGATAGTGATGCACTCACCCTTTTCCTGCCTACTTTGGGCCCACCAACATCAACGTGCAGTATTGTAGGCAGAGCTACAGTTACTCTACTGTCTACTGCACTGTTTACTGTACAGTACACTAAACTGCTGTACAGTACAGTACAGTATTGCCTTGCACTGTATTTTTGACCAAAAAATTTGCGAATAATTTTCATTATTCAGAAAGAAAACAGCGATAAGGACCAAAGCTTTACTATCAGAGTACAGGACAGGACAGGACAGACAGGACTGTCGCGAAAAATATTAATTTTCCACATGAAACCAACATTAGATCTTGTCATAAACCTACTGTAGCTTGTAATCACCGAGCCTCTGCAAGCTGCCTCTGCTCTAATTCCGTTCACCCTCTCCCCAATCCCCCAAAACCGCTTCAACGTCCGCGCTTCTTTCCGTTGAAACGTTCCATCTTCCAAATCCAAGTGTTCCACTCACAGTCACCGCTTTCCCATCCCATCCTCTCAGACACCCCCCCCCCGTTACCGTCTCCGCCGTTTCAATCCTTCTTCAAGCCACTTCATTACACCGCCACATTCCGCACACACAAATCCCACCGAATTCGTCTCCCTTCTCCCCTGTCCGACCGCCATCACGGTTCCACCAATTCCTGCTGTCAGCGTGCGCCTTGGGCTGCGCCGCTGCACTCCGCACAATGCTTCCCAACGATGATCCCCGCTATTCACCGTCTCATGTCCGTCGCTGATCTTGTTCGTCCCTACACACCCCAAACACTCCACCCGTCCGTCAAGATTCATCCGCCCCCGTTTACACTCCAACCCTCTTTGGGGTCCTGCCCGTCGAGCCCCGAGCAGCACCATCCGCCGCCGCATCATCGCCCTGAAACCCACTGTCATGAGCAACCGGCCGCGAACCACGTCACAAGTCAAGCCCGGTCGCCTCTGATCCGGCTTGGAATGGCCCTGCTACTGGTAGAGACACATGACCTGTCCTTGGATTCCGACTTGAAAAAGTATGCAAAGCTCTTGACTCCGTTTATATACAAGCTGTATTGTCTGGTGAATGACCAAAGTACCAACGATTTGTGCGAGTGGGCCAATGGGGGAAATGCGTTTATAGTGCACGAGCCAGTCACCTTTTCTACCAATGTGTTGCCCAGGTACTTCAAACATAACCAGTTCAGTTCTTTTGTTCGCCAGTTGAACAAGTATTCTTTCCACAACTCACACCCGGTGCCTGTATCTTTGGTCACACCCATTTCTAAAAGACCGACCGGATCTTATTACACATTGGTCCGCCACGCCCTCAAGAACGTGCTGCAGAGAAAGGTCGTCAAGTTACGGTGGGACGAGGAGGTGCCCCGTTAAGCAGTCTCCAAAGAGACACAGTTGCTCGCAAAGGGAATTTGAACGACCTGTAGTCCCACACAATGGAGAGGCAGCTCAAGCGACACGTGAGGATCTCCGGGTGGACAAGGGGTTTGAACGCCCAGCACCTGTGACATACCGTACACCATCGAGGCGGGGAAATTACGGTGCATCCTTGCAACCCATGCCATCGGCATCGAGTGCGATGACCGTGAGCCCTCTGGTGTACACGCAGAATGACCGTGAGTCGGGAAGGAACATAACAGTGGTCATATCGACTCGGATCGAATGGTGCGTCTGGGAATGAGAATGGGATGAGTCGGGGTGATATTGAGGAAATGGTACGACAGATGCATTGCGGACTTGTTCAGTGTGACCCGTGATTTGGAAATTGCAAAGCGAGCGGGATGAAGTTTTACACCGTTTGCGCGCTGTGGAACGGAGAAACGATGAACTGTTGCGCGAAATACACAACTGTTTTAGAAGAATGGAGGATATTGAGCGACGTCATGAGATTGCGCTAGGAAGGAAAAGACTACTTGAAGATCCTAATGACGCGAGTGTGGTGCATGGAAAGCGTTTGAGGGGGAACAGGAGTTTGGTAGGCGGCTTTGATGGGGTGTGTGTGTGGGGTGGGACGTGAAATGGTGTGAGTTGTCTAACATTGTAGTTTTGGTTTATCTAGGTTGGGTAGGAGTTGGGAGGTTGGTTTGGTAAAGCATGACAGGTTGCAGTGATAGTTGAGTGATGATTGGATGCGTTTTAGAAAAGTAGAGAGGTGGTGGAGAAAGATGATGGCAAGAGTGGGACATGGGCATGGAGAGAGATGGACTTGGGAAAATGGCGGTCATCAATCCAACGCAATTTTGAGGCAGGCAGCTGACGTGTTGATACTGTGTTGAACTGTACTGTATAGTACAGTAGAAAGTGCCAGTATCAAATTGTAATGGTGGAAGAACCGCCACGAAGCTGTGGCAAAAGTGCTCGGCAAAGACCAGTTCAAAGCCGCTGGAGCTGGCGTCCTCTATGAAGTCCCGATTTACTTCCCGGACTGGACGCCCGACCTGCTGACATACTCGTCCACCCGACTACTCCAGAAAACCCTACGCCCCCTCTCCCGGTTGCGTATGACATCACAGTCTCCTCACCTTTCCAACAGTGCTTCCTATCCAAGGAGCCCGGGAAGCGCGCGCTGCTGCCAATGCGGCAGAACGACGGAAACTCAGGGACTTTGCGACCAAAATCGCCGCCATTCCTGGCCATGGTTCACCGGGACGCCCGCTTCTCGGCTGGCAGTTTGTCCCGCTAGCCTTTGATTCCCTGGGATGCCCATCGGAGACCACATCCAAGGTGGTCGACGGGTATGCAACCGCCATCGCGGCACGTATCGGAAGCTTTAAGGCGAAGGTATCCTCTCGGATTTATCAAAGCTCAGCTATGCCATTTGGTCCACGTGTGCAGCTTCAGCGATTGGTCGTAGCGCGCAACATGCAGAAGTTTGCCTCCCGCTCCAAAGCTAGGCAATTTTAGTGGCCCTTTCCAAGTATTGAAGAAAATTAATGAGTAAAAATTACTATACAGTAGAAAAGTGCAATAGCTCATGAGATATGTACTGTATCGGTGTATTATACTGTAGTACGCTGTATTGTGTAGCTTGTGTGTAAGGGAGACGGGTAAAGCCCAAAGACAAGGTAGTGTATTCGACAGAGCATACACAACCAAACAAGAGCCGAGGATTTGTACTGTATCGTACAAAAGTGGTGGAGGACTGGTGCAAAGCAAGACGCACAGCGGCATTGAAAGTGCTGAATGTCACCATAATTGTTCATCAGCACTCGCCGTTTATTCAAACTTTGCTTGAATGGCACACTACACTACAGTACTGTACTGTACTGTACCATTTCCAAACACTGTACTGTACTGGACTGTACATTAAACTGAATACCTACTGTACTGTACAGTACAGTACAGTATATCGTATGCCCGTCAGGAGTCCAACATAAAGTAAACACTGTTCCGCCCGCCGCCCCACGTGGCAGTCCCTCGCCTCTCGCCTCCTATCTTGCATTACTTTTAATCCATTGCTTTCACCCCCCACACAAATGCGCCGTCTCGAGCAAACTGCTGCAATCCCTGCAAGCCGACACCGCAACTTTGTCTTCGAATTCCCTTTCCAAACTTTCAGCTAGAAGCGCTCTGCTATCTTGCACAAAATCCCTGTATTTGCCACAATCCGTTACAAAACTGTCCCAATCGTACCTACCTTTCAAACAGCATCATTCTGACTGCCTCTGCACTCCTATCCCGTCCACACAACCCTTTCCCTCTTCTCCGCTGTCCGTCCGCCAACTGAATACAACATCTCCGACCTTCCAATTCTCTTTCTGTGCACTAGGCTTAAACATAACTTTTTCATCCGATAACCGATCTTGACAAACTTTTTAGCTTGTAGTGAGCCAAATCTGCACCAACAACTTTCTTTGCCTTATTTGAAGCCGCCCATTTCACTGGTCAAACATTTCGCCTGGTGTCGGACAACTTTCCGCCGTTGCAACACCAAAAGCTTGTATATGTCCAATTACATTAGAAAAAAAGAAAACTCCTCAAAAGGCCCACCCAGCCGACTAGCTACAGCAGATAACCACACAACAAAGCAATCTAAACGCGAGAACAGATGCTCCTCTTGGGGAAAACATAAAGACTACCATTCTCAAAACTTCTCGAAGCAGAATTTTCTCCGCTCGATTTAGTCCCCCGAGTTCCACTCGAAGCGCCCCTTGAAAAAACAAATCCACTTGCCACGTACCCGCGGCAGAGTCCACTCGGAATCCAAGTACACCTCGAAACCAAAAAATCCTACATTCCTACAACGGCTTTGAGCAAACGGCCCTACTGGATCACTAGTAGCACCCATATTATCCTCTACGCTAGATATCAACTGCATACTACCGGTTTGCGAGACAGGCAGCAAATGTAGCAATTACATATGTTGTCAATGCAGGAAAGGAGACAATCGGAATGCTGCAAGACCGAGGGAGGGATACGGGTACAAAATCAACCATTTGCATACAGTATCCGCTTCTGTACCACTCTACAAATACAGTACTGTACAGTACAGTACATGGTACATGTGGTGTACTCTAGTAGCTGCACGAGTGGCTACCTCCTGGCTAGAAACGACAACGTCGGTTATGCAGCATCGCGTTTACTGTAGTTTTAACTCTTCGCAGTTGCCCAATTCCCTAGTAAACATTAATCACAATTAATCAAAGTGTGCAGTTTTCCAAAGCTCCACTACACTACACATTCAACAGAGAGATTGACCTTGGGCTCCTGATTCAGTGTCGCCACTGCCCCAACTGCTTGCGAGTAATATCATTGCAATGGAGAGCAGTCATTCGTCGAGAAGCTTGCGTAGCCTTATCTGATAATAGTAGAACCCTAGGCTGTGCAGCAGTTGCATAAATGACGATCAGCAATCCATGAGATAGAGTCACACATCAGACTTTGACCAGTTGAGATGAGCTATTCTATGAGAGAGAGACCTTATATTTCTTAGATTCCGGGGTGGGGTCACGCATAAGCCCCGCCTGGAGGTCAGGTGGTGGGGTAAGTGCGCAGTTTTTGGTGATTCAGCAAAACGCGGCATATTGTGTAACAAACGCCGAGACACGTGTCCTGAGAGCTTCCCTCGACGATTAGATGTAAGTTGCTAAGATTATGAAGAGCCTAAAATCCGGTTGCTCCGCCTTGTCCGTGGATATCGATGGCGATAGGTACAAGGTCAATACCTTCGGAACGACACGATATCGCGTAGTGTTCCTTTTTCCGCCTTTCGGCCCTGGTCAGTGCTGAGAGACCTCTATCTGCCTGGCTGCGGTATGGCGCGGAGTGAGGGCTGACAATATCACATCTAGTCCCTGGGCAGTGGGCAAGAACTATTCTTTGGTACCGTAAAATATGTAGCTCCTTTTCGTAATGATTTGCAAGAATTACATCTCAGTGGAGAAAAGGAGATAAACACTTGACGACCTGATTACCTGTACTTGTTATTGGTACTGTAGCAACAATTAGACTGTTGAACGTCTGCCAAAGTAAAGGTTAGAGCAACTTGTATGTAGCAAGACTTCAGTGGTCCGAGCACTGATCTTCTTGACCAAGCAGTTTCCTTCGAAAAGGGTAATACCAACGCAAACCACTTTGCCCAATAACTTCCATGTAAATCTGTAATGACTCGACTACAGATTCGTTTCTTATGATTCCGGGAGAAATAAAAAGTTCAAGATAGCTTTTTGAAGTTTAGATAAGGTCCATCATCTCGATAGGTTTTCAAAAGTTTTTATTCCTTAGACCTCGTTTGCATATCAGGCAAATTGGTTTGGTTTACTGCGAGTAATGGAACGGTTGGGAGTCCTCTGTATTTGTAATCAAACCATTGGCGGGACCTATATTGCAAGTGCTTGAGCGTGTGTACCAGCTAGAAAGTAGCTGGTAGACCGGTTGACAAGCAGGCTGCGTTAGAAGTGACCATCAACGCCGCGTGTCGTTGGAGGAGAATTGTCCTCACCCTGGAGTATTGGTCCAGGCTCGGTTGGCGACTGCTCGGGCTACCTCCGTGATGTGGCGGGACGCTTCGGGATGCCACCCCCCGAGTGTGGAGATAGGAACGGGCACGATCAGTACAGTACAGAAACCTTAATTAAGGTTTGACACTGAAAGCAAATTCCTGAATTCGTAGGCCAGAAGATGACGTGGCCCTTTTTAATTTTCAGAGATTTTGTTCAAATGAGGTTAACTACGTTTGAGATGCGGATTGTTTCATTGAAGGGCCTTGTGTCCTTATTTGTTATTTGAAGATAGAGGGTATTTGACTGGAAGTTCTCTACGCAAAATCAGTGGATGTGCAGGTTTGACTCATACAGTGTACAGTACTGCTGATATATGTTTTACGCAAACTCTCGGGCCCTGGAGCAAGGCGACACCGCTTCAGTCTACATCCAGTAGCATTACATCGCAATCCTCTTCAAGATTTTAGTTCTTAACAATCAGATCTGCCCTGCCTTACACTGTTTTCCTCCAACGCACCATCACAAGCCTCAAATTGCTTGTACGTACTGTATCAGTGTAACTGCATGAGAGTAATGGCGTCTTTCGTGGATGCAAACTGATGAAAGTCTGAAGGATATACAACAGGTCGCTCCAGGATAAGACCACATCTTGCCTGCACTTGGGTATACAAAACCAAGATAAAACAGACACGAACGGCATACGTATGACAAGAAATGCTGACTCGCTGCATAGCCTAGACCTTTTCATAATTCTGCTGAATTGACCGCCAGAGGATGCAAGGTTGGTTGCGTTGCAATGAATCACCATCCCCGCAATTCCAGGTAGGCCTGATTCCTTTCTCCGACCGGAGTTCTGGCTATTTTCATTCCTCTCAATAAAATCGAACCGTCCATTCTATGTTGAACCAAGTTCTCGAGTATAGGACTACTTGTCACGGAATATCGCTGGGAGAAGCCAAATATCCAAACGCACTTAATGTCGAATTGCCAGCTATCCTGTTACCCTGTATCTGGTTCCGCTAGCAATATTGCCCTCTGCTGATGTGCGATCATTTCGGAGCAAGATTAATACCTCGCAACTTTTCATGTACTGACCCACAATCCAATGCTTCCGCACCATGGCGACTGCTTACACAAGTTTACAAAAATGATAGTCAGGGCCACTTGGCTGCATTGCTACACAATTTTTTATGATGGAATTGGAAAGGCTTGTCCGGAGAAACATGGGTGATGTGAATTGTTCATCCGACTTTCTGACCCATGTCCCCTAGAGAGATCAGCGTAGACTGCGGCTCAGACCACAAAGTTGCCTGCTGCAATCTTTAGATTCAATCTTCACCAGCTCCCCACTGCCATAGCCCACTGATGGCTCAATGTTGGATATAAAAATATTAAATTGTCAACCTACCTTAGCAGACGGTTCTCAAGCAGTAAACGGATTCAAGCGGATACTCCCTATCAAGGTTCAAGGGGTAGCAGTCCTGCACATCGCCGCTGCAAGTACTCAAAGCTCGAATTATTCATGGTCCGAATGTGGGAATTGAATGCCACCAAGTCGACAAGGACGAGCACGTGTCCAGACCGTCAAGACATGGACTGGCAACGGTATACACTAGGTTGGACTCACATCTGCAAAATCCGTTCCAGTCGCGACCTTCCTCTGCTCCAGCTCTGCGTCAAACAGCTTGTGCGCAGCCCTTCTGTCAACTTCGATTAAGGATCTCGAAACGTATCAAGGCACGTCGGACGCCTACCGTGCTTGGTCCCTCTCTTGCATTCAATCCGGGATTCTCCCCTTTAGTACTTCCTGCTACAGCCAAAGCCCATTAACCCCTCCCACGAACGAATGCCAGAAGAGATCCCTCTCGGCGACAGCAGGAGACAGGCTCTTTAGTCCTCCATGGTTTCCCCTAACGCGAAAGTATTGGTGTAATGCGCGCCATCTCCACATCTCCGGGATTCAAAACAAAAGCCGACCCCGAGAATTTTCATTGTGGCCCAAGTGCTATTGTCCAACTTTACCTTCCGCAAACACCATGTCAAAACAGAATTGCACAGAAACGCGTGACTGCATCGGCGGGCATCTTCTGCATTGTTTGCTCAGGAGTGAAAGGACGCGGCGCCTCGACCGCCAGGTCTTTCTACTGACTAGCGATTTGGAAAAGGCGGCTCGACACCCTGTCATTGAACTGCGAGAAGGGTTTCACCGTACCAATTCCCAAACTAGTGCTATAAGGCGTACCGACGGCACGGACTTTTCTTGACGTCGCCTTCTCCAACCCTCGGCATCCTTCCACAAGGGAGTGCGCACCTTCAACCCGCCAAACTTACTTGGCGCAGCGAGAAGTGCGAAACTGAGAAGGTGCGGTTCCTTTTTCGCGAATTCTGCAGTGGTAGGATTGTTCCTGTCCCTATCTCCACCCTCGAAGGTTGGTGCCCTGACGACCATGCTCTGCCAACCGACATCCCACGTAATGTTGAAGTGAGGACAATGGGGAAGTCTGGAACGATAAAAGAAGTTCGCAGTCAAAGGGGACTGATGGGGTAGTTTACTATATCGTCTGACACTTTTAGCGGGGGAATCTATACAGAGTTTGGAGAGAAGGAAAGCAGAAAACAGAAACGAGTCTGTGACTCTGTGACCCTGTCAGTCACCCTCAGTCTAAGGTAAGTCGCAGCGGAATCAATGTGCAATGCTGCATGCCCGATGGCTGGTCGCGAGCCCGCCCGCTAAGGTGATTTAGGGACGTTGGTGGTCTCTCTGCTTGTCAGTTTACATCCGCATGCGTAATCCCGAGGACAGTGACTGGCTTAACTTCTGGAATGACCCTATCTTTCAAGCTTCGAACTACTCCACCTTTTAGACTACTTGCATGTGGTACCCGAAAAACGCAATTGAAAATTATGTAAGTTCCGACTGACGGCGGACCCGGGGGTGTTTGCCAAGCAGCCCGACATGACAGGCTTCGCTCTCTGTCTAGTGAAGCACGGTATTATCCAGAAATTAAAGCCTTTGTCATCATCATTATCAAGGGTCGGGAAAGCTCCGTGCGACTCTTTTCATATTCAGTTTGGGGCACTGCAAGTCTCGACGGCCTACATGTGCATTTCGTTTCCCTTGTATGACAGGAACGGAGTCAATATTCATAAAGGTGCTATGTATGACCATTTTCCTGATGTAGCGTGGTCCATGCCGTTAGGAAAGCGCACACGGCGGAAAGTAGCATCTGTTCTTTCCTTAATCTTAGTATAGGTTTTATCTACATGTCCTTTGGGGCGCAATGATACGACTGGTGTTAACGTCATGTTATCGATACATCTGCCCGTGTGGATCATGATATCTTCTTGGGATCTCGCTATTCGAAGGAGCCTAAGATGAATTCATCGAGCCAGAGTCGATGCTATGGAATCAATGGTATGAAAAGCGGCTGCAGCTTTGGCTTTAACTTTGGTGTTTCAGTAGTTTACTACTGATGGTGGAGGTAGTCTGCGTTCTCTAGTTGAGATTATGAGTCCATTCCACATGCAGCGAGCTATTTGGGATTACTCGCAGGTGGAGAGGACACTAACGGCAGATTTGGATGTTTGGTGCTCATGATGTGTCATTGTTTTATGTTTTTGGCACCTGCATTTGTGTATAGCGAAAGTCTTGTGACGTTTGAAGGGCTGGTCCACAAGCACAAGGCCGATACTTGAAACCAAACATCGCGAATTGTGATTTTTCATCGATAGCGACCGATCTTTCTAAAGCCGAAAACAGATACGTGGATCGGTAGGAAGAAGTATCAAAAGCAGGCTTGTATTGATCATATCGTGCTCCCCCTCATAATGCAGGGAAGTGCCTCATGCGACACAGTGTCGACACAAGGAGGATGAGTAGCGGAAGTGCTAACAATCACAAACTTGATTGCGCGCGAGGAATGTTTCTGCATAGAAAGATATTTGATGCATGCCTACTAAGAACCATGCTGCATGTTGAGTTGGTGAAGAATTACTTGCTTCTCGAGCGCCCTCATACAGCATATTTGCAGCAATGAACGTGTTGATGATTTCCTGAGAAGTTTATACTTGAATCATCGCCATCCCTAGATATGAACAAAGTAGTGTGTATTTTATAAAACATAAAGTAAAGATGATTACAAAGTATGTATGCAGTATATTGTTTGGAAATCTTGTATTTCGAGCAATTGTCGAGACGCTCCGATATGAATTGGAAACCTCTTGCGACAGTCGTATGGATTTCTGAAACTGTATACAGAATTTCGCAGGGGACGGTCCAAACAGAATTGCGGATGTGGTGGCAGTTTCTCAGTATTCGAAACGGCACGGGAATGAAGTCATTTTTGGTTCTCACTGGGAACGTTAATCCTTTAAACCGCACCCTTGAGCGTTTCATGTGGCCCATATGGTACTGGAGCATTGCTTTATACTAGTGTGAAACGCGAATAAGGTTGAACTTACAGACAGCCACGAGGGCAGGAAAGAGTTTGAACAAGTTTCATTTTTGTTTTTCGGATGTTGTGATGCGAGGGTCATTATGAGCACACGAGACGGATTCCGTTAGAGTGATTTTGTGTGAGACAACAGGAGTTTGTACGATACGGTACATAAGTGTTACATTTGAAGTGGAGGTTTATTGGCACCCACGGAAAGTGTTGGTGTAATGCAAATCTTTCCCTAGTCTTTTCCATTCCATTCAACAATGTTGTTTCTGCAAGAAATTGGCAGGGGAATTTCAGACTCTGGCCGAAAACTTATGATGCACATGAGGGACTTTTAAACTAGGTTGTGTACATACATAATATCGGCGAAAGCTGTATACACAGTGAGAATGACTAGCTTTTAGTGGCAGCAAGATCAATGCAAACACCATCTCGTTCCATTTACCAAACGTACTGTACTGTTGTTGACAGTGGGTGACGGGAGAACAATGAGAAAGGAGCATTGCCATAGGCGCTACATGGAGTACGCAAGTGGTCTCATGTGATGAGTTCCGTAGTAGGACGCATGAAGAGCAGAATGGGCAACAATTGGGGAGTCATGCAGGCGATGGCGCAATGTTGTGGAGGAACGGCGGGGCGTATCAGTCGACACGATGTGTGGGGAACGGGCGTTGCCAGGTTTCAAGCCGCCGGGGTATTCACGGGAGACGGAGAGATGCGATGGACGTTTGTTTTACAAGGCATAGTATCGTTGCAGGTCTTGAATGAAGATATTGTAGTGCGCCATACACTGCGTAGGGCAACATCCACGGCCTGCGCAAGTTGAGGATTGGGCGGTGTACAGTACAGTACAGTATTGTACAGTATGACTGGCTAGCACTTTATGTTTGAATATTATTTGCGCCTGTTGAAGGATGGATACAGTGAGGGTTGTTATTGGACGAGGCAATTTGAAACCTGTGCAGCGAAACTATTGGCACTCGGCTGTGGCACAAGGATATTGCGGGAGATGGGGATTTTTTACGTAAAATGTGCAAAAACTTTACTTTATTGAGGCGTGCTTTAAAACGATTGGCGTGACATATAGGTCTAGAACAAAGATAAAGGATTGAAAAAAACACCGAGGAAAAATTAGCAAAATAAATAGAGGAAGGGCAAAAGTGAAAAGGCATAGCAGCAATGAAAATAGACAAAGTCAACAGAAGGTTCTATACCAGGAGAGACACTCAGTCAGATCGATCCCAAAGGGTGAGCCGATTCAACATTGTCACGCAAGGAAGGGCCCTTTGACCCCGCCAATAAACTTCGCCACGCAGCTCAACTGGTGCAATTCTGCAATAAAACTGATCATATACATAGATTTCCCGATATAAATATAAAATTATCGGAAATCAATCACCCACTTTTTCATGGCCGTCATCCTGTCAAATTACATGAGAAACAACTTTCGCCCCGCAGAAAGTCCGTAGCAACCAACATACTGTACTAGACACTATGGCACATGGAAAATTCTCATTCATGTTGAGGTTCTGTCCTGTGAATACTGTAGTATTACACTAAAAACTCGGAACCGCTTCTCGTGCATTTTTTCCAACCCGTTCAACCCCTACAATTTCTCACCAGCCCTTTCAATACTATGAATGAATGAATCATTCTGCAGTATTCACAACTGTCGAAAGCTCCACGAATTTTTTTCCCCAAGTGACAAAGCATCCCCAACTATGTGTAATATGAGCAAATCCAGCAGCTACTGTATCATGTCGGCACAACAAACCGTGCCAGACTACGTGGTGTAGGAGAGTTGCACGTGATAACCGTCAACAGTCACTTGTCACCTTTCCCATTTGTCCATTGATCAACAGAATAAACAGCTTTTGAATAGTGCAGCCCAACGTTTGCAACTTTGTTGCTTGTGTTTGCAGTGTTCAGCATCCCTTACGCCAGTATTCGAAAGTTATCTTCTTGTATACTGTATGAGACATATGACACTTGATAAGGAAAGAGGGTGAAGCAAGATCAGTTCTTAGTGTGAGTCCAAAGCGTCGAAAAAAAGGAATATAACCATGCATGTGAGGAGGTATAGAATGGGTTGTACCCTCGATTCATTGCAAAGAGAGAAAAATGGATCAGTCTTTTCCCTCTTGTCACATCTACCTTTAATAACTAGTGCCTTTATTACAGGTTGTGACAGAATCAACCATTATTCAGTCAGAGAATGACATTGTCACTCGTACCGACAAACTACTCATCGCGGTTCTTCTTTGGAAGCGATTCTTCCATACAAAAAATATTTCTCTCAGCAAATAACAAGAAAAACTCTATGAAATTGTTCCTGTCCAATCCTGTTGAGAGTTACAGTAGTTTCGTTTGTTTGAGGAAGACGAGCTGATGCATCAATCTTGATTTATCTTGCTTCTTCAACGTGTTCCGTAAGCAGAAATGCCACATATAATTAAAGATTTCATCGACTGTGATGCAATCAAAGCAATATTAGTTTTCATACATGAAATTGATGTAACCATGTTAAAATTTCTCTTGCATCGTATATATCACACCAGTATGAGATTTGGGCGGAGAAAAATCAATACTTTGCATTTTTCTTCTGTTCATTTCTAATTACAAAGGACACCATGATTCAGATATCGCAAGTGGAACTGTTCAAGAAATGGGCACTTCGGATGGAGCAGCAATGATCCGTAACAGATGTAGTTTTAAAATGAGTGATACCTGTGCTGCTTTATAGTATGAAAACAATATTGCATCACATGTGATTTGCGTATATTCAGTTCGGAAATCACTAGAGGTACAGTATCAGAGATTGCGGGAGGAAAGTGACAATAGTTTTCCTACCTACCAACCACATTACTTGTGGTACCACATGTTTCCAAAGTAACGCGTCTGCTACAATTGTTATATTTATTCACACCTTACGTAGAGCCAGACCCTAATCGAACTTTTCACTCCAATAAGCAAAATTTGGAACAACACTGCAACAGTGTTGCAAATGAAAACATTTTCATCAGCAAAGGCAAGGCGAGAGTTTCTTGTCCATTCTAAAAAATCTTCATGCCAAGCTCAGTGAGTTTGTGTTGCAGCTGCTCCTAAAAATGAAAACCCGTTTATATTTCTATGTATCATTCAAACCTCTAGTGTATTGGATCATACCATGTTACACAAATGGTTGTTTCAAATGGAGCAATTTTTGTTGTCCAACAAGAAGCTTACACAAATACTGTTCCTGATGCGCGCCAACTTTCCGCCAAATTCGAGGTATCATTATCTTGTAAAGCCATCTTGTACCCATGAGACTGAGAGCTGCCGTTTCTCCGATAAACAATTTGTTCCTTTTACCTCTTGCCTACGATAGACCCCTCGGAGGACACTGCAATCACCACTAGACCCTTATGTTAGCGTAAGTAACCGAGGCCTCAGCGTTAATACCAAAGCAATATAGATATCATACACCACAAGGGTCTAAAGTATCTGATGGTTCCCACTATATAGTGCCCGACTGCGCTGGCCCCCATTACGACCGCATTGTGCATGCGGGTACAGTACCCAACTCCTCTCCCATGGACTAACATGCAGTGCATCCAAACGAGTGCCGTTAAACAGCATCCACGCAGGCAATTGGAAATGGTCTGGGCGCATCTGAACTACTTCACACTGGCAGAGTGGGCAGAACAGCATATTAGTAGCCGAGAGAGGCAAGGGCAGTCAGTTACCACAGAGATTGTTGCAGAGGTAAGCCCTATCCCCAGGGATGATATCTTCGCGTCGGTGTGTTTCGCTGGGAGCTGGTGCTGTAGAACAACAACAACAAACACACAAACGTTTTTATTAGATGTTCACTAAACCGAGCAGGGTCACTCAGGCATCAGGTGATGTGAGAGACAAAGCACGGCGAGTTGCGGCATGGGCCGTCAGCTGGAGAACGAGGGAGGAGAGGGTAGTGACTAGGCGGTCGTATTCGACGGCAGCGGTAGTGCCCCGTCTTGTGGAGAAGAAGGCGGCGATCTTCCCTAGCGCGTGTGGAGCAAAGGAGCCCAGTGCCCCGTGTGTGCCAAACCCGAGGGGAACAAGCCGGCGTGTATTGTTGCGCAAAGGTCTGCGTAGCGTGCCCTCTTCTGGGTCTCCACAGGGGAAGTGGCGCCGCCTGGGGTCTTGCGGGCGTGGGGATGGCGGCAGCTGTGTACGGACTTGCGACAAAGACATCTATTGCGCAGGGACGAGGAGAGAATTCGTAGTTGTTCATCAAGATGTCCATCCTGCGACAGTCTTGGGTGGGCGGTGGTTTTCCGCGGGGAATGTGTACTCGAGGTGGGGTTGAGCATTGCGGATGGGTGCCGAAGCAGGGAGAACAGCTTGTTCCGTAGGTGGTGCCTTCGGAGAAATCCTTCCATAGTTGGGTGTAGAAGTACATCAGCGTCGAGTACACCCCCAGCCATAGGGTAGACACAACGCACCATCATGCGGTCGAATTCCTTGGCGCCTTCTGTGGTGCAATACGGCGGCAGTAGCAGTCGCAAAAATCCAATCATGCAGACCCGAACCAATTTCTTACCAGCTGGAAAGCTACTTGAGAATTCTCAGGTCAAGATGGTGCGAGGAACGGCTTGAGGAAAGCACATGTACCGTCGCTGTACTGCTGCTTGAATCTTACCGGGTACTCGCGTCCAACCGGCTCTGGTGGTGCCGTAGACCACCAAAAATTGCATTCCGCTGGCGCAAGATGCAGACCCCTGCTCGTTACATCGAGAGACGTAACGATTCCCACTACTTTGAGCATTTGCTTCTGCCGTACAATTACACCCGTCGTCATGGTACCAGATTAGAGCAGTAGGTTTGCGACGCTTCGCTCTCCCTCTTTGCCTGGCCTGAGGAGTTTCCTCGATTTCCAGGACGAGAGAGTGTAACACTAGATCAAATAAAAGACACCAAAGAATGTCCCCCTGTTGTGTGCCGGAGACGCTTTCAATGATGCGGCGGCCAATTCATAGAGACGCAGGTTCATTCCAGTAGCGGAGTAAGACCTAAGGAACCAGCGCTGGAAGCCATTCCATAACTTTCTTCAAAAAAGCAGGGCGACTGGAGAAGTTAGGCATTCTTTAAATCTGCGGATAGCACGAGATACTCCGGGTTACTTCCATACTGTTGGATTGCTTGGCGGATGCTGTGCCAGACTACACCAGTCCCAGATCAAATATCTTTGTCTATGTGTAGTAGTTGGAGGTATCTTGCTGCCTTCTAGGACTCTCGTGTTATGACACAGCGGCCACTTAATCTCCATAGCGTATCTCCTACGGCTATCGGCCTGGGAGATTGGTGTTTCCTGGCCAGCGATGTGAGCGGTGCACGAGCAAGCCACGAGCGAGCTCAGAGGGGCCCTTGCATCTGCCAACATATTCAGACTCTTGTCAGATCCTAGGAATCCAGACTGTCCAGATGCTGGAGATCTTAGCATTTCGACGGATGACATTGCTTGAGCCCGGAGCCCCCAGGGACGTGGCCGACGCACCACCGGAGTCTATTAGACGCGAGTACACGGTACAATTTAGGCAGGAGTGCAGCGAGGGTACTTTTGTCCTGAACGCTCCTGTTGGCTCCGAAGAATTCAGCAAGCTTTCCTTTACGGCACATGTGCATCCACTCAGGCCGTTCCCCAACACAATCGTTGACTTTGAGAGAATTCTGAAGGAGCTGTCCAGTTGGTAAGAAAATGCTTTGGGGTTTGCATGATTGGATTTTTGCGACTGCTACTGCCGCCGTATTGCACCACAGAAGGCGCCAAGGAATTCGACCGCATGATGGAGCGTTGCGTCCGAGTAGTGGCTGGGGGTGTATTCGAGTGACAAACTGTGCCGCGCAAATCTGCTAGTCTCAGTGAAGAACCTTAGGACATACTGAGACGTCGCAGAGGTAACAGGAATTGGTGGTGCTCTTGCTATCCACCAAGGATTAAGCCTTTTACCATATTTAGCCCAACCCATACACCAACGCAAAAGAAACTAATTGATGCAGTCCATGAGCAGAGGGGAACTTTAGGTGATGTACAGATTAGAGATGTAGGATGGCTATTTTCCGAGACTCGCGGTGGCTATGAAAAGGTGCAAGGAGAAATCCCCTTCTGTAGCAGCACAGGACAGGCGCTCCGCTCTAGTATGACTCTTCTTGGTGCCAAGGAGTCGGTATACTGCGCCCCATGCTCAGACTCTAAACAAGCATTAACCAATGTTAGTGTTCTGTGTGGCTGTGCAGTACTACTGCCAAGCCTCGATCTTCTCCCCCAGCACTCAGTGTCCAAGAAGTAATTGCTGGGATACCCTTGACATTTATGGAGACCTTCTCATGCACTGCCTCCACGAGGGACAAAGAATCAACCGCCATTATCGCTAGGTGAACCTCTTGACTGGAGACTTGTGAAGGATGCTTGTAACCTGGCTGTCCAGCGTCGAGAAGGCCTTCACCGCACCGGGCCCGATATTCCAGCAACAGGGAGCGCAGAGGGTGTCGACTTCTTCGATGTCACGATGTGTGAATGCAACAGAGGAGAGCGTTGTATCAACCCATGCAATTCCTCCACGCGGCTAGCACCGCACATAGCAGATAGAAGGTGCCGAGCTTTTCATGCAATCACCGCTAGAGGCAGTCTGGTGCCTGCACCAATAGCTACCCTCGGCGGGTGGGCACCCGGACGCATGTGCCGTGCTTTCCGACATAGTGAGGAACGTGACTGTGAGGGCCGCGGAAACAACATATGATTGTAAGTATTTTCACATGCAACATGGAATTAGACGGCTGTCCAATCGAATTACTCCATCTGCACGCGGCGCCTTGTGTAGACCGGGAGGCATTGCGCGCTTGATTCGTGGAATGCTGTGGATGAGAGGAGGAATTTGTGGATAAGTGATTTGGTAGTTTATTTCCAAATCTATTTCACGCTGGATTGTCAACGCCGTAATCGATTAAGATAGTTTATTTGGAGACGTCATCGACTGAGTCAGCGGGTTTGTGTTGTTTTTGCTGACTGTCGAATGGTGTACATGACAGTTTGCTACGGATGACTAAGGTTGCATATTTAATATTTAACACTTTGCTGACTGCACAATGAGAGAGATTTGCTGCTCTATACACACAAATCACGAGCGCAATCACAATTGTATGATGGTGTGGGTGGAGAGTTGATTCAATTCTAATTTAGCAAACAGATACACATGAAAATTGATCTAGGCACCTTATTTTGCACAAGCCTCATCACAGATTATGTACAACACTCAACAATTGATCTAAATCAAATCTCATGGAGATGCACCTTGTGTTTTGAAATCTGGCAGTGTGAATCTCGCGGGTCAGCAGCAGGGGAATAATGCATGAGGCAAGGTGAGGAAGTGACGAAAGTCATTGTTTCCATCCTCAACGCTGAGTATGTAAACTTGCGTGAGCTGGTGCTCCTGAGGGAATCACAATAACGGCGGCGGATAATCGGGATATGGAATTTTCATGAATTTGGAAGTGTAAGTTGAATTTTTTAAAAAGAGTTAAAAAACTATTTTCATGGACATGGAATTGACGGTCCCCGTTTGTCAAGTTTTTTATTTCTGTTGATGGGGGGCGGCAAGTGAATACAGCATTGACTGTACTTTACAGTACAGTACTGTACTACACAAATAAAGGGGTTGGCAGTATTGTGTGATCATACCATGCTGTTGCAAGCCCTGCAATACAGTACTGTTATGTACTGTACAGTACAGTACAGTACAGTACAGTACATGGACACAATAATGACCTTGCACGCTGCCCGTTGTGATGCGGGGAGGACTTTTACTTTGCGCCTTGGTGACAGTGCTGGATGAACTATCCAGAGCCGGCGGGATGCCAGCGAAAATACTGTAGTACCGTAAGGAAGGGGGGAAGAATCTTTTAATGCATTCAAAAAAACCTGCACCATGCGACAAGTGGGTTGGACCAGACTAAAAGACACCTCCAGGCGACGGCTGAACAATGCACCCGACCACTTGAAATTTGCACTGAAATCCTTGTAAATATGGTGTACGCGAGATCCCCCAAGCATGACGAGTCAGGACAGAGGCGGTGTGACAAGGGGCGCCCAGTGTGTTCAAGGCTACGTTAGCGGAAGAAAAAGCCAACGCAGCGAGGTTTTCGTAGACAAGACTGAGATGGAAGACGGATCGGATATGGTGTGTGCGTGTCGTTTTGTTCTGGGAAAAGGGAAATTAGGGCAGAGGGGAATACAGAAGACTGGAAAGGGACCTTTTGCTGCGTGGTTATGCTGGCGGACTGGAGCAAGTGGCGGGCGAGGTGTTGAGGTGCAGTGCATTATGCACTGTATGTATAATACTGGAGAATGGCACTCTGCAAGTTTTCGCGGAATCTCGGTTCCCTTTTAGAAGATGTAACAGTTTAGTACTGTAAAGTACAGTACAGTACAGTATACTGCACTACACCATCTGGAAGCTCCGCTATATCGAATATTTGTTTTATTTAGATACGCCTCGGTGTCCGAGGTAATTATCTAGTAGCCGTAGTGGGCAGTGAGTGACTACTGTATAATACAGTATATCGCACTGGTTTGGTTAATCCTGATGTTCTGTATAGTACTGTACAGTACAGTACTGTACTGTACATGTGTTTTCTGTTCACGGCCAGAGAGCGTTATCATTCCCTTGTTAAATAACAGTCAGAATGGCCCAAATGTAAATGTTAGAAGCAAACTTCGGGCATCTACAGTAATCTACTGTACAGTAAACTGCATCATACTGTATGTCCTGTACAGGATTGTGCAGTGCTGCGCTGCACTTCCAAAATACTAATTTTCCTTGTCAATATTTTCACAAGATGAGATCATTTTCCCTCCCAATCCTCATCCCGCATTTATTCCATGGAATAATCCACGGCAATCACCCAAATGGCCGCAACTCAAACCAGACTACATCAACAACTTCCTACGTTTTCAAGATATCGCAATGAATGATCGATAGAGCATGCAACTCCTTTGTTTTCTCGTTTTTCATCCCTCAACGTGATCCTGTCCTGCTTTAATCAAGGTGCACTTTCCTTGTTATGTACATTGCTGGAACGCTGCTTCTACATTTGTGCATTCGTCCAATACCCTGACAACATCTCCTGACTAAAAGCCTTCAGGCGGCTTCTAGTCAGGAGAGGAATAAATGTTTCACCACACCAACACCCACATGATGTAGCCACTTCGCGCCCATGAATGGACTTGAACCTCAATATATAGACTGCTATTGATTGGAGACAAGTGCACTACAAAGGAGAACGGACAAGGCCCAAAAAAACCCTACACGTGTTACTACAAGTGTAGCGTATATACAGTTACCGTATCTGCGACACCTCGAAGACATCATATGAGCGACGCCAGTCTTACGCAATTCCACCGCAAATCGCATGCATCGATCAACCTTTCCCACACACAACTCGCCACTATTGTTTGGAAGCATCTCTAATCCTCCGTAGTTGCACCAGCAGTAGACATCTCCCGTCAATTTGTACCTTTTTGAGCCACGCGAAGCTAACTCGTATCAAGACAGCATCTTCATGTCAAGAAAGTAATCGATCATACCCCAAAGGCAGGTCGCTCTGATTCTGATACAGCTGCCATTGACCACGTGTACAGATTCTTTCGCCACCTCCAAGACTTTCTTAAACTTCTTTCAGTGGCCGTTCCGACAGTCTTTCCGTTGAGACCCTCTACCAAGACTCCAACAGCATCAGATGCGGACCATTTCTTCTTTGTTTCGTATAAATACTTCAAGAAAACGGAGGTTCATTTGGCCCGCTACACACGAACGCGATGATTTTGAGTATTTATGTGCAATGAAGCAGATTGAAGAAATGTTATCGCTTTGTTGAAATTTTTACAAATTTCGCTTGTATTGTGCTGCTGTCGTCGCCGTTGTAAACTTGGTACAATCAATCGTTGTACCGACTTAGGGTTCTTACTGTAATGTACACCCTTCGACCAAGCTAGCTTACAGGACAGGCTGCCACGAGAACTTTTATGACTTTGGGCAATCGCCGTCGTCACCCCGACGGTGCGGGGCACGCCGACGGGACCAACTCCCGAGTACCCAAATCGCTACTTAAACTGATGAGGCTAACTGTAGAGCATGGGATAGAAGGGAGGCAACACGGGCGGAACGACGAACGCTAGTGTAACGAAACGAACAACAGGGTTTTGGTAAACGACCACGCTTCCCCTGTTACACTTGGTAGCATCGCGTTGCGATCCAGTGGTTCACAGCTGAAAGCGACGCACGAGTTGTATGCCTCCAACTCGAATTCCTCCACCACCGACACGTGTTCAAGGACCGCGCCGGGCAAAGGAAAGATCTAAGTTTGGTCTTTCACGACAAGCCATGAGTGCGAACATCACCGCGCAAGGTGCGCAAGGTGCAGGTGACTCCGGCACGCGACCCATAGAAGGTAGTGCAACAAACGAGGAGGTTATTCAGTCATTACGGTCAGAGATCCAGATGATGCGTCAGACGATGGCTGCACAAGATGCACGCATAGAGAATTTGCTTACGCTAGTCGAGCAAGGCACAGTCAATCAAGGCTCTTCCGGAAACGCTGGAGAGGGCTCGTGCGATCTTCGCTCGATCAAGGCACCGCAGTTGTGTAGCTATGCAGGCAATCATGATGAGCGCACGTCTACTAAGGTGAAGTCATTCATTTACAATGTGAGAAAGGTCGGACGTCTAAGTGGTTTCCGTGACCAGAAAATGGTAGAACTGGCTGATTGCTATTTACAGGATCGCGCTGCTGTCTGGATGATGGGATTGGAGCGCAATAATCAGAAGCCGAGAACAGTAGATGAGCTTCAAACAGCTATGCTTCGCGAGTTTGTCCCCCAAAATGAGCGCGCCCGTGCAAAGGCGAGACTTATGAAGATCAAGCAGTCATCGACAATGGACAGCTATATATCTTCTTTCCGTGATCTCGTAGAGTTATGCGAGACTCCTCTCTCGGAAGCGTATCTTTTCTTTTTCAATGGACTCACCGATCGTTTTAAAGAAGAGTTTTGTAAGAAGTATCCCACAGGTGAACCGAATGATCTACAGGAAGTGTACGATCATGCCCGTGTTTTGGATTTGGCGAAGCAGTGGTCCTCAGGGAACATGGATACCCGCCCCAAGGACCGTCGCCCCGATATTAAAGGTGTAAAGAAGGATATCAATCTTAAGAAGGCTCGTGGAGAGAAGACAATGATGCCTGAGAAGGATCCTAAGGATCCTATCTGGGGTCCGTCGGATTCCAAACAGCGCAACCATTACCGCAAGCATAACCGTTGCTTTGAGTGTGGTGCGGCGTGGGAACCAGGACACAGATGTTCAATCGAAGAAAGCAACCAGAATGGGTTGCAGGTGGCAGGCCGTGGGGACAACCCAAAAGGCCAACGCCGTCGTTAGAGGCGGCCCATGTTAATCTAAACGGGGATGTACCCCTTCGTCTGTCCGCAATTGGGACAGAAACAGCAGGCAACAATGAAATGTATTATGATTGTGTTGTCGGATGTGTACAGTCTGTTGGTCATCTCGACCCAGGGGCCACAGACAATTTTATAACCTCCGAGCTGGCTCAGCGAGCTTGTCTTGAAGTACGTGATTTTGTCACGAAGGTGGAGCTAGGAGACGGCTCCGAAACGAAGACTACAGGGATCACGAATGGTATCATTGGCCTAGACGGTTGCTTAAGCGAGCAAACTCTGTATGTAATCGAGCTGCCCGAGCACACGCCGTTAGTGCTAGGCCGATCATGGTTAAGAGAGCATAATCCTATCGTGGATTGGAGTAACTGCTCTCTCAAAGTCGTTCTGCCAGGTGGATCTACGAAATTGATACGACCTCGGCAAGTACCGCGCCATAGAAGCATATCCCTGAAGACAATTTCCATCAAACGGATGAGAAAGATGCTGCGAAAGGGCAACGTTGAGCTTTTTGCGGTGAAGGTAATGCCTGCGGAGGGAAAGTCCAAGGTGGCGCCTGAGTTGGCATCGTTAGTCGGGGTACGGCGAAATTTTCCGAGATGAGTTGCCAGATGAACTACCACCGCAAAGAGGCGTTAATTTTGAGATCAATCTGAAAAGTGATTCAGCACCTCCTGTGCGACCGGTTATCAGGCTATCAACAGATGAGCTAGCAGAGCTCAAACGGCAGTTGAAGGAGTTGGTCAACAAAGGATTTTTGCGCCCGTCAATATCGCCGTATGGCGCACCAGTGTTTTTTGTGCGTAAGAAGTCAGGCGATCTTAGAATGGTATGTGATTTCCGCGCTCTCAACAAGATCACTATCCCAGATGTGACACCTCTGCCACTCATATCCGAGGCCTTAGACCACGTGAGTGGGGCTACTGTATTTTCCAAAGTGGATCTTCTTGGTGCATACCACCAAATGCGTATTCGTGACGAGGACATCCCGACCGCGATTCGAACACGATTCGGGTCTTATGAATGGACTGTACTGTGTTTCGGACTTACTAACGCGCCAGCCAGCTTCACACGTTTGCTGACGACGCTTCTACGAGACCTAAATGGCGAATGTTTGGTCATATTCCTTGATGATATACTTGTGTATAGTCGCAATATGGAGGAACATAAGAAACATTTGCGCTCGTTGTTTGATATCTTGCGCAGAGAACAACTGTTTGCAAAGCCAGCAAAATGCGAGTTTGGGAGCTCCAGTATCGAGTTCCTAGGGCACGTAGTCAGTGCAAACGGGATTGAGATGCAAGCTAATCTGAAGGATGCAATCCTAGACTGGCCAAGGCCAACGACGATTCGTCACGTCCAGCAGTTCATTGGGCTCGCGAATTATTACCGCAAGTTCATCAGAGGGTACGCTAATATCCTTCGGCCCGTGTCAGACATTTTAAGGTCGAAAACATTCGAGTGGGGTGAAGAGCAGGAGAACTCATTTGATGCGTTGAAGAAAGCTCTCACTACGGCGCCAGTGCTGGCACACCCCTCTTCTGAAAAAGAATTTATTGTTTCTACGGATGCATCTCAATTTGCCGTCGGAGCAACTCTGGAACAAGACGGTAGACCAGTGGCTTACCTTTCTCATCGGCTAACAGACGCTGAAAGTCGATGGTGCGTAGGTGACCAGGAACTACTTGCTTTTATGATTGCCTTACGAGACTGGGAGGTTTACCTGAAGGGGAGAAAATTCACGTTCAGGACTGACCACGAACCCATCCGCTATTTGCAGTCAAAGGCCAAGTTGTCAGGTCGCCAAGCCCGCTGGCTCGACACGCTACAGTCGTTTACATATGATACGTTACATGTCCCGGGGAAAGTGAATACTGTGCCAGATGCCCTGAGCCGACGCCCGGATCATGACATTCGTTTGCATTCCATTGCGCTAGGTGGAGCCTTGGATGAAATTAGGAACGCCTACCCCCACGATGCTTTGGCAAAAGAGCTGATTGAGTTCTTTAAAGACGAAACGCCGCCAAGCACACCACAGGGCAAACAACAAGCACAGAACTTTAAGTTTGAGAATGGAACTTTGCTATGGATAGGCAAACGATCAGTCCAGAGTCTATATTCCGAACTATGGTGCCCTCCGGACAAATACTATCAAGGCATTCCACGAACCTTCGCATTTTCATGCAGATAAGACGTATTCTGCAATGACGAGGCAAGTATATTGGCGTGGGATGTATGATGCCGTGCGTAGCTACTGTTCGCGATGCCATGACTGTCAGGTGAATAAGGTTAAGAACAGTCTCCCTGGAGGTAGCTTGCAGCCTCACGACATCCCCGAGAGCTGCTGGCACACTGTGTCTATGGATTTCTTGACGGAACTACCTATGGATGAAGATGCATTTGATTCTGTGTTTGTTGTCGTAGATAAACTCTCAAAAAGAGCAATCTTCATCCCCACCACGAAAGCAATTGATGCTCCCGGTGCAGCTCAGCTTTTGCAGCAGTATTTGTTTGCAAAGCACGGAGTACCACGTAAATTCATCTGCGATCGGGATCCGAAATTCAGATCTAAGTTCTGGGAAGGTTTGACACGTATTTTTGAAGTCGACCTAAACATGTCTACTGCTGACCACCCAGAGACAGATGGCCAGTCAGAAGTTACGATTAAGACATTATCTGGAATGCTACGAGCTAGCATTCAGCGATCACCGAATCAGTGGAGTCGTATGCTCCCAGTTTTAGAATTCGAGTATAACTGTTCTCGAAGCGAGAGCACAGGCCTCTCCCCCTTTGAAGTAGACATCGGCCGAGTACCGTTGAGTGTGAAGACCAGAAGCTATTCTATTGAAGAAGTCCCGAGCCAGTCAGCGAGAGAATTGGCTGACCGCCTGGAAGCTTACCGCATTCTCGCACGCGACAATATAGCAGCAGCACGTGCCAAGCAACAGCACTACGCGAATCTTCGTAGGGATCCAAACGTGTCTTTTGAGAAGAATGAATTGGTTTTGTTACGTTCTGACGGCCTGGACAGCTTTAATAGATCGTCCTTACCAACTAAGTGGCGTCCGAAGTATTTGGGGCCATTGCGAGTGCTAGAAGTAATGAGTCCTGTTACTTATCGTCTGGAATTGCCTCCCACGATGTCGCGAGCACATAATGTATTTCATGTTTCAAAGCTCAAGCGTTATCATCGCCCCGAGGGTGCCTCTGGCCCCCTTCCAGTCGTCATTGATGCCGACGGGGCTGTCGAACACGAAGTAGAGCGTATTTTAGACAAGACCCGAGAGAATCGCAGGATTTATTATCTTGTCCAGTTCACTGGAGAGTCTGAGTCTGAGGCTGAATGGATCGCGAAGTCTGATCTAGGGCATTGCAAGGAACTCGTTAAGGAATATGAGAAAGCGCTGAGGACATCGCTTTCAAAGAGCGGGCGAGTGTAACCGACTTAGGGTTCTTACTGTAATGTACACCCTTCGACCAAGCTAGCTTACAGGACAGGCTGCCACGAGAACTTTTATGACTTTGGGCAATCGCCGTCGTCACCCCGACGGTGCGGGGCACGCCGACGGGACCAACTCCCGAGTACCCAAATCGCTACTTAAACTGATGAGGCTAACTGTAGAGCATGGGATAGAAGGGAGGCAACACGGGCGGAACGACGAACGCTAGTGTAACGAAACGAACAACAGGGTTTTGGTAAACGACCACGCTTCCCCTGTTACAATCGTGTAATCATGCACAACATTTAAGTCCTTGATAGTGATGAAGATGAATCGGCTAAACGACGACTGCACAGGGAGTAAGTGCGGATTTTTATTGTCTAGGACCATTGAAAAAGTTAGTAGTTGACTATGTGGACAAGGGAAGGTTGGAATGGGACGCGAGCGCATGTGAAATGAGTGCATGTAATTCTTCCTGTCAAACTATTCTCAACTAATATCTCAATTATTTCAACACCTTCGTACTCACGGAAGATGAATGCGTCTTCTTCAATGATAAATACTGGGTGGATTGCTCCTCGCTATCCTCCAAACGTCTCTAGAAATCGTTCATACGCAATTAGTTCTGTGAATTATAGCCGTCGCGTGCTGATCCTTCGAAATCCTCCTAATGTTGTCTCCTCCCCAAAATTTTAACACCTACACAATCATTACATCAATAAGGGACCACTGCAACCAAAAGACATCTTCTTCCCTCACTCAAGGTAAGGTTTGTGATTTTTCCATCTTGAACCCGCTGGCTAATATCATCTCAGAATGGGAACTCTCAACCCCTGAAAAGTTAACCCCTCCCACACAATAGGCCACGAAATTACTAGTGGTTAATATCCGGTCTACCCGGTAGGAGCAAGTTCATCCCCGTTTCCATCTCTAGCCTCGGAGGGTAGCACCCCAATGCATACCACCTCATCAATGAAGTAACACGATAGGTTTCCAGGAGAGCCTTGGAGCATTATTTCGAGGTAAGGCCTATCATTTTTTAGAAGCACTCCTCTTTGATGATTACTTCCGACTCCTTTCGCTTCTTAAATGGACTCTCTGCAACTTTAGATTGGCTGAAATGCTCGAAATTCATTCTTCAAATCCTGAAAAAAAGATTTAATTCATATTAATAGAACTTTCAGCCTTTATATAATTTACATGAAACCCAACCTACTTTTACCCACTCAATGGACGGCGGGATCGTCATTACAGATGCATTTGAACGATACACCAAGCGTTGCAAGTCAAACATCGGGAGATCCGACCAGAGACATCGGCAGATAAGACCAGAGACACTGGGAGATCCGCCCAGAGTATTAGTCGGCTGGCGACCAGCAGATGATTTCATCGCGCGATACCTCTTTGATAACTGAAGTTCATCCCAAAGTTGTTTACATGGGATTTTTCGATAAGTGCTCGCTCCTGATGGGCTCTGTGATAGACATTAAAACACACTACTTTTAGAGAACACAACGAAATCACTTCGGAATATGTGCCTGGTGTTCGCATACTTGACACACATGACTGAACAGTGGGCTTTAATACTCTGAGAGAACAATCCAATAGCGGTTTATTCGAGAAGTTCTGAGGTCAATGTAATTTACAGAGCTTTGCGTTCCGTTGCATTATCGCTTTAGTAATGAAATGAGGGGACCCTATGGTCCCAAAATGACAAGGTCTAGTATAGAATCGTTTCCAAAAGTGCATGTGAAGAGATTCTACTTGCTCTTGTTGTGATATCGAAACTCACAAACTTTCTTAGATTTCCAGGTAGTAAATGTTGTTGAGTTGGCGATCACGATGATCACATGACCGCTACATCGGTGGCAAGCCTCATCAAGGGCATGAAGCACCTTCAACGTGTATACGTGTGCAAGTGTAGGCTGCAGGCTGACCCTTGGCCCATTGTTCCCTAGGCTATAGATTGCTTCCTGCAACTTCATTGACTGATAGGTGAAATACTTCAATTCTATTGGCTGTTGTATTACACGTGTAATGACTGTAGCGTTGTAAGGGTTGATTACGAGCTACTTTAGAGTGCAGAATGTTGTTTATGGGTGGGGGAAATTTGGGATATTTTTAATGCATGAAAATATGGTCAGTTGTTCCCTAAGGGATGTCGTGATGGTAAAGGCTTACAATGTAAAGGGTTGGCGGGAAGTTGTCAAAACGCTAGAAAACTGACGGGAGGCTGGCCAACAGACACGCTACATTGGACATTACTGCTGCTGCGGCATGACGCTGTGTTAATATTTCTTTGACCTTTGCGTAGGTCTCCTTTCCCTCGTAGCGACGTTGCGTGCGACGTCGGTTAGCAACGCGTGGGCGTCCGGGTGCTATCCCCCGAGGGAAGAGATAGGGACGGGAACTAGCCTACTTCCAGCGGAAGACGCGATAAAGGACTCGTATCTTCTGTGTTTCGCCGTTCTTGCCGCGTTAAGCGAGGTGAGTGGGTTGAATGTCCTCACTCTCCTGTTCGAGGGCGCTAGGGGGTTGACAAAGGTGACGTCGAAGAAGTCTGTTCTGGCAGTTCGTCCCATTGCGCGAATATCGGGTCTTGTGCGGTGGACCCCTTCTCGCGGCTCGATGACTGGATGTCGCGCGGCTTTCATGAGATCGATTGCAAATAAACGAACCTGACAGTCGTGTCTTCGCGTCCTCTCGCCCCGTGTAAGCAGTGCAACAGATGGTCGCCGAAACAGTCGAGAGTTTCGGGCAGTTCCGCTTGGGGCATGGTGTTTCCGGAGGGAAGAGCGGGATTATGGTTGATTTTACGTAGGGTAGAGTACTGTAAGTGGGTGAGGAGTATACTGTATAAGAGATATGCTGAGGAAAGGTATGTACACGTGTACGTGGTGGCAGTTGTATATATGATGTACAAGTGGTACAGCAAAGAGTAGAAACCTTTGGTGTACACATACTGTACTAGTGTCAGGTGTGGAACTGTACTTGGTACTGTACTTCGTCCTGTACCTTGTCCTGTACTTCTTACCGTACTTGAGTTCGTACAGTAGGAGTTGGTTATGAAAATACTGTCCTGAATAAACCGCTGCGTCTCTCTAGGCTCTAGGTGCAGTAGAATGCATTCCGGCTGCACTACACTGCTGCAATCCATGGATGCATCAGTCCGTTCCATTCTTGGCTGCACCTAAAGAGTACTAGATTTTATATTATGTACGAGGATTATAGTTATGGTTACGGTTTTTTCCGGCTGCATCCAAAATCATTTACGTGATTCCATCATACGTGTGAGGTTTTAATTATGATTACTGTTTGTCCGGCTGCATCCAAAATCAGTTATGTGATTCCATCGTACGTATGAGGTTTCCAATTACGATTACGGTTTGTCCGGCTGCATCCAATATCAGGTACATGATTCTATGATACGTATGACGGGTTGAGTCCGTTATTTTGGCACAAGAGAATTCGGTTCCGATGGGTTCGCAAAGTAAGGTGCTGTATTGAAGTTTGTATTGGGCCAAATTGTTTTACACAAATTGACAACTTTGGAAGCAGTTCCAAAGATGCCCCTAATGAACGTTGTTACCGGGCCAGTATCTTCCAATCCGCTCAAATGGCTCAGTTTCTAGGATTTTGTTAATGGACGCAGTGAGTTAGTCAGTAGTCGTAGGGTGTACTTAAGGTCAGAATTTAGAGTACCGAGTAAATTATGGATAGCCAAGCCCGCAACTTTATCCGCCCAGCAAATTTCTTCACCCTATCGACTCTTATTAGTAAAGAGCGTAGGTACTGAGGGATGATGGACCGGGAGGGAACTTTGCTGGGTCATGTGATGGTCTCGCCAACTCAACAACAGTTAATGCCCATAACAGATTCGATTAAACAATTCAGAGCTTATCTTCTCTTGATTTAGAAGTGTTACGTGAAGTAGTTTGCACCACCGCAGCTTCAAATTTCCCTGAGGTCCGACATTTATTGATGGTTACCCCTCACTTATTGAGATATAACAGGATTAAGGGAGATACTTCCCGAGTCCTTAATAAGGAATATGGCGTTTTAATCATAATGCCATGAAATGAGCCATGGACGAGCGAGTCATCCGATCGATTGATGGTCTCCTTTCGACAGCAATAGTGAACAATGGGATCAAAAACCTATGCAGTGTTTTTGGACAGTTTGTGATCAAAAACTTCGTCAGTGACAAGGAAAAGCTTTGAAGGAGACAGGAAACTTGATCCATAAACGTTAAACGTGTTTAACGTTTATGGATCAAGTTCTTTCCATTTATATTTCAATAATTTATCGTTGGTGAACTTAGTTTTTCATCTAATATCAAATCAGCGTATGAGAACGACGACTCACTGACAAATAAAGAACTGATGGACATCAGAAAGTTGACTGCGTTTGATGCTGTGACCTGCATATACTGCTTCATTCCTAATGGTGAACAATTTGAAGGGGCTGCATAATGTGACTAATCTGAAGGTGGATTCGGAGTTGAAAATGGAGTAGATGGTGAGAGATTAGTACGATCTTTGGTGGGGATCCAAAAATATGATTGCTATCATCATTTAACCCTGAAGAAACGTAGAAAACCTGTATAATGGTTTTATACGTGGCTTTCGAAGCCCAAGAAACCTCAGTCTAACCGCTTTAATCACCGCTTTGGTTTCATGCGTTTGCAAAGCTAACCGAATTACATAAATTTTCGGAATCTAACAAGATACATGTCTCAATTGGCTAAATTGAAGCATAAAACGTGTAATTTTGTCAATGGTGGACCGAAAAGTTTGATATGTAGTTAAAAGGTTGGGTTTAATCGTATGCAGCTTTATTTGGAAACTTTGCGTGTGACTACAGTAAAATTGTGAAAAAGGAACATTTTGAAGAGCTTTTAAGACTGAACTAACGCCGTACTATTGTCTGTTGGAACTGCTCCCAGATGGAAGGATAAATAGTTCCTCAACTAAAGAAAAAGAGGAAAGTGAAGAGAATTAATAGTTGCCGAGGCTGAGCAACGCTTTAATGAAAAAAGAAGCACCTAGCGGACAGAACGTTTCTCTTTATGCTTTTCGGAAGCCCATATTGTACAATATCTCAGGATAAGAGCGACGAGGGCTCAGATTAATGACTCAATGCTCGCAGAAAATAGGAACATCTCCGAACCGCAAAAATAACTCGTTACAAACCGAAAGAGGCCACCCTCTGTAAAATCGTGGCGTGAATACGTCACTTCAGGATATACAGAAGCCACTGCAGGGCTTTTATAACTTTAAGCGTAGCAAAGAAAACAGTAACATGCGTACTGATAATAGTTTTAGGAACAGGATAAGCTTTTCAGAGTTTTGTAAATGTCAAATTCCTTCCGCTCGCACGGGGCTCAGTAGTGATCGCGCCTAAGGGCTCCCTTTGTACTTCGTTCGATCTCCATCCACTTCGGTTTACAGTCATGACACATAAATATCAATTTCCTTACCATGTATCTTTTCAAACAGTACAAGATATTATTTGAATTTTTGTACAGAAGGTAAGTCTGTGTATGTCTTACTTTTAGCTAATTTTTCATACTTTGTATGATTCTTTTTCGTTAATTTCTCACCTATCTTCATCAGAAAGAAGATGCTCCACTGGTCCAAATATACAGGTCCATATATTTTAGTAATGATCGTCTCTTCGTCTTTTTTTTATCTCTTCATAAAACTGGACCTATGTAAATGATACGTAAACATCTAATACAGCTTAAAATTTTTATAAACTTTTTTTCTTGCTTCATTTCATTGCTTAAACAAAAATACCCCAATCCTAAATCTTCCCTTAGGTTTAATGCCTTCGAGGTAGGCTCCCTACTGTTTATTCGTTTAAACCACAAGAACACTTCCTTACATATTTGGCTATCCCATTAGTATTAATATTTTGAAGTCCGTGGACAACAGTCTAGATAAATTCTCCTAGCCGATACCTTATAGCGGCCAAAACCATAATACAAATTTGCTTACCCTGCACCCGAAGGAAATTAATGCGAAAATAGAAGCTCTTCTCGGTCAGAGTACCAAAATAATCCGAATTGATCATTGAAGAAGTTATTGTTCTTGTTTGTCAACTTTTAGCCATTATCAAAATACCTTCTATTTTATAGCTAGCAAGTAATTATTGATACCCTTAGAAAGATTCTTTAGCCTCTCTAAGAATATTTAGGATGCTCTTTCCCAACCCATTTTCTTTTTAAAGATTCACTATTTAATTTGGAAATGTCACTGTCGTATCACTCTCAAAGTATAATGAAACCAATTCATGGCTTAATATCTCTGAAAAGAGGGGCTCAAAAACATTTCACTGTTCAACCAAAATTCTTAATTTTGGAACTCGAGCGCTCACAGGTCCAATTCTTCGCGGAAAATCTTCGTGGTGAAGATCTATTTGAGACAAATATGACATGGAATTACGAGAAATCTGTCTTCATAGAGCTAAAGGCATCACTTGAGAAGTGCGTGAACCATCTACACTACTTTACGTTTTGTGTGGGAATTTTCACAGTAAGCAAGACACAGTGGGCTTGTATTGATGGAAACAGACTGCTGGCGTACTACTGGGTTTTTATGTTAATATAGACTTTAACGTAGTGACAGGAATCGCGCACTCCCTTTTGTGTAGGTTTATTCCAAGAGCTACTCAATAATACTCCGAGGAAGGGCAAGCACAAAAACTACCAAACTCATTCAAGACAGTACTACTCATTCCATACTAAATCACTCAAATCAACTTTAAATCAATTCCAACAGGATGTGTAACCAAATACCAGCGTCCATCCTCACCATCATTTCCAAACAGTTCAACTCACCCATCGTGGACTTATATCTCAACACTAGTGCCTTCAAGGAGGCAAATGGCAGGAATTTTTCGTGAATTATTTGCTTTCAGTTCTTAGAAGAAAATGGGATGAAAGGTTCCTAAAATTAAATTAATATTTAGTGAATGGCTGGCTCAAATTTAAGATATTTTTCATCTGTGATTCCAGCTATGAATTAAAATTCAAAGGTCATTTGCCCACTTCTTGGAGAAAAGAACACCTTTGAGAGCTTCACACAGATTCGCAGTGGTATCTGAAAAGACGGCCCAGAAAGTTGGAGAGTAAACTCATACGAACACATAAACTAATCACTCAGAGCCATTTTGGTCATATTCTTGATTGCGGATGTATTTAGATCGAAAGATTTGAGTGTTCGAGTGTACCCTGTCTGACCGGTTATTAAAGGTAAGATCTCACTAGATGATCCACATCGGTCACGTGCAGATGCCAGAAAGTTATCATGAGCTATCGCAGTTCTGTCTTCGACTGAGGCAACGTGACTTGCTTTACCCCTCGCACGTTTCCAAGTTTTAAGACATGTTGGCCCGCAGCCTCAAGCGAAGCAGTAGAGAATGCGTACTCGTCAGAGATCCAACATGTATGAAGCGAGAGAACTACATTACTCAATGCCCCTATGGGCTCTACTGTATTTTATGAAAAACGCAAAATTTTAGAGGTAACCTCACTGGGGTCCTGCCAGACCGCGTGCTGCAACCGGTCACTCTTAGAAAAAAAGAACTCTTGCGGTCACGGGATGAAGAAGACAGGACAGTGGCCAACTTTTTGCTCCAGCTTTAGTACCAGGATGACGGGCGCATCATTGCGCGTCACGAGTATCTCGCTAAAGTTGTTGACATCCTCTTCTCGATTGACACCAGCATCTGTCACTGGCTAAATGATCTGTATGGAGGCCAACTGAGCCGCAGTCAGTGTAAAGACTCATACACAAGAGAATTAAGGCAGGAATACGGCGAAGGGACCTACGTGCTGAACGCTCTCGTGGGATATGAGGAATTCACGAAAAAGGCCATTGCGAGACATATCGATAAACTTCAGCCGTTCATGGATTCATTAGCAGACCTCTAGAGGACAAACAAGTCGCATACCATTCACATCTAGCATGCTTCTAATTCAGCAAAATGGGCTACTTCTTGCGGGTTCTGCCCACGTCTTGTACCACAGAAGATGCGGTGGAGTTTAACCGTAAGATAGAACGCTGCTTGCGGTCTTTGGCAGGGGTCTTTTGGATTAGCAGCGGACGTTTTGGGCTCATATGTCTTCCTAGAGCTATAACTCCAAGTCAAGGCCAGGGAAGCAATAAATCCACCCCTGGGAATAGAGCTCTTCTTCGCAAAAAAATATCGCCCACGCAGCATCCTTTGCATCCAGCACGGCGACGGATAAACTGTGCAGAAATTCCTGCGGCTGCCAAGCAAGTGTCTTGAATCGTACGCTGCCGCAGTGGAAGCTCACCAAACGTAGTCTTCCGAATCCCCACCGTCTAAAGTAGTTTCGTTCAGAATTTTTTGCTTCCACCTCACACCATCGCAATAAACATGGCTAACGCTACCCACGAGGCAGTGCAAGATACATTTAACCCCGGAGACACCAGCCGAAAAGTGTTTCGCTTGTCGATGGGGCTTTAGAGCTCTAAGGAATGGGTGTACTGCGCTCCATGCCCCAGATTCCAAACTTATATCGAAGAATGCGAATTCTCGCAGTGGCTTAGGTACTACTGACAAGTCCCGCTACTCGTTCCCGGCAAGCCATGACCACCATGTCATTTCCCAGAGACATTGGTGTGCACGGCGACCACCTCCTCCATTTGCTTGCACTGCGCTCAAAGGACACATCCCATCGCCCCGATCACCAGGTGAAAGACCTCGCCAGGGAGTTTGCCAAAGCCGCTCGAGCGATTCCACCTTTCTTGGCCGGACATAAGGGCAATAGGAAGCCGTGGCGGGACTGACCTTTTTGATGCCAACATCATCAACTCCATTGCACCTTCACATAGGAGGGTGAAAGCGTTTTTCCCGCTGACCGCTCGGAACGCAGCTCTGGCCACGAAGCACAGAAGGTAACAACCATTCATCGCGAGTTCTAGCTGAAGTTGGCTCGTACCTGTGCCAATTTCTACCTTGGGAAGCTGGAACCCCGATGCTTGTGCAGTGATAACTGATTTTGCGAGGGGCGTAGTAGTGAGGGCTATAGAAAGTTATGGAAAGGCGCGGAAGATATCTGTTGACAGGCACGGTGCGGCCGCTTTCACTTGTAATGCTGCTTGTCTCTTAGCTGAGTTCGACCCAGACCTCTAAAGAATATTGTGCGTACTGCACCACCGTATTTACCGCTGGCTAATCCGCGACTGCTTCACGTAGCATTGGAAACAGCTGATCATGTCTTTCATAAAGCTTCTGATAGGGTAAAAATGAAGCCGACGGAAAAGGGAACCACTAACTACCCGTCTAGAGAGTGTTTGTGAGCGACTAAAGTGCTATAATAGACGTTGACCGGCGATGCAGAGGAGTTGACGTGAAAGCTGAGTGACTGCTCTTGTAACTTACCCTAAAGGGGCGGGATCTACCGTCTCGCTTCGAGGCTAGGAAACTGATTGAAAGTTTCGGCTTGAAGTTGACTTCCAACTTTCTTCGGTGCTTTGATTCTCTTGATTAGAACTATCTGAGCGGAGCTCTTCTCAGGATAACTTCTCAGCATTAATAGAAAAGCTGTCTCTATCTCCTCAACAACTGAATGATTGCCATTTTCTGCAGTACCAAGGGTTCAAATTTGACTATGCGTCAAGCAAGGCTCACTGACTTTGATGGGAGTGATCGGCTTGACGGATCTCCCTGCGAAGACTGATATTTTTGAATTGATTATTTAACAATTAAAGCCTTTCTCACCCTTCCTTTCGAGTAGCTAGTGCGGGAGATTGTTAATTTTTATATTATTTCGGAAGCCTAGTTTTGGAAGAATATATGAGGTACCATACTTTCGTTGCTATCTATGAAGAAACAGCATTGACAGCTCAGCCGTAACAATTTGTTAGGGCATCACAACACAAAAAAACCCACACCCCGCATTTTGAGGCTTCGGTCTAGAACCAATAGCCATGAAAGACAATATATATGGTCGTAGTAAAGTAGTACGAATATGCAAGATTTCCCTTCCACGAAAATAAAACGAAAAGCGAGAGTGCTAATAGACACCAACAGACAAGTTGACTGGGTATCAGCCAGCTTATCCGTTGCAATACATGAACCTCCCATCTTCCTCCTTATGTGTACAGTACCGTATGTACAGTACTTAATAGTATGTACTGTACTACACTTTTCCAGCATGGCATGGTAATATACTCTGCTGTCGGACCGCTGGTACAGCTCACTTCAGTTCGAGAGAATGTCCATCAAGCCCATTTTTATAGAGATTTTGGGCAATAGCTCAGCTGATGGGCTCAGCTGTGCCACAAAAATTTTTAAAAAATTCACGGCATCAATTAATGCAGCCACTCAATCAAAAATTTGTGGATGGAAAATTGTCGTATGCCTCTACATCAGCTTCCGACTCGAAATGAGAGAGTAAATTTATTATACAAGCAGATCTCCCATTTACGATACCATAAATTCATCGATATAGTCGTTGAAAATCTAGACAATTAAAGGTTTTTAAGTTGCAGGATCATTGCAAGGTCCATGGGCATGAAAAGATACCCAAAATAACCATAATTAGTATTTAACGCAGTTTTCTCGTTCAGTTTAATGGCACCCAGAAACGTACGCAATGCTAACAGGCGTGGCGCGGAATGTGACTGTTAGGGCAATGGATACATATAGGAAGGTTCCAGCGGTTTTAACCCAAATTCATGCGGCAGAAGCAGTAATGTTCAATGCATCATGACTGCTGAAAGGCTTCGAGCCAGCCCTTTAGGCGCACGAGTGCCACTACCCATTATCCCGAATACTTTAAGCATACAAAGGGGGATAGCTGAACTGCACCTATCAAATATTAAAGAAAAAAATCGATCTTCAGAAAATTTTCTCGCAAAAAACACCATAAGAGAGGTTGACGGACGCAATCCACGACGCTGTGCAAAAATGAATTCCTCTTGAGGATTCCAAGAGGAAGGCGTTTCGGCCATCTATGGACCTCCCAGGAGCTAAGAAATGGATGTATTGTCCGCCATGCCCCGGACTCCAGACAAGCATTGAACCTCGATAATTTTCGGGCTGACTTCAAGGCTACTGTCAAGTCACTTTTTCATCCTGGCACGCCATGCCCGAGAAGTAATTTCCCGGAAAAACTTGTTTTACATGGCGATAATCTCATGCACTGCTAGCATGGAGCCCACAGGATCAACCTGCATTATCGCCAAGTAGCCCTTCTCCCAAAAGAAATCATAAGAACCGCTCTTCATCCTGTCTTAGAGCAACGCCATGGTCTGCACCGCACGGGACCCGACATCCACGCGATGGAAAGCGGCGGAAGGACCGACTTTTTTTGGTGTCACATTCGTTAATCCCCTCGCTTCCTCCAACAGCAGAGTGAGGGCCTTCATCCAGATGTCCTATCTGAACGCTGTGCAAAATGCAAAGCAGAGAAGATATCAATTTTTTATCGCGACCTCCACCAGTGGTAGGCTCGTGCCTGTGCCAATCTTCACTCTTGGTGGTTGGCACCCGGATGCATATGCAGTGCTAAATGACGTGGAAAGTAACGTGGCCATGAGTAAATTGGAGTCGTACTGGAAGGTTCGAGTGAATTTCTTGCAAAGGCGCGCTGCAGCAGCCGTCATGTCCGATGCGGCCTGCTTGATGGCTGGCATGAAGGTGGCCTTTTGGGGAGCATAGTTCCTCCCCCATTTCCGTGTCGGCACACCTCTTTGAGTCCCTTGTGGTTGTCTGAAAAAGTACGGGCTAGACCGGATAATCTTACAAACGAAAAAACCATGAAAAAAGTTTTTTCGATACCTTCTGATACCGTTTGGATCTGGCGGAGGTACTTTTTCAGATTTAACTTCGAGCAATATCTCCCTCCCCTAGGTGGATCAAGAATTTCATCAGAGCTGTGCAATGGTCCTTTGATTGTTTGGTTACTCTATTTAAAGCACCAAAATCGGCAAATTCACGAAGTATCCCGCAATTTTCTTTCAAAAAAGAAGAGAGCACCATGAAGAGATTTACAAGTCTAATATTAAGCACATTAATTTGTTGCTTTCGGTTCTGCAAGTGATAACTGAAAGAGCGGATGATACAGTGGTTTGATTACTCCTCAACGTTGATACCATGATCAACTAATCGTTCATGAGCAGGAAAAATACACAATTAGTGCCTGAATAGCTTTTTATAAGTATCTGGCATGATTTCCAGTCTATTGCTGAAATAAGATTTCGTAGCTGTCGAAAAATACAGTACATTACTGTCATGCGCACTGTCATAAGATACTAGAGTGCTCAAGTTCTGTTGAATATATAACGGTCAGAATTTGGCCGCCCACACGCTCGCTCGTCTTGAGGTATCATAGAGAATTTTAGCAACGTGGACATTGCAGTTTGTTGTCAGGCCGGGGTGTTTAGCAACAATTATATTCAGCAAAAGAAGATTTATTTCTTTCTCCGTACGTCTATCCTAAAATCTGCCCACTTCTATCATACAGTATCCCCACACTATTGACAAATACCCCTGATTTTACAGGGGGAAAATAACGAACGCACCAATTTTAGAAAACACGACAGTAGTTCCACTGATTTGACTCACTTGAAACACTTGGTATACTTGAATGCCATCGTTATAATTGCCTTGTATCATCATTCACCGGAAAAGTTCAAGGAACAGATTTAAAATTCCTATTTGTTTCCTTTCCACAGCCGCAATACACATCTGAATAAGATGATTATATTTAACTCTCACCATCCTTCTAGTATGGTCGATTTTCGGATTCTTGGCAACATGCAATGGAATCAATAATGGAACCTCATACCTATTATTGTGCACGAACCGATTGGAAGTGAAATTGTGCACGAACCGATTGGAAGTGAAATTATGATATAAAATATTTGTTATTCCAGCATTAAATGTCGCGGGTGCGACTATACCATCGAAATTGACCAATTTTTGGTCAACTGAAACACAACTTATGTATTTTTCGTCAAAAGTCCTGGGATTTGCTGCTTACATTCCAAACAAATTTTGGGACATTGCCTTGAGAAATGCGTCTGCTTGCCTATCTTTTCGCTGATGACATGCCCAAAAGTTGTGTTTCTTCGCAGTCTATTTCGCCTTCATGCGATCTATCCCTCCGGTATCCCTGTGTACCGTAACTACATAGATTTGAACACCTGATAATCAAGTAGAATCACCGTAGAGAGTTTTGGAAGCTCAAGATATCGTGCAAGCTGGTTTCGCTTATGTATTTAAACTTTATTTTTTGTACCAAAATTACATCAACACCCAACATCACTGCATCTCCTTTACTTTTTCGCACTCCTATTTAACTCAAACTCCTTCTGTCTCTCTTCAGGGTGAATCATCCCAACTGCCTTCGCCGTCAATCCCCGTTTTATAGTAAGGATGCTCCTAAGTTCCTCCGCTTCAACGAGTCAGAGGCGAAGTAGGCCACTAACGACGAGATAAACATAGTTGCGGCAGACACGCCGGTGTCTTCGGAGAAGTTTCTGGTCAATTTATTGGTCCACGCCGATAGTGACTCATCTGAAGCGTCATTACAAGTGGTTTATGTAAAGCGGAGTATCGCTGCCGGGTTTGTTTGAAGTGCGTTCGTCGTTCAAAAGCCACACGTCGGAAATTCAAGAAATCTATCAAACGCCGTCACAGGGCGCTACTTTTAGGGGAAATTTTAAGTCTTCATGACTTTTCGTAATTATTTAATGAAACAGTTATGATTTTAGTCTCTTTTAGTGTTTAAGGGAATAATTTTCTCCTCCAGGGTAGAACTCGTTGGCCGCTCGACTTCAGTTCGGAGTAGTAGATATTCCGCACAATTCCTTTTCCCTTGGCCATACCTTTATACTCTCTACTCTCTTTCTCTCCGCACTATCTTCCCGTGCAAAAGCTCTCGATATGTCTGATTTTTTTTTGTTGAGCTTGGTGTTTCATCCAGTTGTCGCATCCCTCGGATATCGGTAACTATATAAGAGGTTTTTTTGGACAAGGTTCTTCTCTGAATAAAATCTCTAAATCTTATTACAATTAATTAGACTCAGGCTACCTTTTTGTTACAAAAGGAGCATACTCTTAAATTTTCAAAGGAATTCTGTTCGGCTTTCTCTGGAAAATGGATGATCTTCTCTTACAGGTTCATCAACCGGGATGATTTCGTTTTCACAATCTCAGACAATATTATAGTTAGCCCCTAGGACTCTTGTCTCATCAAAGGCCTTCCCTGGCCCATAATATCTTCTTTTGTCAGTCTGTATCATCTCTCGGAATATTTTGGTCTTTCGTTTTCTTTTCTGGTCCAACATCGGTGCCTTATTTCGATTTAGGTCGACCACTGAGTCTTTACCCTCGGAGGAATACTTTACTTTACCCTTGATCATAGTTTTTTCCTTTTTTTAAGATGATCTGTTACAGGCTCAGTACCTAGACCTTTGACAGAGAAAGCAAACATTTTATATGATTTTCTTTCCTTCTGTTGTTTCATGGAGGAGGAAATCTAAATGTTATCTGATTCTATTTAGATTGATCGGAAGTCTTTTAATTGATTAACTTTTCTGAAAAAAGCTCCCTGATAGTCTTTACCAACCTTCAAAGCGATATTAAAAGCTGCACCAAGCTTCGATGAGTCATTTTCCTGAACTTCAACTAAGATATTTGTTTCCAGTCCTTCGAATAAACTGCACGATTTCTTACTGTTCCTCATGTCCGGAATGTATATGATTGCATTCCTGAACTCGGCCAAATAAACAGCGACAATTTTGTTTTGCTCGACAATTTTCAGTCTGTATCCAGCTCTAATAACTCCGTCTTGAGGCACGAATTCAGATTTAATTGATAGCTTTAACTCTTCCCTGGATTGAGGAGGTTCCCTTCGCTTACTACAGTGAACCACCGGTTCCCAGCAGTTCTGGTCATGAAAGTAGATGCGAAGCCCATAGCACTTTGAGCGTTGATCTGGACATCTTGTCCAACATGGATGAAAATTAGATTCTTTCTCGACGTATTGTAGTCATGACTGAACGGTGAACTCATCTCGGGTACCGCTGGTTGGGCATGATGAATGAAATGTTGACACTGCTTTACAATTTCAACCAAAAAACTTCCTTTTTCTTTTTCCTTCCTAGTCCAAAATGTCAAGGGGAGCGTTCCCCAGGAGAAATTCCTCTATCCGAGGAAAGAGTTATCTTCAACGACTCTAATATTAACCGCTCTCAGAGACCAAAAATTAGCATCTATGCTCGGAATATCCCCAACAATCTACAAAGTAGATCACAGAGGTGTCTTTAGTCATAGTAAAAGCTTCTAGAGGTGACCTTCGGTTATTTCTGAACCAAGCACCTTTTATGAGTACAGCCCCATTAGTCAAATTCTTATCCTGGTTAATACTTTATATCTTTACCTGAATCCGTGACCCCGTCATCGTGACCCAGTCAATGCATCTAGCTGAAATCAAACAAGTGCAATATGATTGCATAGGGATGAAGTTTGAGGACCTAGTAGAGTTAGTCAGAAGTACGGCTTTACTAAGGCAATGCTAAGCCAGAGGGCCATGGTTGGCGATATTATGTAGTTTCTGCCTTTTAAGCTATTCAAAGCGCCTGCGTTAACTCTCTGTACAAATCAAAAAAAGCATAATTCTCGTCTTCAGTAACTACGCACCATGACTTGTATTCTTCTCCAACAGAACAAACATTTTTCGCTCCTGGCACTCTGATCCAAAACTGCTCTACTGTTCTGGCTCTCTTCCCAACAGGTCCAGTATCTGCAATTCAAAAATCGAAACAAAGCAGATAATCACAAACATTAACTGAATTATCAGAAACCCGGATATGCGATGCTACCAGTGAAACGTAAGATTTCAGCTGGGTTTTCGTTAAAAAGGAAGGGGAATTATGGTAAGAGATATGTGTAGTAAGCGTTGGAGACGTTTAAAACGAGTCTAAATTTCATTTATTTTGCTCTGTTGTTGATTGGCTTTCCAAGGGAGTTATTCTACTACTACTAAATACTAACCTCTCCATAGACTTTTCATACTACTTAAAAAAAGATTGTAGGCTGGTAGTTCCTGGTGCAGCGGAAAAGTGTGAGTGGTTTAATTTTGAAATATATCGGGGCTTTTATACGATTTCGTGTGTATAGGGGATTCTAACTGAAGTAAGACCACAAGGGACGGTAAATGAGTCCCCCAGAACACCGAAGTAAAACCGACCAAAAGTCACGCAGCTATACGAGTATAGATCCATATACAGTGCGTGTAGCTAGATACATCTAGTAAAACTATCTATAATATCTTACTATAGTACAACAATGAATAAAAATTTTAAGTTGCTATAGATATTTCTAAAAAGGCATGGAAGAAAAGAGAATGAAGATAGAAAGCGCCGTAATTATCAATAAAAGTCATGAAATGGGTCTTAAAGATTAATAAAGACTCTTTGAACACAAAGGTAGTAAACCGTACACAGAAAACTTAAACCCATTTTTTGGTTAAGAACTCCGAGAAGCTCTTTAGCAACGCTTGCTAATGACTTATATGCAGCAACGGAATCAGCAAGTTAAAATAAGGTAGAGATTGTTTTTGAGCAGTCTTAAAGCCTTTAAAAGGGGATACAGGATAGCTCTATTTGGAATTGTATTTCGGTATCATAATTACGATTCCTTTTTTCCTGGGTATTAAGAAATTCTTCTCGGAAAACTTCAAAATGTGGCGTGTAATTCACGAAAAAAAGGGCTGAGAAGATTTTAAGAGGACTTTCATTGACCGCAAACTATGACGACGGAAAACTGAACTTGTTACATGAGGTGCGTACGCACTGCAAATTATGTTTACGGCAAATCTCCTCTCACACCATCATACTTTTGTTCGACAATCGTATATAATTTGATACGATAGGATTATAGATAGCTTTGTAGTGAGGAATCAGGCAAAATGATACTTCTGATAAAATAAAAAGTGAAAACAGTGAGGCATAAAATCCTGAAATCTGTTCTAGAGCGTTATCTCTTCAAGCGCTCCGCAAATTTACGTTCATTTTAAATAGTTACACGCAGAGGCAGTGAATGTGAAAGAGGCAGTGAATGTGAAAGTTCACATTCACTGACTCTGCGTGTCAGCCTTCCTGTCCTATCATACCAAGAAACTAGGAGATCTGAAAGACTCTCAAGTAGCTTCCGAAGACTTCGACGTGCTTCCACGAGCGTCATTCTCCGAGTTATAAGGAAGTATACTGGCTGAAGAAGCGGATCTCAGAGTGCTCTGACTATCCGGGAGGATGGTCTTGGTTTTACACCCACCTCTGAGCTCATAGATGGTTCCACCACCACAATTACTATTTATCCGCTTCGGTCGGCGTCAAGTCCGCCGCTCACATCGGGTACCGCTCCTCCCTGTTGATCATCCAGGACCTGTGGATCTTTCGGTATACGCTAAGCTTCCTTTCACGTGCATGATTTTCAGCTTCGCTTCCTTGCTAAACCCTATTTCATCGACTTTGGCTCCTTCTCTTCGCTTCCTCTCGCCGTAACGTACACTAACATTCAAATCTCCCTCAATTTTGTGCAGCAGGAGGTTCTTACCAGGGTTCACTTCAGTGGCGAAAACTGGGCAAGACTTCCTGAATCCTGATCTCCACACCGCCAACAAAGTGAGTCACAGGATCCAGGGCTCTGCTTTTCGGTAAGTTCGCGTTTCTCTTTCCTCAATTTTCATCGTAGAACTGCTATAGAATTTATCGTGATGCACTGGCTTATTATGCTTCGCCGACACCTATTATTGCCTGTTGACGAATACTTGCTCCCTCGTAGCTGCGATCATTGAAAAAGTGCCATCGAAATGTTTCTAAACAACAAAGAATGCGAATGATCATATCTTTCCGGTATAATAAATCAGAACTCCCCGCACAACGTCACTTCCTGCTGTCCTGCTCGCCATAAGGCCTCAACTACCAGAATGAGGCCCTTTTTGGGTCCGGGAAGTGATATTCGACGTTATGGCTTAACTTTGCACCTAATGGCAGCTCCCAACGGTACCCAGTTCCACAAATCGCCTTTAAACTCTCATTTATCTCGCTTTTCAAAGACGAGATCCGCACCTAGGCCAATCGCGATTCAGGTGTGTTGCTGAAGTTGCACATAGCAAAAATATCACCAACCTGAAGCGAAAACTTTCGGGTCGCCTAACTTCTACCTTTGAGAAACCCGCAATAGTCCCCAATTCTGAGATCCAATCCCTCTCTTTCGACTCCCTAGGTTGTAATTTCCTCACCACTACCCGATAAATGATTTTCTACGGCACATCAAAAAGAAGTCCAATAAGCTTTTTGGACTTAACTTCATGTGCGAATACTAGCCTATTAATTAAAATATGCATTTCTTTCGCTAAAATGCCTTAATGCACTAACTAATGTACAAAGACGGAAAGAACCACGCTGTTAGAAGTTAGAGAGCATAATAGTCTGTCCTCGGATGACCTTTTAACACCATTTTAGTGAAGTTATCCTATGATCGAGCCTTGGTTCAATTATGCTGAGTTTTTTTGCCAAATGTGTTCTAAGGAATATCATGGGACAACATATTGCCTTCTGATTCGAAAGTGGCCATATTCAAGGCATTTTTTGTCCTAACCATAAAATTTCCCCTTGTCAAGAAAGCTATTCTGCATTGAAACATGCTTCAAATAAGATAAATTTTTGAAAAAGATAAACGCGCAATATTATGACGCTTACTCATGAATTTTTTCAGATTTATATGCTGGCACCTTGGTCTTTCGGACGAATAAATTAAACGTTCACCACGGGCTGAAAGAATAAATCCCATTTGCAATAATTATTTAAATCGCCCTAGACTGCACCAAGAAGCCTTAAGGTAGTACCAGTCAAAAGTGTTGAGAACGAAAACTCAAGCTCTCCTCTATTCGATCGCTGTTCCAAATCTCATCTCAGAATGTTTAGTGACAGATCTCGGTCTCTCAATTTTTCTAACTACACGAAATATTGCTATTGCGTATGGAACTTTATCAAAAAGGTAGATGCTTTCGACAAAGTTTTTATGTTTTTCGGGGACTCAAATGATGATATGTAGTTTCCTGTCATGCATGAGCTTCCTTTTGATGCAATCATTGGTTGTCCGGCAATGGAAGATCTGGGGATATTCATTAATCAGGCCTACCATTTCTAAGTTCAAATCGACGGCATAAGCGTAAAGATTCCTCTATACTTCGTCAAAAGCATGGCTAAAGAAGATTTCTGAGACACAAACAGTGTAAAATATATCTCCAGCTGTGATAGTAGAGGATACGGACAAATTTACTCGTTCAAAATGATAAAATTATGGTCTGGGGTTAACTTCTATGGCATGGGATGATTGATTATGATTATGAGTTTAAAACAGACGAAAAATAGCATTTTAAGAAAACCTGAAGCTATGGACACGTTGTGGTTTACAAAAATGTCGGATTTAATGACAAAATTCACAGTGTGAAAGGTAAATATTCATATGAAGAGGATAAGAATTTGGCGGCTACGAAATCCGAAAATACAGATGCAACAGAAGTTGTTTACCAACATGCCAGAGACCTAAATTTCAACCGCCCAAATATGAAAAATGTATTTCCGAAATTGTTAAGAACACGATCACGAATGGCATGATTCGAAATTCGACCAAATTCGTCACCATGATCAAATACTGGTGAGTTTGCTCCCAAAAAGGATGTAATGCTTTGATTTTGCGTCGATTAACGATAGTTGAACCAAAAATTATACTGGGTCGATTTCCGATTCGAAGTATGTAATAATTTCTAGAGGACATAAAACTACGCTATATTTATCACATTAATTGAATTGTAGAATAGTTATTGGAAAATTCCTTTAGTTGAAAATTGAAATTATTAAACAACTTTTGCCACAAAAATAGGTACGTTCAGATTCGACGTGATGCTCTCTGGCTTCATGAGTACCCCTGGTACGTTCCAAGGAATTAATAATAATTTTTGAAGGTACTTCCATTCTCTAGACCCTATACTTAGAGTGTGTAGATATTTTAAGGACTTTGGACAAACATGTAACAGCTATCAGAAGAGTTGTAGATAGCACATAGGAGTATATCCTGAACATTAAGTTGAGTAAACTCTTCTTCGCAAAAAAGTCCATGCAGTTACGTTTTCATCCATTAGATAAGGATAGGATTTAGGTTGAATCAAAAAAATTATGTTGGCACCAATGCATACAAAAAAGACGAAGTTTCGAAGCCTCTTCGGTCTGGCATCACAATAACGAAAATTTATCAAAGATTCTACAAAAACAGGAGCAAAGTTACAAAGTAGTAAAATACGGGGAATGCAAAGATTTCCTGGAATAAGTAAATCAGAGGTGCTTTTGACGAGCTTCAAATTAAGTTATCATGTCTTCCAGCACTAATGTATCCGGATTCCAAAAGACCATTTGTAGTGGAAACAGATGCTTCCACCGTTCTGAAAAATACGACCTATCCAAAAAGGATAAAAAAGGAAGTGTGAACCCGTTCAATTCGCAGGTTGCACCTCGAATGGAGCAGAGAAGAGAAAATCAGTCTGCTAGAAAGAATAACTGCCCATATTTTTCAGATTGAAAACATTTCGCATCTATCTGCTATCCTTTGGGAAGTTTGTATGATAACTGACCTCCAAAAATTAATGTGGCATTCCGAAAGAACGACGTACATCAACATTTGGCTAGATGGATCTAAATTTTGGCAGAGTATGGGCTGGAAATAGTGTGGAGACCGTTGGTTACCTATCCATTGAAGGTGATTATTAATCTTCCAAAATGTCGTTGGAGTTACAGAATTGCAAGGATCGGATGTTAAGTAGTATGAGGCCAATTTTCAGAAACTCATCAAATTCCGTGATGATCTGCAAGTGAGAAAAGTTGACCCTAGTAGCATAGAACAGGTAGTCGTAGACCATAAGGACATTAGATTTTGGGATGGGAGACATTTTCGACTTACTAACGCCGGCCCTCGTCTAATACCCATTTTGAAAGAAAAATGAAGATTTTCAGTACTGTTCATGAATAATTCGGACTTTGAGAACGCGAAACAACGATGAAATTCACATAGAAATATTTCTGTGGTCCAAAATTCATGATAAGGTTAGATTTTTATGTGAAATCCTGGGACCAGTGTCAAAATTTCACTCCGATCCGAAAGAACGGGACGAAATAAGGATAAATTTTTTCTTGTCTTCTCGAAATCTTTTTTATCGACTTTGCAGGGCTATTCAAGGAAAATTTTTCCTGGATTAAATGTCTTCTAGAAGCATTGGAACACTTTATCGACTGGTTTTATTGACTGGCCACTAGCAGTTTCATTACCAGTTGAAGTCGAGGAGGCCAATTTGAGGTGTTCGTCCTAACATTAATTGGAAAAGAGATAATATGGAGGATTGGTCTCCCGAAAAGGATCATCTTGGATATCTCATTTTGTTTCACTGCAACTTCACTTCTTCGGTTCTGAAAGAAAATCGGATTCAATTAAAATATTTTTCGCTTATGCTCCTAGGTTCAATGGAAAAGCCGAAAGAATGTTCCGAAAAGCAAACGGTAAATAACAAAACAGTGTCCGAAAATGAAAACGAAAGAAAAGGGGCATAATGATTGAATGCTCAACGTTTTAGTTTGTGTAAGTAAGAGCTCCTAGAATGTCGAAAGAGATGTAGCAACAAATAAAATCGATCAAGAAAAGAGATAAATCGAAAATTGGCCACAAAAAAATAAAGATCACATATTCACGCAACAATCCGATCAGGAGGCAACCTTAACTGTTTTTCATCGACAGTATATGAATATGAATAAACATATAGCCATCAGTTCCAAAATTCCTTTCACAAGAGAGCGTACATACGTAAACTGGAATCTATACTTGAATGAAAAGTACCGGAGAATAAACCAGGGAATATGATATAGAGCATTAGCTCTAAATATTTCTGCCTTATTTAGAACTTTTTTCGCACTGTAAGTTCAGCAACGACCTAGTTACACTTGAAACGCTTTCTCAAGGAAAAAATCATTTAACCCTTTAGTTTCAATCAGATTAAAAAATGCGCACACAAATCGTTGCTATTAAAGAATGCGTTAAATGCCGTTACACACCCGAATATTAAATCTCCTTTCACTATTATGCCAAGTCAATAATTCTTATTCACTCACTGCATTCAAATTATAAATATCTCGTCCCAGAAAACATTATCGCAAACCTAAAACAGATATCACCAAATTCCCGTCATTTTCAACCGTAATATGCTCATGTAGCAATAAAAGCAATCGATCAATGCGAGAAAGGCTTCAGTTCCACCTCAATCCTGCTGTCGACCCTAACAACTGAAACCATTGGGAACACACTGCGTAGTTCCCTGATCAGACTTCACCATTAAAACACTGTTATACTTAAGTAAAAAGCCCTATAATACTCGGTACTCGAATGCGATGAGGCAGTGGAGAAAGTAGAGCATCAAGATTTATTATCAATAACATGAAGAAAATTTTCCTGATTTGCAGGTAAATTAAATCCGCCAATAAGAAAATACAAAAAGATGTCGAGATATCGCCATTTATCTCATGGATCCCAAGAAACCCAGGCATCATCGGCCATCTGCTGAGCTCGAAACAGTAAAACTGTCATCTGCTTCTGCACGGCCTGATTCCAGCGACATTGTCCAGTAGAGAAATCTAATTTTTGGGGCTCCCTGGAATTCATACACAATATCCTAGCTTTTTCCCACCGCAAGATCTGTTTTGAAAATCGGACGAGTGGCAAATAGCTTGGGTATAAGAATTATGAAATAAAATGGTGGCACAACGTAGAAATGTCTCGGTAACACCGCTGTGTAATAGAGATTTGCTCGTTGTCTTTATTCCGGTTCTCTACACAACAGTGGTGTATCAGGCGAATAGGATCGTTTTGGATAGATCTAGAAATACTGTGCAACAGATTAGCAGTTTTATTGCTGCGTCTTAACTTTCTCAGCAGGTTTTTTGACGTGAAGCCCCACGTCATCATTTTCTTTACCTAGTTGTGGTCTTAATAGTTCTAGATAGAAGTCTTCTTTCTAATCCGCTCTCCTCAGGATAATTCTAGAAATTCCATAATAGAGCTACAATACTGTCTGTAAAATGGGGTTTTATATGGGTTCATTGAAGAATCCAAGTATACTTAAGTGACCTTTTGCCCTCATCTTACTGAAACTCAATAACACAGCCTCCACTACTCCTTTAACAGTACCCCGGCTGCCTCCCTCTTGGATTCATCTCAGCCGGAAATTGGAATTGAAAATTTTTCATCATCCTGACATGAGACAGAACCGGAATGTTTGCATTACGAAGGCAGGGAGGTAGCGTCCGTTTTTGAGATGGAGGGTGTGTGATCTTTTAGTTTAGATAGATTTCGTGAAGCTGGAATGGTTGGCATGTAAGGGAACTTTTTGTGGAGTTAGCTTCAGAGAGGAACATGGCGAATTGGAGAATATCTCCGAGGGGAAGTCTGAAAGGAGAGGGACACTTTAATGTATTAATATATGTGATTCACAGAAAGTAAGACTACAAAACCAAAGGGTGAAGTCTGACAAGTCCTGGCTCTGAGCCTCCGAGTTGAGGTGTACGAGCAAATAAGCCGCTGCCACACGCTGGACCAGATTACGGAACATATCTCTTGGAAAGCTGGTGGAGGATAGCATCCAAGATGAACCAAGAGCACATATATTTTCGAGCAGCATGAGTAGGACAGTTGCTTCTCTTTGATTGGGGTCCGAGTGGGTCGAAATGGAGCGAAGCGACAGCTTCAGCTGATTGAGGGTATCTCAGCCGAATCAGCTAGGTGCAGGGGCTGCCGAAGTTGGACAGTGCAAGACCTTATTTTATTTTCATCAGCTTGTGCCGGAGGCCGCATTGAGGAGGACGGCGACACGTATGGATTACGGACAGTAATATCATGCAATATGCGTCGGGATAGAAGGAGGGCTGTCCGTCGGGGAACAGGGGTTGGACGACGAGGAGAGCGGTCGGAGGGACGAACCAGGACTAGAAGGGGTGCCTCTACCTGTTTGGGGAGCCCCGAGGGGCGGAAGAGGTGGTGGGCCAGAGCGTTCCGAAAATTGCTGCCGCGGTGTGTAACGCTGTAGCCGTTGGTGCAAATGGTGACAAGCGCTGTTGCGATCCGTCGCAGCGTTGAACCGCGGGCCTCTGACAGGGCAAGTTTCATCGATAACAGGAAGCCGTAGGTGACAACGTAGCATAATGGACCAGAGGGAGGAAGAGAAGTGCAAGGAAGAAGAGGGAGATGCAGCAGGTGTTCATAAATGATCCACGGCGGCTCGTTGCAGTGGTTGAAGTAGTGTGTGATGGATGGGATCAGGACGCTGCAGGAGTGACTCAGGTTTGTGTTCCCAAAAGTTGGGGTTGATTGTTAGAAACTCACACCAGGGGTGTTGATTCTGGGATGACAAAAGGGAGGTGAAGACCTAAAGATAAATACCAGCAAGAAGTCGATAGGAGACTGGGGTAACCAAGGCCTTGAATGCACCAGCGGCGATTTAGCTGCAATGGGACCGGTAGCGCATAAGGCGTGATGTGTGCTGGAGATCTTGGGGTACGCAAAGCTACAATCGGAGAGTGGCTGGTGGATCTGGGCCTCGGCATCTGGAGCGGTGCGGAGCTTTTTATACGCGACTGTGCTTCCATTTGGTCCCTGCAGAAACGGAGGGCGCGAGGTTCGGGGAGAAAGAGGAAGAGACATTATACTTTGCACGGCAAAACCATAACTCGATGAAAGTGAGGTCGAGTGCTCGAATTCATAGTGGAACAGATGATGGAGTAAAAGTCAAATTCAGATGGTTTATCGGAGCGGCATTTTCAAAGAAGGTCTTCGGTGCTGATGGGGACGATGAGGATATCAAAACTACTCCGGTGGCGCAGTAGAGAGTATCATACCAACGGAGGAGAGAGGTTGAACGTGGACATTGATAATCAGAAAGCGCGTGTTTTGTTGGCGGGGTTGACGTAAAAGTTATACTTGGGCCCTTCTTCTATAAGGATCTGCAGAGCTTGCGGACACTGGGATAGTGCCAGTGCTGGCACAATCATAACGTACCATTGTTTAAGGAGGAGATAACCAGCGGAGAGTTTCTGAAGAAGCGGGTGAACAGCTGGCGAGAAAAGGAACATTCGATTGGGATCCCTTTGCCTGGAGCCCTCTCTACTTTCCTAAAGTGGGGTGTCTGGGGACGGGATGATAAAGTGGGGCCGACCGAAAATCATGTTGATGAAGCGCGGCAGGGCGGTGCGGGGTCGGGAGGTGCACAGCATTTGCTGTCGCGAGAAAGTCAATCATGCGTTGCAGGCGTCCACAGCGACCATGACGTAACCGCTACCGCCGTATCACACAGTAAACATGCGGACTAATGGAGAAGTGTCCATAGCTTCAGGGACGCCGTTGGCAACGTGCTCCGGGGGTAGGTGGTCTCAGGAGTCCGCAAGCAGGGGTAGGATAAGGACTTTGGCGGTACGGCGACGAAGTACGAAACCGATCGCAATGGGCCGGATATTGCCCGGTCGAGGTTGGATCGGCAACAGTGTTGCCGTGGAGGCTAGGCGGAGAATCGTGTCCGATAGGTCGCCACGGAAGGACGCGCTGGAGAGGTTGTAAGGGCGGAGCGGCAAGTTACCCAAGCCTTGAAGGTGATGTCGGTTGTCGCGACATAATGGAGAAAAGGAATAAGAGACGGCGGCCAATGCTGCATTAAGCAAGCGGGATGCACAAAGGGCCTGGGCCTCAGAACTCTCTCGGGAAGGGCAACTCTTGGGGAGAGTGTGGCAGGCTCAGCAGGCGTCGGTGGGGAGCGCGCAGTCGCTCATTAGTATCGACGCGTGAGAGATCGGCGTGCGAGAAGTTGTCGAATACCTGCATTGCGCGACCATACATGGCAGTAGCTAGTTTCAGGCGCGGCTGCGTGGCGGGATTCTATGCCACGAGGGCGTCGAGGTCGATAATTGAAGGAATACCATTCCTCCTATTGTTGAATGGAAGGAAGGGCCCTTACGCCACACGGTGACCTATTCTCCAGCGCTCGAAGGCTGCTGCGGAAGTAAGGCAGTAATTCTTCTCGGCGACATCGCCAATGGACTTTAGAACGATGCGGCTTGCGAGCTGCGACCGTAGCGAAAATATCCAGCCACACAAAATCGTTGAATGGTGGAAGGGGCAGTATGAATAGCTGCGGCACGGAAGAGACGGATAAGGAGGAGTATGGCATTGTGAAGAATGCGGCAGGGATCTAGTTCAAGATATCCGAACAACGAAGGGAGGAGAAGAGAATCTCCGGGATAGAGTAGGGCATATCGGCCAGAGGAGGTTGTGGCTGTGGCACTCACTGATGAGTCAGTTTGTGCGCTTGAGCAGCGGGAGTGGGGATGCCACCGTCTGAAGGGGCCGGGGATTATGACGGTGTTGTCTGGTGGTAACGGCGGAACGCTGCGAAAGCCGGCATCATTAGCGTTTCGATTCTGAGATCAAACGCGTCCAGTGCCGTCTGCACGTATGCATGGCAAGACTTTTTGGTCTGCCGAGGCTGTGAGGGAAGAGGGGATGAGGACGACCGGTGTGAGCCAGCAGCGGGGGAAGACGAGGCGCTTGGCTGGGCAAGGTTCTATTCAGGCTGTAAAAGCGCACATGAGATACGAATTGATAGTCCCGGAATGGGAGGCATCCACCATTGCATATTGTGTGCTACACAAACGATGACTCGGCGGAGGATCAGTGTTCAACGCCGCTAGCACTACGCCTAGCGGAATCGCAGGAGGTGCACAGTAAGGCGTTGGTTAAAACTCCTGTTGTCGGTGGAGAGCCTATTTGATACATGGCAGACTAGCTAGATTAAACGCGAAAGGCCTATGTACATCCTCTGCCAATTCTGGATCACAACGGGTGGCCTCCTCCTCCTACCCTCCTTAAATTCCCTTTCCATCAAGCGAATATCATGCATTTTCCTAACTGCCTTACTCCCCCACATTCCACATATGCGATTATGTTCCTCTATATCCCTTGTCCATTCCATGACAATCTCCTCGCCGACTTGAAATTCCTCACTACCTTCCTCCTGCTTTCCACTTCGAACCATTCATCCAAGCCAACCTCTGCGAAAAACTGTGCAAACTCCTTTCATTTCCCAATCCACGCAACTTCTGACTATCCAGTTTGAGACTTGGTTTCCGCGGCATGCCCGTCTCTTCCCATTCCCCCACACTCGCCTCCTCCAAAAATTCAAAGTCGTCATCATCCACATCCGCAAAGTCCTCCAGACAAATTTCGCCAATCAAGTCTTCATCCTGGCCTCTTCAACCTCCTCCTCCTTATTGAGGATACGAATGCCTCCCGGTCGCACAAACTTTTTCAACTTTTCAAAAGATAAATCATCCAACTCGGCGGCATACTGCAAGTAGCGTCTCATTTCCCTCGCCTTGGGCTTATCCGCGGCAACCGGTTTCACCAAGGTACTTTGTGCTCTTCGAAAGCCTTCGACCTGGTTGTTCTCCTTTTCCTCGTCGGCGGCATTTGCCACGACGACGTCTGTCAATGGTCGCCGCCTCCGTACAAACAAAGAAACTCTTTTTTGGTACGTGTCTCATGGGTGATGGTAGAGTCACGTCGTTCCGAAGTGATACCAGAGGGATGAGGCAGAGGTCGAGATGCAGAAGAGTCTTTCTCCTTGGACTCTCGTGAGCGCAGGGAGGGGAATGCGCTGACTAGACGCCATTTGGTTGGCGTTTCAGCGCGAATGACCTCTGACATGGCACGACGCCTTGCTTCAGGATCTGGGGGAGCGGAACTGGGACGGTCCATGGGAAAATGTTGTGGAAGATAACGCAACACGGTGAGATGGCGCAGAGGGGTGCTTAATATCTCATGAGAATGGCAAGTTGGGAGAGTGGAGGAGTGGGTGCGGGAGGATGACGGATGACCGGGTGGGTCACGGGCGTTGACACGGGCAGCAGCTTTGCCACAGAAAATGTTGGGTTGGAAAAATACGGTTGCAGAATAGGGTCAAAGTGCCGTAATAGTAGCTAGCTGGCGCACCTTGGTGTAATTGTACTGTACAACAGTACAATAGGTACCCTGCAGTACTGTACAGTACAGGTCAACATTACAGCTTATTTGTACAGTGCTATACGTGGCGTTTGCGTACATGGGACGCTTTTCTTTGAACGAATTTGCAAAAAATTTCAAATTTGACAAATTTTGGTTCGCCCTAACCAAAGTTGCCATAAACATGCGTTGTTCTACTGTACAGTACAGTAGTGTACAGAACAAGTGGTTAACTTTATGGCATCAGTAGAACGGGTGTCTGCTGCAGGATCCGACGATACTGCTAGCTAAGTGCTAACCGGGTGGTCCACGTCGGCCACGTGCAGCAACAAAGTGCTTGCAATTGCAACTACGGCACAGAACAAATTCGCGCTTTATCAACAGACTAGGCCAGTCACTGAAGCTGCACACGTGGACCAATTGGCATAGCTCAGCTTTTGATCAAGCCGGAGTGACACCTCCCCCGTACAGGTTCCGATACGAGTCGCAATGTAGGCCGCCAACTCGTCGACCACCTTAGACTTGGTCGCAGACGGGCATCCCGGGGAGTCAAAGGCTACCGGCACAAAATGCCATCCCAGTTTGGAGCGTCCAGCTAGAGCTTGGCTAAAAATGGCGGCGATTTTGCTCGCAAAGTCCCTCAGCTTTCGTAGTTCCGCAGCCTTTGCAACGCGCGCGCTTCCCGGGCTCCATTGCAAAGCAAGCACTGTTGAAAAGGGGAGGAGACTGTGACGTCATACGCTACTGGGAGAGGGTTGCGGGGTTGTCCGCAGAGGTAATCGGTGGACAAGGATGTCGGCGGCTGGGGCGTCCAGTCCGGGATAAATTTGGGACTTCGTAGTGGACGCCGGCTTCAGCGGCTTTGAATAGGTTCTTGCCGAGCACTTTTGCCACTGCTTCGTGGTGGTTCTTCCGACCGAGGCCTTTGTTACAAAGGTCAGCGGCGTGGTCGCCCAGTTGGTTCATGGGAGTCTAGCATTCCGCACAAAGGAGCGGGGCGGTTTTCTCAAAGACGGGAACTCACAAGTATCGCAAGTCGTCGTAGATGTGGGTGACTACACACGGATGGGCGGTGAGGATAGCCGCGGCAAGTGTATCCAAAAAAGCGTGACGTCGGATCCGTTGGCGAATATTGAGTTCTGAGTGCGACGCGGGGTTCCGGAATCGTGACCAGTCATCATCTTTCCCGAAGCATTTGGCGGACGACTCACACCAGGCCTGATATAGGATACTGGTTGTAGTATCAGGCTTGGACGCGAGGGTAGCCGCTGTCAGTGTCTGTCGGAGACCTCCATGTTGTGTGGAGAATGACGGCTGCAGGCGTTGGACAAATGTGAGGAGATGTCGATCCGCTTCCGCGTACGTGCGTGAACGGGATTCAGCGGCACCAGTCTCATGTTGGTCCTTCGCATGTTCGGACTCTGTGAGGCTGGCTGCGTATGCGGCAACGTTCAGCATGGTACGAGGCGAGAATCAATGACCGCTACAACGGAGCGGCATCTGTTGGCGCACCGTGTCCGTCATTGGCATATGATTTGACGGCGAGTAAAATTGCATCTGGTCGGTATCAAATTGTTGTGCGATGGCGGTTGTCACATTGGGCGGCGTTAACTTCACAACATGTTGTGGCTTACATGCAGAGGCGCAAAATCGGTGGAGATGGAACCGCACGAGATACCGTCTATCAGCGACAATGTCTTGTTGCAGTTGTCGATTATCAGTAAGGAAGTCCCGTAAAAGAGGTCGACCCAATCGGGGCACCGAGGAGGTCGATGCCCTTGTCAAAGAAGTTCTCAAGGAAAAAGGGGCGTAGTAACGGCGATATATGGTTGACGGCTTGGGTCGGCCAGAAAAGGGGTGTTTTGGCTGGGTTGAGAGAAAAGCTGTGATCCGGTCCATTGGAGCGCAGGATCTCAACTGCGTTGTTTAGCTCAGCGTAGGTGCCTATAAGAGTACAGTCGTCAGCGTACCAGCGATGCATGCTTAGCTGCGTGGTCTCTGCTATTGCTTTCGCCAAGGGGGCACTAAATGGGAAAGCATAAGCATGCTAGCTGGGTCTCCTTGTTGCATTCTGGCTTGGCTGGGGATTTCCGGCGCAGACGCCGCCGGCAGGATCAGCGACGGCGTCTGGCGGGCGTAGACCATGTTCAAGAAACGACAGAGCGAGGGTACCTTGGAGGGCAGCAGATCGATCATCTTTTGCTGAGAGAATCGGTTGAATGCGTTGTGCGCATCGACCGAGAGGAGCATGTAGGCGGCATCCTCCCCTGGTATGGATGTGCCTCCGAACATCGCGAACAATGGAGTCAAGGCCGGAGGAGATACCATTGGCGAGTTGCAGCAGGCGAGGTAGTCTCCAGTGTCATCCAGCGCTTGGGGTAAGAGGACCTTCGCCACCAGGCGCCGCAAGGCCGGCCCAATGGCGATAGGGCGGATCTTACCCGGACGTGGTTGGATGGGGAGAAGCGTCGAAGAGGAGATGAGCGGGTGTTTGGCGTCGGGGAGGTCCCCATTAGCTAGTCGCCGCACAACGGAAGAGCACAGAGATTCCCGTGAGCCCTGCCTCTGGCGCCACCCTGGTGTTTGCCGGGAGGTGTAGAAGCCGAGGGGACGTGCGATCTGGCCCCGGGGCGGAGTTTTGATTCCGCCGGCGTACAGCGCGAAGGACTGTAACCTCTGTGATGTCCATCTGGAGTGGGAGGTCTGTCTTGTTGAGTGCTGTGACCTGCGACAGTGAGGGTGGTGCAGCGCACGCAGTCGTTCCTATCGTGCTTGGTCCCGAATGTCTGCGATGCGGGGCAGGTGCAACGTCCTCACTGCGCGCCCACATTGCGCATCTTGGGCCAGATGTGCTGCTCGACGGAATTTTGGGTCCCGCCGAGGGTCATGGGTGGGAACGCGGTGGCGGACAGATCGTTCTTCTCGGTTCCCTGTGCTTTAACAGCTTCTGTCCAGAGTTCGCCCCACTCGCCAGCGGTTGCGCGGCGAATGCTTTCACAAAGACCGTGGCTTTGGGCGGACTGATAACGCCAGCTAAGTTCCCCGTATTGAGCGTCGCAAAACTGCGGTGGGAATAAGGTGGATGCGAAGAAACGAGTAATGAACAGCATCAGCACCCCGTGCGTGCGAGGCCGCGCGGAAGAGCCGAATTATCAAGACAGCGAAAATATGCATACTGTACAGGTGGTCGGGATGCGGTCGAAGATTTCGCACGGCCTGAGCGGACTGTGCAGTGGGTCGTGGACTCAGGGAAGGGGCAGGGGCGGCAAGGGATGGTGTTATCCGGACTCCATGACGGCGACGGTTAGGAGGAGTGGCCTGGAGCAGGGGCCGGGGCCGGAGAAGGGTGATTGAGTCGGCCTTGCAGTCACGGAGTGTCGGAATTCGAAACGTACCGAAGAGGCACAGTAACTTGCATCAACCGACAGCGAAAAACACCTAATTCCCCTTAGCCTTATGTGGGCCATCCAGTTAGCTCGTAACTGAATAGTCGGTCAGTCGGTGTACACTCAAGATAAGTAAAAAGAGTAAAAGATTCTCTCGGAAAATAGCCGTCCTGCATCCCTAATCAGTAAAGCACCCCAAAAACCGACCACATCTTCCATGCATTAAAAAACCCAAAAATTCCCCAAAACCCCCCCGTGAAAGCTACAGTCTATCTACAGTACTGTACTGTACAGTACAGCACTGTACTGTACTGTATGTACAGTACCGTTGCGTCCACCTCGTAGAGTCAGCCACAAGCGTTTGACCAAGTTGCGTTTCCACAAACTGGTGTCCTCTGTGGTCCAGGATCACGGAGGCACAGGCGTTTATATAGACCTCAGTGTGAATCGTGTAGTCTAAGGTACAGTATACAGCAAAGGTGATTGCTGTAAGCCTTTCGCGATGCTATTTATAGTGTTCCGTATTTTATATTTTTGCTTTATTTCTAAGATTCTATTGCGCAATACCAATCTTGGTATTCTGGAGTGAAAATGCATAAAGACTTGGAGTCGAACCTTCCCTCTTAGGGAATGAGTGGAGACGAGACAACAGGGAAAACGATTACAACTTTCAACAACAGCACTCCGCCGTCGGGGTGTAACAAAGAAAGCTGCTCAAATATCGGTAGTCGGTATTTCACTTTGTCCCAGAGTATATACATTCCGGAATTTGTCCTGGGATCTACCGTAACAAAAGAAACCGCAAAGGGTAGCAGACAAACTCAGCAGAGAGACGTTTTTGGATATCGCTCAGTATTCCGTACCGGAAGGGAGTCTCCTAAGGGGAGCGGGTGGTGATTTGAAACAAGAAGTGAGGGTGAACAGGGGGTCGTTGAATCGGCAAAGGCAATTTCCTCTTGCGCCTATACCTTAGTCCCGCCGGGGGGAGCTGTCTAGAGTCCTTCATTCGGGGGGTGCCTGGGCTCTATAACGGCGCTGTCTGATGCTGCTGAAATCACACCTAGGGATAACCTGGTGCTGATTGTGAGGGTCGGAGGTCTCTGCTTGCAGGAACTCTGAGTGTCAACAGGGCGGCTCACTTTAAAGTAGTGTCATACCGTGCAGTCAGATAGGAAACTAAGCATCTCATCAACCTCAGCCTCATCAATTTCAACATTCTGGTATCTGGTTCACTGGAGCTGCTTGCTGCTTGTAATAGTACTGCTACTGGAAATTCTGTCGGTACTCGGAAAAGAGTGATTACTTGGTTATTCGAACTATCTCTTCCTGAGGTCATCTTTATTACTCGGTTATGAGTAGTCAACAACCTTCCGGGGAGAATTTAGGCGACGGTGGCTCTAGTCATCGAGGTCCTTCCAGCCCTCCCAGCATATTTTTCATGTCATCCCTCTCAGCATCGTCTCTTAGTAATATGGCGAATTTGCAGAGTGGATTCATCACCACTATCCGCATTCTTGAAGAGGACGCTTCAATAGTTGGACATAGCCTGGTTAGAGCTGTTTCTAAGCTTTTCCCACCTGCATCGCTCTTCAGTCAAGAACTCCGTACTGTGCCCGCGCTCTATTCAGAGCTGCGGAATTTTTTTGACCTTAGGGGTGCAAATTTGGTACAACATTCTTCTAGGAGAATCATGATGACCTTGGCGACAAATATATACGAGGATGACGAACACAAGGATGCAGCTATAGAGATTGTTAACGGGTCATCGCCGCTGGGCAAAGAAAACCAACCACTGAGGAACCATCAAGCGCCAGGGACGGTATTCAACGGACGTCCGTCAATGGCACAAGTGTGGACAAAATAGCTCAAAATGTTGCCATGCGACTCCGTGACACAGAAATAAAGTTCTCAGGGGACATTGGAGAGTTTTAGCAGGAATTCAGTGACGAATATCTACACATAGGGCATGACTACAATCTCAGCCCTACACAGAAGCTAAAGTTTTTGCACAACCTGCTTCGTGGTGACGCAAAGAGGTTCTATCTTGATGTAGTGGATGGATACGCACAGAACTTTCAGCAAACAGTGGACCACATTGAGCGAGAGTATAACTCTCGAGTTAGACAGAATAAGGTGAAATCATCTTAAGTCGCTTCGTGTGAGCAAATTTGTCAGTGACGGAATGAACACCGCTGCTTCACTGGAACAGGTCTACAAGATTAACACAAAGCTATCACGACAAGCCCCAGTTGCGCACAGAGGGGATGCACACAAAGTAGAGTATTTGTCGTCCGTGGTTCCAGGATATCCATGGGCAATAGAACCGCTTGCAAGAGTGGCCACATACCGCTTGAAATTTCAGCAACTCTACTGGGAGCTAGAGGCCCAAACAAAGCTCTGTAGGGAAGCAGAGATCTCTCGCTTCCGGGACGAGATATTCAGGAGAAAAAATTCCGTGAAAATCGAACGAAATGACGAAAGTACTGGTATACTGTTCAACGAAGATTCTTCTGAAGCCTATTTCAGTGGTCAAGGTCGCTATGGTAGCAGAACTTCCTCAGTATGCTGGAGGGGAATGAAGGAAAAGACAGAAAAATAATTTTTTGATCCTCTGTCCATCGCAGGATGCTTCAACTGCAGTGAAAAGACTCATCTTGTAAAGGATTGCAAACGGCCGCTCAACGTTTCTAGAGCTGCTGCAAATAAGTTGGAGTACTTCGCAAAAAGAACTCGAGTGCCCAACTCAACGTACATCATGTCTTAGCTGAACTGTTTATCAACTCGATAACGACATCGCCGACATCCCCGCAGGTAATGAAGACGAATTCAAGGCACAGACTGAGAAAGCAGTATTCAAAAGCCTTCTGTCTTCTGCGGAGATGCACATCAACCATTGCAGCGCGGCTTCAGGTTCTGGTCAATCATATTCATCCGTTGACAGCACGGATTTGGAGGATGAATTTGGACACTGCCCTTCACTTAGAAAGGACTCAGATGAAGAGTATGAGGCTGCCGAAGAGTCAATTGCTACAGTGTTTGATGATGAAGACGCAAACATTGAAATCTTCATAACTGACACAGAGGAGCACATCTTCTTCCATCGTGATTGTGTTGACAGAGGGGCACAGAAGTCTGTTATCGGTCTTGAACAAGCAAAAGCCCATTGTAATGCCACGAAAATGCCATTTGTTCCCAGAGACATCGACAGTCATCGCTTGTACAAGTTTTCGCAACGGGAATTTCGGGGGCTCGGATTTATTAATATTCGTATCCCTGTTAACAAGGACATGTTTCTTTCGTTTGACGTGTAATTTGTTGATATCGACGTGCCACTACTCGTCAGTCTCAATTTCTTGGACTACTAATCAGGTAACCATCGACTTGGCACACGACAGAATTGTCCCGAGTACAGATGAATGGGAAATCAGTCTAATACGTACGCACGGACATTTGTTCATTATTTGGGATGCCAACAAGGAAATATTGTTTTCTGTTGAGGAACTCGGCAAAGTACATCGAAACTTCTATGATCCAGAGTCTCAAAGACTGTTTGGGGTTCTCCGTCGCTCAAAACTAGAGGAAAGCTCACAGAAAGTCCTCGACAAGTTACAGGAAATTGAATCTTAGTGTGATATATGCCAACGCTTGAGCGAAAAAGCGAACAGATTCCGTGTGACATTACCCAACGATCACATCATGTTCAACAGAACACTGAGCTGTGACCTGTTCACGATTGAAGGCGATTCTATCTTGCATGTTGTAGACAAGGACTCCAGGTTCAATGCTGCAGGTTTTCTCCCCAGTGAGACAGCAGATGAGGTATGGAGGACCTAAATAAGAATCTGGTCTTGTAGATATGTTGGTTACCCCCTTGAGATTCATGCAGATGAAGGTTCTCAGTTCCAGGCATTGCGCTTCAAAAACTACTGTCGCCTTGCTGGTATTAACCTGAAACTAGCAGGGATTGAAAGCCATAACTCCCTTGGCATGGGAGAACGATACCATGCGTATCTGAGAAATATTTATCGTAAGGTCAAGTCGGAACACCCCGGGATGAGCAAGCACAATATCTTAGAGACCTCTTTAAGTGCTCTCAATGACACTGCCGGACCAAATTATTTAGTGCCAACATTGTTGGTGTTCGGCGATATGCCTCGAATTCCTTTCTTGCCAACTGAGCTCCCACCCAAGTCGAGAGAATGACTGCTATGGATGAAGCGCGAAAGGAAATGGCATGCACTATTGCTAAAAGTAGGGTGAACCAGGCTCTAAAGAGCAAGTTGCCGCAAAGTACGATGACTGACGTCAGGATTGGTGATCGCGTGCTAGTTTATAGGGATGATCTGGCTGTTTAGATAGGTGCATATCCTTTCAGTGAAATCTCAGGGAAGATTGTTGTCGTTTGTCGTAGAATTCAACGGAAAGGATAAGCAATTCTCAATCGCCAGAGTGAAGAAATACCGTACAGGTAGGAGTGCCGACGTTGTCAACGGAAACAGCAATACAGATCTTAACAGCGGAGACAATGCAGAAATAAGGGAGCCCCAGCAAAGAGGTGGCCCGCGTGCCGCTGTCGATGTAGTCGTAGATGAGTTGAGGTATATCGCGTCTGATCAAGCTCAACATGAACCGTTGGACGTCAGTGAGTTTATCACATCGGATTCATTCATTACTGAGGTCTTAAAGCCTGGTGATCATAGAACCAGTAGCCCAAAGTTTAAGGAGGCCATAGGAAAAGAGGTACAGGGCTTAACTAACAGACATGTATTCAACGTGGTTAAAAAGAGGGACGTTACAGACGGGGCAAACATATTAGGTGGCAGATTTGTGCTGGCACTAGCAAACCCGGGGACGCCAAATGAGAGGCCAAAGGAAAGATACATTATCCAGGGGCAGAAAGATGTGGAAAAAGATTTTGTTGTGCATAATATGCCCGTCATGCAGCAACGGTCGACTCGATTGATTGTATCCTTTGCTGCGTTGAAAGACTTTAGGCATTTTAGCAATGATATAAGCCAAGCTTACCTTCAGAGTAAGGACCCACTCGGACGCGATGTATACCTGCAGCCACGTATTTCTGATATGTCACATTTCAATATCCGTTCGGATGAGATCTTCCAGTTACGTCGACCGTTGTACGGGCTATGTGATAGTGGGGACTATTGGATGCATACTATTCACGAATACCTTTAAGGTACTATCAGCTTGATACCTTCCTGTGGTGACACATCAATGTACACGTGGAGGGGGGAGGAAAAATCCGAGATCTCTGGAATCTTTGGTATTTATGTAGACTTTCTTGGAGCGGGGAATTCAGAACTTCTTGATATCATCAACCGTATTGCAGAATACTTTGAATCAAAGCCATTCGAATGGGATGAACTCAATTTCTTTGGGTTGAACATCAAGAGATATGAGAACGGCTCAATTGAGATCAGCCAAAAGGAATACATTTCCAGACTTGGTCTGATGCCTCAGGATGCAAATTTCAGTACCTTCCGTAGATATCTAGCTGCACTTGCTTGGTATACACATTAAAGACCTGACATCATGTGGCTGGTGAAAAAAACAGCACAAGTCACTGAAGAACGATTCTGTCAGGATTCTATTAGTCAAATGAATAAGGCTATACGGAAAGTGAAACGGCAATATGTGTCTCTTCTTTACCCTCAACTGGATGAAGCTTCATCACATCTTCGAGTGTATACGGGCGCTTCCTTTGGCACAAACTACGACCTCAACTCCCAGTTTGGACACATTATCCATCTCTGTGATGATGGTAATAAATGCCATATTCTGGACTATTGCAGTCGAAAATCGAAAAGAATGGTGCGTGCAATATAAGGTGGAGAAGTATATGCCTTTTCGGATGGATTTGATGCATAATTTATAATTAAAGACGCCTTGCAAGATATTTATGGTAAGAATATCCCAATACGTATGCTCGCAGATTCAAACAGTTATTTGATGTTATAAAAAAATCATCTGCAACAATAGAACGCAGATTAATGATCGATATTGCTGCTGCAAGGGAGGCCTACAACAAGTTAGAGATATCAGAGGTTAGTCTAGTGCGTGGGGCGGACAATGCGGAAGATGCATTTACCAAGGTAACTACCAATAAGTCGTTCTTGTCTATCCTATCCCTGGCGTTGACAAAACGGAAGTTGTTCAGTGGGTAATTCGAGATAGAATGGCTCGTATGTAGAGTGATAGGAGTGTGAATCATGTAGTTTAAGGTACACAGAAAAGGTGTGATTGCTGTAAGCCCATCGCGATGTTATCTTTATAGTGTTCCGTATTTTATGTTTTTGCTTTAGTTCTCATATTCTATTGCGCAATATCAATCTTGTATTCTGGGGTAAAAATGCAGAAAGTCTTGGACTCGAACCTTCCCTCTTAGGGAACGAGTGGAGATGAGACAACAGGGAAAACGATTGCAACCTTCAACCACAGCACTCCGCCGTCGGGGTGTAACAAAGAAAGCTTCTCAAATACCGGTTGTCGGTATTTCAATTGTCCCAGAGTATCTACTCTCATAGGTGGCCTTGGCGGCATATTTCCGCTACACTAGAGTAGCGCGCCAAAACATAAAACTTAAGATTCAACACAAATATTGTACTGTACATCCCAACCCCGTTACCTGCACCCACTCTGACACTTGCCTTGCGATCCTCTTTTGTCTTCAGGAGGCGAAACTGACGGCAGTGACTCGAGCGGCTCCTTCCGCCGCCAGGGTTTCTTGCGGTTCAAGAGGCCCCAAAGGCGACATCGTCGGCGTAGATGCGGCAGCGCTTCCAAGGCGCTTGACCAGGTGATGAGAGCGGTGGCTGCGAGGGTGACTGCGGCGGGAGCGGCGGGGCGGCGATTTCGGCGGCTGTGGTGGCGACTGCGGCGAAGGCATGGACAGCGAGGGTTTATCCTGCTCTTTCTCCTGCAAGCGATCCTCCCATACTTCTGCCAGCTCCTTGAACGCAGCACTGGCCGCCTAGGCTGCCACGATTGCGGTCATTACTTCCCTCTTTAACATGTGTAGAGTTTGTGACGTGCTTCCCCCAGCGATATTGTCTCCGCCGCTGTTAACTTTCACTCATATCTACTGCTAGCTTTATCCGAAAGTCTTGCGCTCATTCCCTTCAACCCTGCCCCTTCGGTCTGTTGCACTTGCTAGGTATTGTTTCATTTACTTTAATTTGTTTGTGGAACCGCTGTATAAAACTACTATTAAAGCCCCATGCGGTCTGCCCTGCTTAACCTTCAACCCCTTTCCGCAATGTCAACTGGACCCGGCATTCAAAAACTCATACCGGACTCCGAATCCTGCTGCCTTGAACACTTGGCGGTCAAATATCTTCACCACGGTTTTTTGCCGGTTAGTTCATCCCAGGCCTTTTTGCAAATATATGGTGTGTGGTCACCTCAGTTGTCGATGGGCCTGTTGCACCCCGCGCATTGTAGCGACAAATTGTATTCAAACACCTGAACTCCTAGGTGGCGGCGTTGCATGACTGACCACATCTTATCATAGATTCGGCTGGCTGCAGACGGACGCGCGGAGAGAAATGTTGCAGCAGGCGTCTCTAAGTATTCCTGGCGGCGGATTATTTGCCAAACATCTGCTTTAGTGTGCAGAGCGGGGATTGGAAACCTATCCTCTTCGTCTTCTTTAAAGAATAACTTTGCTGCACACTTGCACCAGGCTCGGTACAAATGCCGTGGGCATATTCGTGCTTTTTTGACAGACTCAGCGCTGTCAGTGTCTCCGGGAGACCATCATGTCAGTCAAAGAAGCTTGGGTGGAGTCGTCAAGCAAACTAGACAAGGTGGCTACCAGCGTATGCACAGCTTTGTGCAGGGTTCTGATATACGCCAGGATCATCCTGGCATCGGACTTCTTCAGAATGGATGAGGCTGGCCGCATGCGACCGATAGATTCAAAGTTGCCACGGGGGTGAATCCGTGGCCTCCGAGGCGCAACCGAAGTGCCGCTTGCTGGCAGACCGCACTTGTTATCGGCACGTTGTTTGCCAGCGAGTGATATTGCATCTGTCTTTGATCAAATATCGTTGCAAGGACGCTTGTTGCACCCAACGGTGTTAGCTGCTTGCATGCCAAGGCAAAAATACGGTGAAGGTGGAGCCGGCACTGGGCAGTATACTGTACACTTCGTACAGTTTACATTTTCTTGTACAATGCACTTTATACTGTACTGAACATTCATCACACTATACATAAGGCACACTGTACATTGGTCACACCGTACATTGGTTAAACTGTACTGTACATTGGGCACACTGTGCATCCGGAGCACTGTACTGTACATCCGGCACATTGTATGCTTACAGTGCCGAGACCTGTCCCCCCTTTTGATATTGAAACTGGCTTGGTGCCATCGGATCGCATGGGCCGTAAGCGACGAGCGGTTGAAGCGACTTGTCGAAAGACTTGTTGCGGACGCGAGCCTGGAGACTTGACCCAAAGCGGTACTTGCCGCTTTTCTGCTTCGACCGGTACTACGGGGCGGATAACGGTGATGTCCAACTGGAGAGTATCGTGGACGGGATGTCGTGGTGTACTGCCTATAGTTCCTGGCGATCTGACGGAGAAACTTCCGCGAGAGGTTGGCTTGGCTTTAAAAGTGAACCCGGCTTGCCGTCAGTAGCCTCCTCCGGACGCTTCTTAGGGATTGGTTGAACCAGTCTCGTGCATTCAGTGATTTAGCAGGCAGCTGAAATCACGCCTTACCCAGCGAGTCATGCTGTGGGCCGGGTGTCCGACATCTAGGGACCCTTGCAGTTATGTGAGGTACCTGGCCTCGTCTTAAATCGCATACGACTGAGGTTAGAGATGAAATATCGAACTATCTACAGGGTCCGACTCTGCTCTCGAGAAATACAGATCTTCTGTTTCCAGTTGCGATTCCATGATGCCTATTCCTCCAACTGCCCTGTCCTGGATTCGGCGGAGGTCGTATAGTCTTACCACCGCCTCCGGCAAATCTGTTTTAGGTGTCCAGTGGGCTGATGATCGTCCGCTCAATTTCACCTTGAATTGACTTATTTATTCTCCAATGTCGTCGTTTCTTCTTATTTTCGCGTCTGATATCTTTTCAATCAACCTCAAGGTGTCCGGAAATACTCCTTTTTGGATTACAGCTTTCCCGCACATTATTGCCGATCTTCGATGGCTATTTGCGTGGGCTCTTGCTCTTTTCTTCAAATTCGAAATAGGAGGTATCTAACACTCCTGAGTCATTCTTTAACGATATTAGGACCGATACAGTGCTTGATTATTTTCATCTTTTCGATTTTATTGAACTCTACCGACCACAAAAGGACGAGATCTCCAGTATTGAATTTCGTTGGGTTATCGCGCTAGTCGCACTCTTTACTGGCTCTTCTCTTCGATCTTTTTCTCATCTGGAGCACGTTCTTGTACAGCCGGTATAATATCACCGTCAAGTTTTCTGCTTCGCCCTGAAGACACACTGTATCTATTTATCCCCAAACATCAAAGGGTTCTATTCCGGACATGGACTTATATGGAGTTATGCCTGTTGCTGCTCAAATCTCTGTGTTATATCGCATGCGTGCCAGCGACATGGTCATCACAGTCGATATGTCCAGGAGAGACGAAGCTGGAAATATCTTTAACCGAAGTTCGATTCCAAAGTTCCACTATCTCGTTGGCCTGCAGATGCAAGGGATAGGTCTGAATATGTCCAATTACTAACTGCTCCGTTATATTTGTCATCACTTCACCCGTTAAGTTTGGACCTCCATCAGACAAGATATGTTCCATTGGTCGAAATACTGAGAACCATTCCTCGATCAGCATTTTTGCCATATTCTCTGCCTACTCATCACGGATTGTCTGCGCTCTGAAAAAGCGGGTGAGAACATCCACCATTGCCAGAACCTTGAGATTTCCTTTTCGAGCGAGGTGTGATTGTTTGGACATCGAATGCGACAGTCTGGAATCTTCTTTCCGGGTAAACGATATCTAGGTGAGCCTGATCACCCGGTCGTCTGTCCTCTGCTACCGTACATGGTAAAAAATTCTTGATGTGGGTTACAGCGTCGTTAGCCATGCCTTTTCACCAGCATCTGGGCCGCAATCTGGCTAAAGTCTTCCTCAAACCGTAGTTCCCGGTGAGTTTTGAGCCGTGTACCCATACCCGTTCGATCACTGCGGTCACCAAGGACCTTGGTGCTACAACTGTCATCTCGCCCCTACCGCAGTAGCGGAGTAGCCCTACATCGTCGAAGAGAAGTTCCTTCTTGTCTTCTGCGAACTAATTCACATTTTAAAACTTCCTCCTTTGTTCGAGAACGATATCTACATCACTTGTTTTTTCCATCTTGACTGGTTGTACAGACCTGCTTTCTTCTCCTGCTGCACCAGAATTAAATCACCCCCTTTTTCGACGACTTCTGCCACCCTTTCTTTCTCCGCCATGTCTTCGGCTATTTCAGGGTGACCTGTGAATCCTTGACAAAGCGGCTTGTGGACTGTGTCCCTACTCAAGGTGTTTGGAACGACCAGTTCGGGTCCATTTCGGTGCTCAACGATGAAATCATAGTACTGAATCTCTACTACCCATCTAGCCAGCGTTTGCTTAGGGTCTTTCAGTCCTAGTAGCCATTTAAGAGACAAGTTGTCCGTGACAATTATGAACTTCTCCCCATGGAGATAATGCCTCCACTTCGGAAGTGCATGGACCACCGCCAGGCACTCTCTTTTTGTTGGTGCGTAGTTCCTCTCTGCCTTACGGAGTAGGCGGCTGGTCAATGATACTGGTTGCAATTTTAGGTCTCTATTCTTTTGAAGAAAGCACTACTCCGAGGCTGTATGAACATGCATAAGACTTAATAATTTTCTCTGCCCCTCTCCGTGGTGAAGCTAGTATGACTGGGTCACTTAGCTGGTACTTCAGCTCTTTCCATGCCTTTCTTTGCGCTTTTACCCTCAGCGTTCCTTCCAATCTGGAATTATCAGGTTCTGTCCGCGCATTTCTTATTGGGCAGCCCGGTTACTTTAAGCACATCGTACAGGGGAGCCGCGATATCGGCAAACTGATCCAGGAAGTCAGCGAAGAAGTTCATCAACCCAAGAAGCCCCATGAGCTTATCGCCTGAAGCGGGCTCGAAAAGGTTTTTTAGGCCTCTGTGTGATGATAAGATGGTTTCAGCCCGTCTTCGTCTACTAGATGGCCCAGGACTTCTGCAATACGGACTCCAAACGCACACTTGGATAGCTTGAGACGGACTCCGGCTGTAAGCAGCCTGTCCAGGACAGCTGCTAGAGAGTCCAAGTTTTCGTCTTCCCCAATGGTACCGACACTTTTGTTGTCCATGAAAGCCAGAAAATCCTTCCCTTTTCAGTCTCCAAGAATACTGTTGACTACGCGCTGAAATGTTCCTGGAGAATTCTTTGTTCCCATCGGTAACCTGGTGTATTGTAGGAGTCTAAAGACAGTCTGTAACGCAGTAGCTTCTTGAAATCCGGGAGTATCTCGACTTGGAAGAACCCATCCGTCAGGTCGAATACAGAGTATACCTCACTTGAGGCCAGCAAATCCAGGATTTATCATGTTTTTCACGGGTACGAGTCGGTAAATGGAAGCGAATTCAGCTTTCCGAAAGTCTGATGTAACTCGTAGCCCCCATATTTTTTCTTGACGAAGACATTGTTGGTTGTCCAAGGCGATACGGCCGGTTCCAGGACTCCCAATGTCAGTAGCTTCTCCATGACCGACTGATAAACTTCTTCTTATTTCGACGAACGTCGTCTCATTGGCTCGCATATTGGTTGGACACCAAGTAGAGGTTTATCTTGTGTTGCATGCCATGTATTCTTCCCAGACCTTTGAAGATGGCTATTCGTTACCGAAGGAGATCACGTAAGGCTTTCAATTGGCCTCTTTAATGGTAAATTCGCTAAAAGGCTTTCAATTGGCTTCTTTCTTGGAAAATTAGCTAAAATTCATCTCCAAAGTCGCCTTGCCCACATCGGAATCCTCAATTACAGCGTACACCTCCTCGTTGGTTTGGGTCTCTGGACTTCCGTTCTGCTGCTTAGGGGTCCTTCCACTCTCCTTATATCCACTTTGATGGAGGCTATGTCCCGCTTTAAGTCGACCAAGAGTCCTCTGGACCTCCAAAATCTTCTCCAATTAGTATCTTGTCGGAAAGAGTTCTCATAAGCCTCACAGGCTTTGTAAACACCTGGCCCCAGAACGAGAACTTTAGTCGTCCCGCACCAGTGAGTTAGACCGGGGAACCGTCGGCAGACTCTGCTTCTTCCTCACTGAAGCGCACGATCTCTCTCTGGTTCTTCCGGAATAAGGTGTTGTCAACCAATATGGAAAGAGCAGCTGTATCAAATTGTATTGTAAGTCTTTCGCCAAAAGCTTCGGGTTCCACGGCAACTTTTTCCTCTTCCAATCCGTGTGGCCATGTCAGATAACTACAGGAACAAAACTGCTCGTGACTGTCTTCCATGCATGGGTGCCGAGATTTAATTCTGTGACGGAGGCCCTGGCCTCCCATGTCCTTCCCCGCCTGGTGGTTTGATTTATACTGTAGACGGGAATCAGACATCCGTTTCCGCCAGCCTTTAGCAAGATAGCCCGTCTTCTTGCAGTAGATGCACTTGAACGGAGCTCCTCGATGTTCAGACTGTGTCTATGGTCGCCCTATTGGCTCCCTAACTTCTCATACGTATTCTCTGGAGGCATTGTGCTGATATGGAACCATTCGAGAGACCAGACTGACCATCTTATCAAAGCTCCCGTTTACCACCATGGCATGTTGCCTTAGCTTGGGCGGTAGGCCAGCTTTGAATCTGTGCACCAACATATTGTTGGTTACCGGGATTTGGAAAACACAGGCTCCTGATCTTATACGCTCTGAGCTCAATTCGATTGACTCACATCGCTCATCCCATTGAATTGTGAAGAATTTCTCAGGCAAGTCGGCTAGTTGGTCATCATTAAATAATCTTTCTTCCAGTTTGCCCCAAAGAAAGACCATGGATGCCCCTAAATATGTGTTTTAAACGTCCTCGTATACTCCTTTGGCCTCTTAGTCAAATGCAAAAGGTAGATGCTTTCTCTAGTCTTCGAGCTGTACTGGAAATTCTCCTAGGAGACGGGTCCGAGTGCGTTTGGCATCCACGAAAGAGCCATCTCCGACTCTGTGGCCCTTGCTGGATTCCAATTCAGCCTTCTACAGCTTGTAAACGACATTAATTGGTATAAACTCGTCGTTGGTGTCTTTTCCTTCTACCGCCGAGGTTGCTACGGTATTTCTATTTCATTGATTGGTGTTATCTGAGGGCCCCAAGGACGAGTCCCCTTTTGCCTTGATGGACTCCGAAAGCTATACGATAACCGCTAGAACCCTTTTTAGACTCTCCATCACCTCAGCAAGACCATTTTTGATGAACTGAGTGGTAACATTATCTTATACCAAAGTCCGAAATTGCTCTGGGTCCTCTACGTTCAGAACGGCTTGAGTTTCCGTGTTAGTAGTGCCCGATAACGAAGCTTCTTTTACCACGCCGGCCGAGTTATCCACGGTCCGAGGGCGTTACATATCTTATTATTTTTCTTACTTACACACTTACCTCGCTTGATCTCTTTTGCTGAATTCTCTCGCCGACAGGATTTTTCAAGCAAAAACCGATTCTTAAAATCCTTCACCGACGTCTCGATGGTCCGACCTTGGATACCTAGTGACAACTTCTTGTCGAATGCGTCGACAATTCTCGCAAAATGCAATAAAATCGAATTTATGTCGCGGGTACCTCGTAGAGTAAGCCACAAGCGCTTAACCAAGTTGCGTCTCCACAAAATGATGTCCTTTGTGCTCCAGGTCCACGGAGGCACAGGCGTTTACATAGACCATATAGGTGACCTTAGGGCGTATTTACGTTACATTAGAGTAGCGCGCCAAAGTATAAATTAAAATTCAACACAAATATTTTTACTGCAAATCCCGACACCCGTTACCTGTACCCACCCTAACAGTACTGTAGTTGAATGTCAGTAGATGTAGCGGCTACTGATACGAATTATGTGGATGCGGCTCAAGTTGATAGTTTGTTAGTTATTTATGTTGTACTGTATGCTTTCAGTTGGTTCACAGCCTACAGCTAATATAGGTACCCGTGGTACGGTACTTTACAGGACAGTACAGTATGCAGAACTTTTTGGCACCAGTAGACCTTTTGAGGAGTTGTGCAGTTTTCAAGCAGTCAGTGAATTTAACTTTAGTGAACATGGCATATTCCCGTATGATGCGAGTAAATTCATATTTACGCACCAATTTTCAAAGACTGCCAAGTTTTAGTAAAAAATCATCCTCCCAGTATTTACGCGGTAAATGCCGGACAAACAGTAAATTAAGAGTGACCGCGCCAACAAAGATATCAAAGTGTCAATTACGCAATGACTGGATAAATACGAAATTTTTCTGTCTCGTGCTATCTTTAGAACCAAAATAAGTTTTGCACTTGACTCGTGGGGCCATAAATTAGAATCATTGCCCCAGATCGACACTTTCTTCGTTTACCAATGCTAAAACACTACTTTGATCAAAGCTCTAACCACACCTTTTCCCTCTATCGAAAAATGGCCGCCTTTAACAAGGCCAATGCTCAGGCAACAGTGGCTCTCTGAGCAGGGAGAGCTGCGGAACAGTCCGCAGAGATGGATGAATTCAACATTGACCCCGATCGAACACGGATTTTGATAAAGAAAATGACAGCTGCAGCCCGGTATTTGATTCTTTCTACTCTGCGGGTGGGTCCAAAATAATTGTGACATGGAAACTTCAAATTCACGGCAATTTCAAACAATTTGGAGCAAATTTGCTGCAAATATTGACTCATTTTACAACGTGGGGAGAGGGGTGCGAAGCGAATACACAGGAAAAGACTGCCTGTTTCTGATGATGGTTGTTCTAAAGCACAGCGGAGTGTGGGACTTTTTGGGTCGATATTTTCGAGTTAAGGGGCCCAAATTTGAGATAATTGTGACGTCTTATATTTCGAAAATAACAATCCAATGTATGAGTATTGTGTTGATGGTTTTCTTCTTGACACCCTAACGCAACCGGTAATTGAAGATGGCAAAGGGTTCAAGAATTTCCCACGTGCAAGGTACGCAAGTGATGTCACGTTTCAGCAGTCAAACAAACCATCGGGAAATTTAAAAGGAGGGCGTCGTTATTTCAGTGGGAAGCACAAAATTTATGGGTACAAAGTCGAAGTTTCTGTTCTGCCAATTGGCTTGGCTGTTGGATGCAGTGCAATTTTTAATGGTTCAGTACCAGATGTTGATATTTACCACCGCATGCGAGCTTGGCATGATGGTGCCCTTAGGAAATGTGAGGAGGAGGATGCAATAGTGGATGGGCGGATTGGTTCAGAAAATACTCCGATCATTGGGCTGCGCTGTGTTACAAGGGTTATCAGGGGGCACGGAGTTTACTCGCACAGTTCATTCGAAGAAGAAACCTCGAAACGGTACTTTGAAGAGGAAATAAGAGCGCGATAATAGGTTCATTGCGTCTGACAGAATTATAGTGGAGAGTTGCTTTGCAAGAATGCGCTGTTTATTGAATATCATGGCAAGTATGTATAGATGGGGCAGCAGATGTATACGTTCTTGTTTGACGTTTCCTGGCGTTGAAAAGTTCACAAGTAAGCTGGTCTTCATTGCGCTCAGATGACCAAAAATTTTATAATAAGGTCAAGAAAAGGGTTTACAAAATAGGCGATGATGTACGCGCCAAGTGAGCTCGGGCGCAGGCAAAGTACAAGGCGAAGAGTGTGTGACTGATGGATATCAAGTATCGCTCGAGGAGGTGTTCTGCGGGCGTAACCGGACACGATGAAGATGAGGACATTGAGACTGAATGAGTATTTCAGTCCGTGGTTAATTGCGAATTTAATCATGAAGTGAGAAATGATGTGATTTCTAATTAAAAACTGTAGTGACTTGCAAATTGCCGCGATAAATGCGTATTTCAATAAACGACAACGTATAGTCATGGTTTAAGTCCGAAAAAACTCAGTAAATACGCGAAGACCCAATCTTTCCGCATTTACTGAAGAAATGCCTCAAATAACTAGTATAACGGCTGACCGCTTATAAAGGAGTGATGGCACCGCACTACCCCCGGGGATCACCTCCACCACCAACAACATCATCAAACAAAACAATCGAACCAAAATCCCTCACTCCTAGTAGTAAACCGATCTAAAATATCCGCGGGAACACCGTAAGTGTCCCCTTCACCTAAAGCGCCAGAAAAGCTCTAAATGGGACGCAACTTCGCGCCCCTTGCTTCAACCAGTGGCGAAAAAACATTTCGAAATTTAAAATTGTGCCCTCTTCTGTCATGTTGTCTTGACTTTCATTTGATATTTCCTCTTTGTGCTCGCATGCGTCTTGGTAGTCGGTCTTGGTTGGTCTCCGGCTTCTTTTCCTCTGCCTTGGCGTCTTTAATCTTCTTGGTTTTTGTATTCGGTTGATTTCTCTCTGTGCCTTGGTCTGTAGTCTGGATCTGTGCTCTTCGTCTCGTTCTGTGGCTATCCTGCTACTGCTTCGTGCCTGGTCCAGCCGCTCTTATATCGTCGCTTAGTGGTTGGTCCGTTGCTTTCGTTACTCGAAGCTAGTTAATTTTTGCGGTCTCTTTTCATGGTAGTTCTTTGTTTTGCTAGATTATGGCTGTCCTGAATATACTGTTTACTCGATTTGGTTGTCCTGGTACTGGTCGTGTTGGAGGTTCGGGTTTGGCTACTCTGTTGTGGAATTTTTGCTACTTTGGTTCGCTCATCTGTGCCATTTTGTTTTAAAATCTAGCTTTCTTTGGTCACCCAGCTTTCTGGGTATCACTACAGGGTAACTTTTAACTATTAAGTTAACATATAGCTTTATTGCATGTAAACAAAAAGTATCTAATATACTGACCAGTGAATTCTTAGTGTCTACGCTACGTAAACATTTGGAGGACGTTGTTCGGTTCAGAGCTTGTCTCCTACGAGGAAGAGAACCCTACTCCTGCTCTCATCGATCAAGAGGCAGTGAGCAACGAGGAGGAAGTACCAGGGGAGTCTACTTTCTCTCCCGCAGCAACGTCTGGTGACAACCACCTCTCCACCCAGTAACGCCGGTAGTAAAATTCGATGCAGCAACATCCCCTTCCGGTCAATCTATCAACATGGTTCCCTCTACTCCTACTCTGCCTCATCCCGTTTCATTTTCTGCTGCCTCTTCTCCTCCCCCGGATCGACCCTTCCGAATCCGGAAGCATACCACCATCGCCGTAGCGTCCGCAACTCCGAGCAGCTGCGCCGCTCGCTCTCGTCAGCTAATACCTATAGAAAATCGACTGTCGCACCATACCTACAGAGTGGCACACGATCGTGTAAGAAAGAAGGAGAGAGGCAAATCATTAAAAGTCTTTTGCAAGCTGTGCTAGCGCAACTTTTCATCCTACCTGCAGCTTAGCGTCCACAAGAATAGGAAAAACACATTTAAAAGATCTGAAAACTTGCACTAGTTTCACGCCCAAGCCTCCAGTTCAGAGGCGACCCTCCGAGACCGCCTGAACTGCGCTACCCTGCGCTTGGCCCCGGTATTACTTCCTCTCGCCCAAATTATACGCGATACACATGGGATTGCGCCCTGCCTCACCAAGTTTGTACAGGCGATCCGGGAGAGCACTGTCCACGAAGCCATTGATCGCTACTTGCGGAAGACACCCTCCCACGCGGAGGCCCCCAGGGTTTCCGGGGCCCATTTTACAATTCTGCGAAACACACAGCGGCCCTCTGGTACCTGAATAGGCTACCGCTAGACGCAGAGCCCCTTTCTATCCTCTCCGCTCTGAAGAATCACTTGGAACATTCCGCCGCACAGCGCTTGGCGCTCCAAGACCTCCTCGATCTTACCACTTCGGCCCTTCAGCGACGATGACCTCTACCTACCGATCCCTAGCCATGCGCTCTAGCGGACCTTCCATATGGTCACACTTCTGCGTCGTAGAGATTCCATTCACAGGAGAGACCACGAGCTGAACCCACACACTCGCCCCCTTGCGGAGAGTGCCACCAGTTCCTTCGCTTACCGCCCTACGGAACCCCTGCTCCATAATGGAGACTACTAGTACGGTCCATATTCTCACGTCACCTCCCCATCCCGCGATCGAGGCTCCCACCACTCGCGCAGCTTGACGACGTCGATCACTGGGGGCCTATGAGCTCACCTCTGGCGCCCTTGCAGAGGTCGCCGTCGGTTCCTTCACTCACCGCCCTAAACATCGCCGAACCGGCTGGTTGCGATGCACCCGAACGCATGAGTGAAGGGGACAGTAAAGGAGTAGTTGGCACGACAAGGGATGGCAGGCCACCCATGACGCCAATTGGGAGGCGCCCGTTTTTCGGAACAAGAACTAGCCTTAGATAGAGTCGCTGCCGGCCATACAACATCGGAATTCTGGAATTTATTGGAATTTTGAATTTGGCCGGATAAATCGGCGTGTTTTGAGCACCTCGTAGAGGGTCAAAAAGAAGACAAATATATCACGGCTGACACAAGTCTCCGACTTTCAGCACGTCTAGCGAGCCCACCACTTCGAATCAAGCACTAAACCTGCACGTTCACTCGTAAACAATCAAGGCATTACGAAACAACCGCAACTTACTCGACGATGCAGCCACTTGCACATCGCGACTGGGGACCAGCTCGTGGGCTCCGATGGTCACTCACGTAACATCATATCCGTCTCCACATAGGTTAAGGGTTTTTGCGGAAGACCGTAACGGCCAGAAATTTGCGCTATCCACGATTAGCTGGCAGTTTGCGTCGACGATTACGCAGTGCACAGCCGGTCCGTCTAGGAAAGCGATGAGGACCCCTTTCTGAGCCATCGTCAGCGTCTCACACGACCGGGTTGCCATCGTCGCACACATCCCCGTCGGCATCTTCCGCGCTTCCAGTCGGAACCTGAAGCGCTGGAAAACGATTGAAACGGCACTTACTTTCGGACAAGACAATGCTGCTCCTTGAACTTGGTTGAAGAAGTGGCGAACTTCATCACGACAAAGGACGACGTCTATCGCGCTTACCAAGGCTGCAAGCCAGCAGCCTCTATCTCGCTGCGTCTTCCAAACGCGGCCGTAACTCTTGAAAAAGAGCTCCTTGCCGTTAGGAATATCAGGTCGCGCCCCGGGGCTGGCCATCACCAGACGAACCCCGGCATTCCCGCGAAGAAATCCGACTATAGACGACTTCAATCTCATTTGAACCATTTCTTCTTCCTTGAGCTCGACTGAGCCGAATCGGACGACAGAACCGAAAAGCGGCACGTCCTCCGGTCGCACCAGCGGATATAGTAACGACGGCTTCCATAGCTCCTGCACGATGATCCCTGCAGAGTGCAGGTGCATTCACTTCACGTCAAACGGGAAGTACGCATTGTGCGCCCCTCCGTTGCACCGGGAGGCGTACATCACTTCTTCGTTTAGCACAAAGCCATGGGCCCGGGCAGATCCATCGCTATACACGAATGCTCGCAGGATGATTGTGTTGTCCTCAGCGTCGGCGGATATTCCGCAATCTCCTCTGGTTCCACCCTTGGTACTTCCTCCGCCACACTCGGCCCCTCCCTCTCCGTATCCCTTCCCCCATCACTCAACCCGACCATCATGCGCGGGTGCTTTTCGGCCACCCCGTCGAAGGTCAGGCACCTCTTCTACTTCCTACCGCCTGCAGTTTGTCGCTGCTCGCGGACCGTGTGTCAGACAGCTTCCCAGCGGCAGGTAGACTGGAAAATATTGCTCGATGACGGTTCGCATTGGCGCGAGCCTGCTTACTGATTCGCTTAACCTACATGTTGAGATTGAAAGGAAAGACATTCGATGGGAAAGGAGGGCATTGGTTGAGAAGGTATGCACGGAAGAGCGGGTTTGGTGATAGAAGGATTGATTTAGTGAAGACGTCTGTGGCAGTGGGCAGCTTCAAAAGATCAGAGCTGCTGCTCTTTAGTTATTTGCCTCTTTTCTTCTATGTACTATATCAGGCTGATTTAACGCACCAATTGACCTACGGCGCTGGAAAGTGAGGTTACAGATACTACTGTAAGTAGAGATGGCATCACCCGGTTCGTCTCTAGAAGGCACCCGAGCTTGTACGTACACTACGATGCACAACCCAACAAAGTCTACCAAGGAGCCTAGAACACCTGCCACCGGTATTTGAGAGAAACCACGGGCTCACTTATATCCGAAAATACTAGGTTCCTACCTTTTAGCTGGCGTCGATCCAGCCTTGTAGCGACCTTGAACCGGGTTATTTCCGTTTCTTGTTCCCCTCTGTTGACAACTTGTACAATCCATTTAAAGAGTTTCAAAACATAGGCTAACCTATTTTTCGATATTTTAAATGTATAAATGTATAAATGTATAAATGTATAAATGTATAAATGTATAAATATAAATGTATAAATGTATAAATGTATAAATGAATAAATGTAAAAATGTATAAATGTATAAATGTATAAATGTATAAATGTAAATGTATAAATGTATAAATGTAAAAAAAAATAAAAATATAAAAATAAAAAAATAATAAAATAAATAAAATAAAAAAATAAAAAAATAAAAAGATAAAAAGATAAAAAATAAAAAATAAAAAAATAAAAAATAAAAATTATAAACATATAACATATAAACATAACATAAACATATAAAAATATAAAAATAAAAAATATAAAAATATAAAAATATAAAAAATAAAAATAAAAATATAAAAATATAAAATAAAAAATATAAAAATAAAAAATATAAAAATATAAAAATATAAAAATATAAAATATAAAAATATAAAAATATAAAAATATAAAAATATAAAAATATAAAAATATAAAAATAAAAAATAAAAAATAAAAAATATAAAAATAAAAAATATAAAAATATAAAAATATAAACATGTAAACATATAAACATGTAAACATATAAACATATAAACATATAAACATGTAAACATATAAACATATAAACATAAAACATATAAACATATAAAGTATAAACTTTTTAATTTTAAATAATAGAAAAATAAAGAACTAAAAAAGTAAAGAACTAAAAAGTAAAGAACTAAAAAAGTAAGGAACTAACGAACTAACGAACTAAATAAACTGAAAAACCAAGAAAACAAGAAAACAAGAAACCAAAAACCAAAAAATAATGAAAGTCTGGGAAGAAACCCAGCTTGCGGTAATTGCTAGAGAGATTCGTGAAAACGTCGGTAGCGTAGATACCGAATTACAACCTGGTTCATCGGAGGAACGCAGGGGAAAAAGGAAGGGCCCCACAAACCCAGGGTGAGGTTAATCCGTCTTAGACGCGCGGCTGAGCGTTAAACAGTGGGAACGACCGCAGAAGGGAGTGACGAAAGGAATAAGCTGAACGACCGATAACAGAGGACAGTTTACCGTTATGGAATTGTTCACAGGAAAAAGTGCCTTACTTTTACTGTCGGCCGTTGGGGTAGGCGGCGGCCTTATATATACGTCGACCGCGGGGTTTGACCTATCTACAGTAAGCGAATTAGTATCTAACTACTTACAGTCAGCTACATTACACTTTCAACTACAATAAATAACTATCACTGGCAATCCGGGTTGCAAGTGGGTAACTAACTAATCCCGACCCCCGTAAACGGTCATCTTATTGTACCACCTTCGCAATTATAATACAATCTTCCTATCCTTAAAGTGGAACACGTCCCCATATTTCTGTATTTTCGCGCCGATCACCTCTTTCTCCAGCTAACTGACCATCGGAACCATGCCGCCCGACCGCGAAGATTCAAATGTCCGGCGACCACTAAAATCCCTAGACGGTGACCATCATCCGCCGACCTCGGTACCGCGCTTACACACTACAACCAGGTCCATCCCGGTCCGGAAGAAGGTTCCGTGACCAGTATAGTAGCACAAAGTAGACCAAATTGTAATGTTTGTGTTTTGGTCAATTTTTCAGTCACGGTCGTGCCCAGTTTGGGAAATGCGCATACAGTAGGCGCAAGGCATACTGGCCGACTTTCGTTCAGCTCTTTTTCGAAACTTCCTACTAACTCTGTGCTGACCAAGCTGGTTATGACCCGAGACTTTGAGCTGAAAAGATCACAGATGAAGAAAGAAGATTTGGGTTCCGAGACAGGGGATAAAATGAGTGGCGCAGGAGGTGGAGGAGAAGGAAAAGTAGATGCAAGAAGGGGAGTCGGAGAAAATAGTTCAACGGGAAGCGGAGTCGGAATCCTCAGTGCAGGGGGTCACCAGGAGGAGAAAGAACAGCATGCGAAGAGGAATGCTTAGTGAGAGAGCCTGGGTGTTGCACTTCACTTCACAGGCCTTACAGCTTTACACGAATTTACTTCAACTACTGTAATGTAGATTCAAACCACCGGTGACCTTACAACTAGGGCTACTATGCTTTCTATGTCATTAGATTTTTTCTTACAGTTCTGAACACAGCGTTTGACCCCATTGTTACACTTGGAATAGTTATGTGCTAGTTGCACACTGGGATGTTATATCACTGCTCTACCAATCAAACGTTCCCTTGCTATCCCATGCTACCTGGACAAATATACGTCTTACCCGTCGTCAGAGTATGTCACTAGTGCCAACTAAAATTCTGAAAGTGCTACTTACGATACTATCAGGACTGTTTTACGGGAAAACCTTTGCATTCACTACTGTTGGACTACATTTTCCGTTAGTATGTAGCTATCTCTAGTTCGATATAAGCCCTGGTTTGGAGCGGCCGGCTTAACCCAGTTGTTGACACACAATGACGTAGGCAGGTACAATATCCCGTACGTTGAAACAAAACACTGTACAGTACTGTCGAGTGTTGGCCCACAACGCTGTCGATATGTACAGTAGCCCGCGCCTCAACACACATAATGTACTGTACCGTCGAGTACAGTAAACTCTACATTACTAGGCGGAGTTCGATTTAGAGTTGCTAGACACCAACTTTGCCGGTGTGCGCGGGTAAGGTCGTCACACAACACTGTCAAATGCAACACCGTACCAGGCGAAGTTGAGATCCAAAATTTGCCGGACTTTGAAATCCGAAACGTCAGCCGATAATCTAATTTCCGTGTCGCCCGGCGACACAGAGGGCCACTCATAAACCAAACTCGCCGGCGCTCCATGTCGGCGGGAAACCAGAGGACTAGTGTGCCCATCGTTTCGCCTTCGCCTTCCGACCTGTATCTTCATACCGTGACTACGTTGATCCGTTCTTCCTTTCGCGTATCACTTTCCTGGGATCCCCCTCAACCTTGTTCGACATTGGACTGTACCATATCGCGAACGTGCCAACACCAGTCAGCATCAACCAAAGTTTAAACCGCAGTTCAACCCAGATCTGCTCGTGTGCGCTTAAAACTCCACAATGGAGCAGAGGCAGGGGGTGCCGGAGGTGCCGGAGTAGGAGAGATCAAGTTGATGACTTGAAGTGGGGCAGCTCCTTTCGCAACCAGTTTTTTCGGACCCTTTGATTTCGACACACAGCTGGTAGAGACTGTAAGAGGCTTCAAAAGAAGCTTCACTGGTTCCTTGGACATCTTCTCGGCTGCAGACCTCTTTTTTTACCAAATGCCAGGATTCGTGGAAGAAATTCCTTTTCTTGACAGAGATATTCTTCTCCTGAAAGGGAGGAGGAAGAGCAACTACTTCTGGAGTAGTTGCAGTGGATGTTATCTCCCCGCTTTCATCGTCTAGCTAAATGGCAGAGCCGTCGATAAAACGGCACTCAGGGTGAAGCTTCGGTTTCTCGGATGGAGACGGGACTTGAGCTGGTTCCAGGGGTTAGTCGTCGGTGATGAAGCGGTTGCATCGGAAGATGGGATCATCCGGGGATATCTCTATGCCGCAACGGAATACGGAACGACAGATAACCACCAGAGATAGGGGTTACGAGGTTAGGCAGGGGCTGAGGAAGAAGCGCGGGAGAGATACGGAAAGCGAAATATCGAGAATGTTTGGACTCACTGTTGAAACAAGACACAGGCAAACCTAGGCATGTGACACAGAGACGAAACAATAGCAACGACGAGTCGGGCCGCAAAACGGACAGAGTTCTGTGGTGCGGGAATGAAGAGCAACTACGGGCCGCAAAAGCAACTGAGGTGGGTAGTGAAGAGACGACGGGCGTTAGACAGGCCATAAGACAGAAGGTCAGTATATAGTGCAGAGACGACAGAAAAGCCACACCAAACCGAAAGCTTTTATTTCACTCTTGCGAGTTGTGTTTCTTCCTCCTAATACGGCGTGTAAGGTAGCCTCAAGGTGTGGTAGAACGAGCAAGGTCAGTGAGTGAGAGAGATAGAGGGGGAATCAAGAGTCGGTGAGCAGTGTTAGAAGCCTATTTCATGAACTGATATAGTAAACGAGAACGAGAGGAAGAAAAGGAGAACAGGAGAGAGTGAAATGGTGCGAGAGCGAAAGAGATTGAGAGAGAAAGAAGGGTGAGGGACCAAGAAGGAGAGATAAGAGAGAAGTTGGTGAGGAAATGTACGTAGGCAGAACAGGGAGGGAGACCGAGGCTCACATAGACCTCGACTCCAGTCAACTGATTCTTCCAGATTGTCAAAGGAAGTTTCCCGAAGCCATTTAGACGAAGGTGAGAGGCTAACCCTAAACCTGCTTGAGCTGATCTGGTATAGATCAGCTCAAACGTAAAGCACTGTACGGTGCATAAATGTAGCAGTCAAGTTCTAGGTTGGACAGTAAACTACAGTAATTTCTGTAAGCCTCTTTCCGAGCTGTAAGCTGTCAGCAAAGGCAACAGAAAATAATTAAACTAAATTTAATTGCTCCATTCACGGAAGATGGAGGCTGTTTAGAAGGATGGAAAGGGGTATTAAAAAAAGAGAGACGCTTTTCAGTCTCTATTGACTAGGTAATGACATCATTGTTGTCGCCTCTTAGTCTCTTTTTCTTCAATTTGAAATCTTTAAACTTTGAAAAGTTCAAATCTTGCAAGTAGATTTTGAAAGTGATCTTAGATATAGAATTTAAATTTATATCAAAATGGGTTAGCGGCAGAAAGATGCAAATTTATTAGATATTTGTGCTTGGAACAGCAAACTTAAGGTTAACGTCATTTCAATGTCGAAAATTGCTTTATGTTCACCATTGCGAATATACATATGTGTGCCGATCAATTTCAAAAGTACCCTATGGCAAATTAGATAGAACAGAAATATGGGCATTTCCGGTTATTGGACCGTTTTGGACCGAAAACCATAATTAAAGAAGATCTGCTTACCATTTGTTTCAGAAATAAATGTGTTGTTCCGAAGATATGGGCTTAAGATCCTATCCGTTTTAGGTCCACTTTATTATTCAAAATCTAAACTGCATGTAGAGCCCAGTCTGTGCCGTCACTAAAGTGTTTGCAATGTAAGTATCATCATCGGGATGATAACGATCGCATTTTTTCTTTTTCAAATAGACTTGCGGGGTTCCTTCTTGCGGAAAAGTAACATCACAAAGCCTACAGCTCCTCAACAATGTAGTCGGCCCCATCAGCGAAACAAATAGTCTTCATCTTAACTTCCTCCACTGACCTCCTTCTATTTAGAAAAATAAATGTAGACCACTCTGTTGAGTTGAAAAACTCCTTTGCATACATTACGCAGGATGAATGCTATTAAATGAAAATAAGTGATAGGTAGATATCTTCAATGCTGTTTAAATCTTAAAGAAAGTACAAAACATAGTCCTCCAATCTGTCCATCTAACAAAACTGCTACAGAATACTTCATTGGACATAGAACTATCTTTCATGACCTTCATCCGTTCTCTAGGATAGTTCACATTCAAATTCTTTAGCTTTCTTTTGTAAAGACAGAACGCACAATCACAGCGATTTTTTTGTATGACCTGCAACCAATGAATAAAGAGTTATATTAGTTTTTCTAATCCCAGTATAACTCGCCAATACAAGTACCATAAAACATAGCGGTTCTTATTTTGTCTAGAATAGTTGTCGCAATGGAGCTTGAGATTTTCGACAGTATTGCTCAGTACAGTATCATTTCTATGATTCTCAACAACAAAGTGCAACATGGAACACACCTCGTTTCCAGTCTTCTTGTTTGGCCAATGGCCTTCAACTATGCCAAATATATAAATCTTATCCAAATTGCTGATATGAATACCAAAAAGAGCGAACTTAAGCCCAGTCACAAGGTGAAGCTGACCAAGCTGTCTCAGTAAAGAAGGTAATAACACCTTCTCAGCAAAATCAAACGAAAGATGAACTGTTCGATTGTCAGGTTCCTCTTTGGCTTTCTCATCACAAACTTTGTAATGCTTAAACTCTGTAGCCGATTCCATTCTATGCTTTTGTAGTGTCTCAGTAAGTGCATCTTTCATACTGTTATCCTCTGTGGTATGAATGTAGTTTTTGAGCTCGGTGCAGAGATCACAAAAATCAGACCCACGTTTTGAAATTAGAAGCTTCAGCATACGTGTTCTACAAACTTTAAAGAAAGATAAAAAACAAGGACCATTGGGTTTCATCCAGTTCCTTTCACAGTGCGCGACTAATAAGTCAGTAATTTCTGACCACATTGTGATATACTGCTTGTATGCATCTGCAAAATTTGTATCACTTGGTAAATAGCATATTGGATAGTCATAAGAGGATAGTCGGTCAGTAGGATAAATAATACCATTTAGATCACTGTATCGACTTGGAAATCCAAGTGCAATAACGGTCTGTATTGAGTGTTTTACTGTACGAGACAATGATCAGTTTGCTTTTGTAATAGTAAACTGATTTTCTTTCGAAAATCTACTTGCCATACGTTTTATTTTATTTTCATGAAACTTTGTAACAGCTGCAAATCCATACAGACACACCCCTTTTTCCTTGATTACATACTTAATGGTCATGGGCTCCTCGTCCGTCTTGCGTTGTTTTTCCCTTCTATTTTGCGCACTAGATGACGCCAACTCCTCTAGCTCGTTCAGGTGTCCTGGCGGTGCGGCTAGCGGTAGTAGCATAGCTCGAACTGTTTTCGTCCTTTCAGTTTGGTCTAGAAGAGCAGAGCTTATTGAAAGTTCTAGCTTTTTAGCAACGCAGCTTCCTTTGTCCTTCCAGTAGTGGCAAGTGCAAAGATCTGTGTACTTCCTTGAATGCTGTTAGACGTGCTGAAATTCAACTGCATCAAATTCTTGACCGGATGACTAGACCAAATCGGGGGAATGCTGTTGTAGAATATGCTCGCGGGCGGGCCTTCCTCATCATGTCCTCAATGTTCGCTACCGTCCATTTTGCAAAGCGGGAAAGTGTGAGGAGGTAATGTAAGCAATTTCTAGATTCAAATTAGTGACTCTTTATTATCTGAAGCTTTGCCCTGACGAAACGAAAAGTACTAAATCTGATTTTGACCTGTATCCGGAGAAGTTTTATTTGGACCTGCACCTCAAAAGCAGCCCTGAATCTGAACCCTACCTGTAGTGTTTGAGATATTTAAATTTGAAATATTACCCAATGATTGCTTGAAAGTTGGCGATTACAGCTATATACAGATGCAGAGGTAGAAAAAAATTGCCACAGGGCACTTTTGAATTGAATCTGCACATATATATGGTACTAAGGATAAATTAACAACCGGGAACATCTGAATTATGAAAACTAATTTAGCTTTTTTTCAAGCTCCGACGATCTTGACAAGTCTCAGGATGTTCTGTTACGCCTAATTTCAAGCCTGCATTTCATGGCCACTTCAGTGGCCCCTTCAGCCGGTAAAAGATACTTTAGGCGGCGTCTGACTTGCCTGTATTGTAAATAGAATTTGATTCATGCTCATGTATTCTCCTTATCTCCAAATATCGACAATGAGACCTCACTATTCCCTCCACTGCCAATCTATGTCTGCCTCTATACCCACCCAATATCTATTATCCGCTCTGATTTCCCCATTTCAGACTTGACTCCCGCTCCTATAATTCGAGGACATCCTGGATACCAATTTACGTTCCATCTCCATCCCGTCCAACATTTTCATCCTCGCGACCCAGTCGTTTCCATCTAACCTACCAGCCACCTTCACATCCCATTATCCCTCCGCCTACCAACCCTTCTTCCGTTCCCCTCACCCCAGCCCATCTTATCACCATTCATAACCGCCCCATAAATCCCCTAAAATCCCATCCCCCCGTTTCCATCCCTTCTCTTATTCTACTTCCCCCCGACCATCATGTAATCCCCCCGTTTCCATCCCTCCTCTTATTCTACTTCCCCCCGACCATCGTGTTCCCCCCCCCATCCCCGTATTCTCCGCGTATCAGCCCTCCTTCCATTATTTTCCCCTCCTTCATCACTCCCTTTGTCCCTGTTAGCTTCACCCTTACCAGAGTCTTTAGCACAGTCTGTTCTCATCTTCGCCACGCACTCCTGCATTCGATATATATTGTATCGCTTCTCTGGATTGTTGTGAATGGCCGGCATATCAAAAAGGGTAAAGGTAATGACGACAGACGAGCGCAAGATATAAGCGGAGAGGCCGTCGAAATCTTTCGCAAGGAATTTCAGCCAGGTCGTATACCGACATGGCCACTACATGTTGTGAAATGGTGGTATAGATGGAGATCGAGAGATGGCGTAAACACATTATGAGATACTTGCTGGAAGTTACCAGTAAATAAGAGGGAAAGTATAGTCATTACTTGTATATAAGGAGTAACAATTTCAAAAGGAGACCGCCAGATCAAACTAATAAGGTCCTCAGCAGATAATAGTCCAGCTTTCGGAAAGATGAACGTCGGGCTAACAATAATGGAAATACGTTTCTCTTGGAATCAGATTAGATATTAAATAACTTCAATGGCTTTAAACCTGGTATTTCTTAGCATTTTATTGGACATATTAAAAAAAAGCTTTCTTAAATACAATAGTAATGGCTGGTTGGGCAACGCTTACAACACTCCCGGTTGGTGTGAGTAATGTTGTTGGGGTAGACTGAGGGTCAGAAATATCTCGCAAATGCACTTGGATCCCTAAAATTCAGATATAAAGGGGAGTAATCCCGCATTAGGAGGTCGGATGTCCCGAGGAAAAGCTCTTTATTCTTCTACGAGACTGACAGAGTAGAGCATGGACATTTCCATTCAAGTCAATTTACCATGACCGAAATATTATAGCAGAAGAATTCACTCCAATGCAACATCATGCTTTCGTGAAATTTTACGATCCAGAGAATATTTCTCTCACAGATCTCAAGAAGCTGATACGTGCAGGTGCGAGGAAGGATTCATGTGAGGACCAAACAGCCTCAAGATCAATTATCTGAGCAAAGCTGGATGAGGTGTAAGCATTTAAAAGGGAGGGGAGATGATAGGGATGAAGGAATGGGAGAAGAAATCATGGGTAGGGGGGAAAGAAAATGGAAGGGAATATGATGGAGAGGAGGGAATAGAATGGGAGAAAGGTTGGAACTTAGGGGGAAAATGGACAGGCGGGGGTTGATAGGCGGGTGATGAACAGGAAAAAGATGGGTGGGGGGAAGGGAACAGGGGGCTGGTAGGAGGCGAGAAAAGGTAATAGGCCAGTGAGAAAGGAATAGGAAGAGCTTCTGAACGCGGAGAGGAACGATGGGTTGGGGTAAACTTTTGGGTAAATTGACTGAGAGGCTGATGATACGCGGGTAGTAAGGGAATAGGAGCAGTGTTGATAGGTGGGGTGGAAGCGAATGGGTCAGAAGGATGTGAATGGTGGCCGGATGTAGATGAACATTTTAAATTTCGTACTTTTTCTCGATCTCGGCGTGCAGATATGTATTTTTAATTCACAAGAGTATTTGCCATGACGCTTATGCAGATGTTTAGTTTTATTTATCTTTATTATATTTATACAATCTGTGTATGTTCTCTTTGCAAACGATAGGTCCAGTCAGTTTAACTCAGATATACGATTTTTTCAGTTATCTCTGAAATATTTGTAAATATTGGAATGAATAGATACGGAGTTAACAGCTGTAGACTTCGTCACTGAAGTTGCATAAGCATAATTTGGGAGGAGCATCGGCTTTTTTGATACAGTAAGCTACTCACGGCAAAATATGGTATTTATTGAAGGCTGAAAAGGTTGTTACTAGCTGAAATTTATATCAATCTATCCAATTTACGGCGACCAAGAGGGATGCTTCTTATAGTCCCATTATCGAGAGGTTGTTCTTTATAATATAGTATAGTAAGTAATGACTGGTACGGTATTCTACTATTGTAAGTTTCCGTATTCAAGAGCATTTTTCGTTCCTTCGCAGTTATATTTTATTGAACTGTAGTTAAATTAACCTGCAATAGCGCAGTACATGGCATACCGCACTTTACTGAAAAATATACCTCAGCACGGAAGTTTGTTGTGAATATGGAAGGATACCTTAGACAATCTCACTAGGCTGAGAAAAAGGGAGACACCAGGGGGGAATAATTTGATGCATCCGAGCTTTTTTCGTAGCTTTTCGTGTTCTTCCACTCTAAATATTCTCTTAAATACACTAATCGTACAAATTAACAAAGAGGCGCCTATTTAATTCTGGGCTCAAGTCTCAATCTAATTTTTCGAGTCTCAAATTCAGTTTCATGATTATTCAAGAGTAGACACCTTTTGCATAATAACTCAATTTCAAGATGTTTATGTAATCATAATCACAGCTCAGGGCGAAAATTGAAAAGTTTGCGTTGGAGATACAGATGCTACGGACCTAATTCAATATCTCCAAACAAAATTCAGTATTGGTGAGACTACATAAGTTTAATTCTAGCTAAATTTTCCAGTTGTTATTACAACTCTGACTCTACCATTGACTGGACCTACTATTGCCCTCCCGGAAAATATCATATTTAAGTACCTGAAATAACCCTTACCGCTGTCATGATTGATCCTAAAAGGAGAATATTTTATTTTACCGATGCTTCCGATTAAATTTATATGCATATAAGAGTGTATCAGTAACCAAATCAGATTATTTTCCCACGGATAAAAGCATTGATACATGCAGAATGGTTCTTCATAGAAACAAAAACGTTCGCGTATTATACAATCCAATTATCAATAGTTTCGGTGATTTCTCGTCCACATTACGTATCCTAGGCCCACTTGTAATCAAGCTAAAATATAGGTACCATAACTATTCGCTGCTAAGAATCATCGAATCGATGGACTAAATTGACGAAATTCCGTTTGAAGGACTTCGAAAATAAAAAAACCACCGAGCTCAACGCAATCAACAGAAGAAGCCTACGTTCAACTTTCTTTTCTCAAATACTGCAAATGTATCGAAATTTTGATTGGAATTAAAACATGATAGACATGAGTACCAGTATGGATAAATTGGAACCAACATATCTCCCAGAACGAAAGCTCCCGTCTGCAGATGTTCAAAGATGAAAAATCAGAGCGTAATTTTCACCAATGTATCCTCAAAAAACTGAGAATATATAAAATATGTGCCTCTCAGTGCCGCATATCTGTCTCTGGGAAAGCTGGATTTTTGTTCACATCTTGGATGGCGCCACCCGTAAATTCTTGTTTGTTAGTTTAATTAGGGGATGAAATACGGTGAGATTGAGAAAGCTGTGGCAGATAAAGATGTGAGCGATGCTCTTCAATGCAAAAGAAAAAACTTGCGAAATGACTCAATTGATTTCTTCCATATTATCTACAAGCATTTAAGAAATTCCTGAAAGGCTAAAAAACTCTGAACAAATGAATGAAACAGGCTCAAGTGTCCACAAAATTTCCTAAAAAATGCCTATAAAATTGACTACTAGCGGAAGTTTGCGACCAAATTTCAAGATTGAACAATGATGAATATTCAGAATGTTATCTCTAAAATGTATTCTTGCGAAAAGGTCTTTACTAAATTTCACATGCGAATTCAAAGTGAGTTCCAGAGTCTCATATTGGTTGGTGACCATTTTCGCGAGGTTTAGAAAGAATTTGTTACAGAAGGGGAAAGGGAATTCGAAACAGACACAGTAATTTATGGTCTAAAACTTCTTCAGTATTTTATAGTTCATTTATAGAATGAGAACTAAAACTCATTCAGACCGTTGAATGGTTGACAAATATCCAAGTTTTCTGTGAGAAAACTAGATATGTAGGAAGAGAACTCAGTGCGTCTTACCTTTTTTACTTCCTAACATTACGACTTATATGTAGAACCGACGACGGCGGATGTACTTCCTTACAGTAGCGTAGAAAACACCAGGCGAACATGTTTGTGCTGCACGTGTCCGTAATTACAACACGCCCTCATCACGAACAGCCTTCGTCCTCACCATTTCGCAATCCATACGCCATTCGACTTGTGCACAGCTTCTGCGTTCCCAGTGCCTTTGTCATTCCATCTGCGAGCATGTCTATCGTTGACACATACGATATCTTCACCACGTTTTCGCACAATAATCCCGCGTCAAATGATACGCGACGTCAATGTGCTTCGCATCTATCGTATCTCGCTCGCCTTTTGCCGTTGATATCGCACCTTGGTTATCCGCGCGTATATCAATCGTTCTTCGGTCTATTCCAAAGTCGTCCAAAAGCTTTCGAATCCATAACGCTTCACGCACACATTTGCCTGCGCGACGTATTCGGACTCCAAACTCGACGCAGCAACGATACTTTGTCGCTTGCTGCTCCATGCGATGCTGTACCACCTACTGTGTACAGGAAACCTCCTGTTGATTTTCTGGTTTCCTTATCGCTCGCCCAGTCCGCGTCTGTATACCAACGACGCCTTCTGCCGATTTTCGTACAACAAAGACATCTCTTTCGTTGCCAACACATAATTCGCGACATCCCGTGCCGCTTTCCAATGATTACGTCCATAGAACGCGAAATAGCGTGCCAACCTTGACACTGCGTACATGATATCCGGTCGAGTCGTGCACGCCAGATACATCAAACTTCCGACAAGCTCTCGATACGGTAGATGAGATGACGCATTCTGCCGTCATCCGTCGCTTTTCTCAAGTCCAGATCGCTTCGCATTGGATATTTCGCTGAGCTTCCTTCCAGCCGAAATCGTGACAACAATTTGTTCACGTACGCATGTTGAGATAATCTTAGCGTTCGTTTTCTCCTGTTCCTCTCGATTTTCATTCCGAGAAAGAAATGTGCTCATCTGGCAGCACCTAGTTCGAACCGTCACTCAACTTCTCGACAACGTCCTGGCAATCATTTCTCGATTCACCAGTGACAATTATATCGTCCACGTACACCAACACGTAGCATCTTCGTCCTTCCTTCGTTTTCCATACGAATAGGCAAGGATCAGATTGGGACTGCTCGAATCCACAGGTGCCTAGAACGCTTTTCAATTGTTCGTGCCACACCTTGGATGCCTGTTTCAGTCCATAAAGCGACTTTCGTAACCGCAACACACTCGAACCTTTCTCCATCGATAATCGCTTCCATAGCGCACGCATTTCCTTTTTGTACGTACCGCCCTTGCCTCGCGATATTCTCGATAGGATTTCGTCCATAACTCGTTCCGGAATATCAGGAAACTCCATGTAGATTTCTTCGTCCAATTTTCCATACAGGAACGCAGTCTTGACGTCCACCTGGTAACATTCCAGGTTCCTTCGCGCCACTTGCGCCAGTAGAAAACGCAGGGTATCAAAACGTACCACCGGGGAGAATACCTCGTCGTAGTCAACTCCTTTGACTTGTGAGTATCCTTTCGCCACGAGCCGTGCCTTGTGCCTGTATACTTCGCCCTTCGAATTTGTCTTCTTCGCGAATACCCAACGACACTTCACGATGCGACGTTCGTTTGGAGTCGGTTCAACGCTGAACGTTCCATTCTTCATTAATGAAACCATCTCGTCAGCCATTGCTTCCGTCCACTCACGCTTCTCGCTCGATTCCACCGCGTCCGTGGCTGATGTTGGCATGTCGTCGCTGACACTGCCACACATTGCCTCAGCAGATAAGAATGCAAGATTCGAATGTCCATACCGTTTCGTCTGTCGCACAACACGCCCTGACCTTGTTGTTTGTGGTTCTTCCGTACATCTTCTGTGTACATTCATGGAACTCTTCCGGTTCCTCTTCGCTATCGTCACCGTCCCAATTTTCCGGTGCAATCCATGGTGGTCGCCTCGATTTTTCCTTATCAGGCACCACATCCTTTTCAGTCGATGCTCCCTCGACTTCAACAGGAGTCTCTCGCTCCCATTCGGAAAACGTTCTCCCTCAACGTCTCTTCTTCCTCGTTCGTTCGATATAATTTTTCAATGAACGTAACGTCTTTGGTCACCATCACGCGACCCAACTCTGGGATGTACACCCGGTATGCCTCTCCTGGACTATACCCGACGTGTACTCCATCCCATGTTTTTGGTTCCACCTTACTTTTTCGATATGCCTTCGGTTTCAGTACTTTCACTTTCGTACCGAACACTCGCAAATTCGACAAGTCCGGCTTCGTCCCTGTCACAATCTCGTACGGTGTCTTTCCTCGTACCTCTGGATGCGATGCCCGTGTCAACGTCCTGTTGTACACATGTACCACGCATCGTACTGCTTCAGGCCACAACGTCTTGTACGTGTCGAACTTACATGTCATATTCAACTCGCTTAGAATCGTTCGCGCCTTCTCGAGAATCGTGCGGTTTGGTCGCTCTGCTCGTCCATTTGACTGTGACGAGTACGGAGGCGTCACTTCTATCAGCGTATTGTTCGCGTCAAGAAATTCCTTTGTTCGTCCTTCCGTCAACTCTTTCGCACCATCTGTCCGCATCGATAGCAGTTTGTTCCCGGACACCTTTTGCGCGTGTAGAACCATTTCCTTCGTGGCGTCAGCAGCATTCTTTTTCGTAGGTAGACACTTCACCCACATTGCACCACTGTAGTCATCCGTAAGTAGTTGCATGTACTGCTCGCCCTTCAACCCTGTCGGACTTATCGGTCCGCACAGGTCCGTGTGCATCAAATCCAGCACTTTATTTGTGCGCTTCTCGCGCCTTCTGTGTGGCTGATTTGTCGCTTTTCCCTCGACACAATGCTCACACACCTGACCAATATTCTTCGTTGATTTCAGGTTTTCCAATCCATGAACCGCGTTCATGCGTTCCATCTGCCTCAACGTTTCGACAGCAGTATGGCATGTTCGACGATGAGCCAATATCATCCCATCGTCTTTCCCAGGCGTAAAGAATGCGACTCTTGGTTTCCCACTTGACACGGCCTTCATACCTGTCAACTCTGTGATACCTGTCGCCTTCGAGTCTCCGACCATCAACTTTCGTCCATCCACTTTCGCGACGAACCTCATTGTTCTTGGTTCGAAGAATACACCAACGCCTGCAACTTGTGCCTTCGCAACAGACACCAAATTCGTACGACAGTTGGGTGCATGACCAACGTCCTTCAATAACGTTGTCACTTCTTTCCCATCAATCATCTGTCGCACTCGTACTTTCCCGACGCCAACGACCGATACGCGTCCACCTTCGCACGCCGCATTTACATGTTCGTTGCTCGACAATGATTCGTATTCGACAAACCATTCACGTCGGTTACACAAATGCCTCGACGCACAGCTGTCCAGAAACCATCTGTTCTGGATATCACTCGACTTGCACCATAAATGTAAACTCACATTCGTGACCTCTGCCTGCTGCATTGGAATCACCTTCGTTCGCAATCAGCTTTCGTTTCTTTAATGCGGCAGTTATCTCAGGTGTTGGCTTCATGCTCGGCTTGTACTTCTTGCTCTTTGGATTAAAGAAGCAATCGACCATCCGATGTCCCTGCTTACCACACACCCAACAGTCTTGTTTGCTGCTCGTTCCTTTTCGTGCAGCCATGAATGACGTACCATTTCTGTCATCCCACTTCGATTTGAATTCGCATTGGCAACTTGGTCTTCTGTTTGTTCCAGCGATGATACCATACGTTCGAAAGACATGTCGTAAGACTCCATCAGTATCGTCTTCTTGACTTCGAACTCTGAACGCAACCCATTCAGCAATGCGTACTTCTTGTCACTGACATCCACCATAGTTCCTGCGAATGACAATTGCCGTTCTATCGTGCATATCTTGTTCACGAATTCTCGAACGGTCTCATCTTGTTCCATACGAATGTTCAACAGACGGTTTCGCAGTGTATGCACAGCTGCCCTACACTTCGACATATTCGCATCTGCCAACTTCTTCCACATCACTCGTGGATCTGTATCACCCGCAATCATCGCAATGTATTCAGGTTCAATGGAACAGATTATTGCTGCCCGTGCAGCATTGATGTCCTTCATGACATCCTCCTTACTCTGCGTACTCTCTTCAGTCGCAGTCGTCTCGGTAGATGCGTCGACGTTCACTTCGTCTCCATCTCCGACATGTTTCCAAATACCTCTTGCTCGTAACAGCGCTTCCAGCTGCGTGGCCCATATCAGGTAGTTTCCACCATTTAGCTTGGTGATTGATACCTTCGCGGTATCCATGACGACAGTATCCCGTACTTCGTCCAACTAGTGAGCACTCGCTTTCCGAACGGCTTGGTTAGCCGCACAACGACGACTCACGAAGACACACGATTCTTGATTACTTCCTTTTGCTAGCGAATGCTGGCCCATAACCTGTGAGAAAACTAGGTATGTAGGAAGAGAACTCAGTGCGTCTTACCTTTTTTTTACTTCCTAACATTACGACTTATATGTAGAACCGACGACGGCGGATGTACTTCCTTACAGTAGCGTAGAAAACACCAGGCGAACAGGTTTGTGTTGCACGTGTCCGTAATTACAACAGTTTCATTCAGAAATCTAATTGGGAAGGTTGAATACAATGTTGGTGCTTCAGTCCTCTATTTTCGCTACAAATGCACTTTTGGGGGCTAAAACTCTCATTCATGCCGTCAAACTAAATCTGGTCAGTTGTCCATTTAAGTAAGGGCCGAATTTATCAAGGGCGAACAAATGAATAGAGAATGGATACAATGATTATAATACAATTTAATCTGAAACTGACCACCTTGTGAATCTTTATTCTTATTTTTTCAACAAGGAAAGCAAGGAATCAGATGATTCGTTTATTTCATATGCCTGAGTAAACTTTCCTCTAGAAGCTGCTGGAGAAAATAAAATACCTATTCAAATATCATCCTTAATGAATGATTGTCGGACTAGTTTCTAGGAGTGTTTTTCTACGAAAAGGCAGTTTATAAACCAAAACTCACCTCTACAGAAAGGGTAAAAGCTATTATTGAGTCATTAAATTAGCAAACCCTGCATTTCTTTGCAAAGAACCAATGGTGTCATCATAATAAAAGTTTGTATCGCTACGTCCAACAGTGTCGTAAAAAATAACGAATATTTAGAATCCTCCGCTTTTTTGCTGATCCATAGTCATTTGCGGCTGCACAAAGCCTAAAAAGACACTTAATAATGCTTGGAATCATTTTTGTAAGATATTATCCTCCGTTGACTGGTTGAGTATTGCTAGTGCTACCTAAAAGTCTCATTCTGCAGTAAAAATTGCACTACATACAACAATTGGTTTCCAGGCGTACAAATTGGACTGCGAAAAGTGTCCGCCGGCGAGCCAGCTCCACTTGGAATCAACGTGCTGCAAAAAGACTCTGATGCTTCTTAGATTGTCTCAAATCGCCTGGAGTTGGACTTATCAGGAACGGTGAGACACAAATTACGTTCATGAATAGTTCATATAGTTGCTTGTAAACGAATATTTAATGAATTAATATTTCAAATAGAAAGAGCTCGCAAGAATCTATTTATCCCCCAATCCATACACTTTTACTAATATGCAACCTAACTGCTGGCGTGCACAACTATTTCGCGTACACAACTATTTCGTCCATCCTCTCGACACTTCCTAAATTGATAACAATTTATCCAACGAAAGAAGCAAAAACAGTACTTTTGAAACCTTTGGAATAATTAAGAAGAAAAGGCTGCCCATTTAATATCTTAAAGTATTTCATTCAATTTATTCCGATTTAAACGGACGAGTCTCGATTAGCTTACAAATCTCACTCAAGCTGAATATATATATATAGCAGCTCGCTCGGGTGAAGAAAGAAATTTTCAACAAGAATTGTGAATCGATCATCCCATGAATGAATCAGACAGTAAAATTAGAATCAGACAGTAAAATATACAATATATAATTTTGACAGACCATGGAATCTTAAATTCAACAATGGATAAGTATGAGATATTTTTGATTGCACTTTTCATCTGGGAATAAAAGCAATCCCTTTCAAAGCTCACCTACGTCTTATTTCCTGGAAAGTCGAGTTACTTCGTGTTCACTGACTGCCTTGAATTATACGAGGCAATTGTAATTACAAGATACGTTATAGGCATGGTTTACATTTACTTCAGCGAAATATCTTATTCTGCCATAGCTTCGCCAAAAGACTTCATAGATCTAATTGTAATTATTGCTATGTACATCTATAAACGGGTAACAAAAATTTATTTGATGTGAAATGAAATATATAATGTTTCTTGGAAAGAGAATGATTTTTGTATGGCTTCTTCTCGGGTGAGATTCTGTGACGAGTTGAAAAAGAGACTCGTAGCGTCATAAGAAGCCAAAAATCGTTGATTAACTGGAAGAGTCTACGACCCGTGCTCTCTTACGTAGTATTTGTATGCTCGTGCCATTTATCTATCCAAAAATATGAAATAAATCACAGGGTTAGATTAAATGAACTTGGATATGTACTTTAACGAGTTTGAAGATCGATTACTTCCACAACACATGGATTCTCAGCCTGAAACCCAATGTGAATCCGTAAAAAAACCGACCAACTCTATGGATTATTAATCTTCTGTATCTGAGATTGAATTAAAATTTTTATCGATGCATAAGCAGTTGCAGTACAATAAATGGCAGTATTTCCCAATAAAACGGTAAATACATTTTCATTCATAACAAAACCACCGAATAACTGCTTATCATTAACCAAAAATCTATCCAAACGCTCTTGGAATTTTTAGGTGCATATCTTAGTTTTATACGATCCTTTCAGACGGCTAAATTTAAAAATTAAGAAAATATCTTATTTCTTATAACCCCGTTTAGATTTCTTTTCACTGAAAAGAATCCTTAATCAATTGATTATTCAAACAGACGAAATCAAGATTGTTCTCTAAAATGGACCCAGACAATGCTTTTACTATTTAAGACCACAAACAGAATCTCTAACGAGCATACGTAGCCGTCTCAGTCGAAAGTTATACTCTGGGATACCTGTGTCAAAAAAATTTTTCAAACATTACGGTGCCGCTGTATGACGCCGTCTCTATTGTTAATAAAAGGAGCTTGTACATCCTGGAAGCTTTGAAGCTGCTATTGATTCTTTTCTTAACACCAATCAACCCGCACTTAGTAGCAACTACTCTAAAAAATGTTCTTTCCTTGAGGTCTTCTTATGTCCCCGTAACGTTCTTTACACCTCTATGAGCTTCCAACGGTCTTGGAACAATCTTGTCCATTCCATGTCGGAATAAAGGTAAATTTTCAAACGAACCCTATTTCTAGCAACCAGCGTTTTAATAATGGAAAAAAGGCGGTTCACCCTCTGTAAGAGATACGCTGGCTGATAACCGGTCAACTTTTATGGAAGAAATTTTATTTTGCAAATTTTAAGATTTCGGTACTTGATTCTAATGCTTTCTTCAACATCTTATCATTTGAGGGCTTTTGATTAAAACACCCCTTGAGTTGAAAGGGTCATAATTTAAACATAGGCTGAAAACGTGTAAATAACTTCTCAATTTATCTCTAATGTCCAGAAAAATATCGATAAATTGATTAAATGGTAATAAGTCGATAAGATTTCTCGAAAAAACAGTGCTGAATTGGTTAAATTTACCTCGATAAGATGATATCTATTAATTTTCAACTCCATTGGGACCAATCTTCAAGAGTTGGTAATGATAATGATAGTCCCATTTTTTAAAGCTCTAGAAAACCGTAAATTATTTTAGTGCTACAAACAGAAAAGAGTGGTTTTCCTTTTCTGATCCTGCTGATCTCTTTATTTTGAAAGCTCGCTTTTCTATTTCACTGAAAGATAATCTACTTTCTCAGCACTCTTCTTATGTTAATGTTTAGTGCTATAAACAGTCTTTACCCTATATCCTGAATGTCCTACTCATCCAAAAATATCGACCCCCACCGCCAGTTGAGGAACGCTCTTTCCTAAATTTGACTTTATTTTGAGCAGATTAATTCTAATCTGAGGTTTGTTTTAATTTTTATCGAAAATATAGAGTAAATCAAAAAATGAAAAGGAAGCAAAATTGGCGCCAAGGTAAACTTTAATAATTGGAGCCGTGAGGCGAGGGTGGTTTTAGTATGTTCACAATTTTGCGTCTTAATTAAGAAATTCAGAGACAGAATCCTGTTTTTAGATATGGATCAAAGGAAGAAAACTATTTCACTATGCGAAAAGACGAACGGAAAATAAAGTCATGTAGACCGAGAAAATTCAAATACATGCTTCAAAAAGCAATAATCTGGCAGTGGTTGACATGACTGTAACAACCTTGTTCTTTCTGATATTCTTTTCAGTGTTGCAGGGAAGAATGAGAAAAATAAAGCACAAATGAATTATATATATATTCAATGCTTGGTTTTACAAGGCATTTAAGGTCCTATTTGCCATTGAACATAATTACGTACTTTTCGGAAAGTCAAATACAAAAGTTTCTATCAAGATCTTATAACCTCGATTATTATAAATGATAACTTGTTTCAAACTAGATTTCTCACGCAACGAAACTCACCATTTTATATATTTGGCCGTAAAAAAACCGCAAAATACTATAAACTCGTAATTAACGTGATCTTTTGGAAACGGCTTCGCCTTGTTTTGTCTTGTTTTGTGAAACTCTCAAAGTCACCCAAACTGGTGCCCTTGAAAGTTCAAGACGAGTTCGTACCAGCATGACAGCGCCATTTTTTACAGAAGAACCTCCCTGAGGTCTCTAACCAAATTAACCGCGATGCCACCGGCACTCAAGAGTGACCAACACCGCTAGCACTTAAACTCATAATCTCACCACAGCTCCGTAGCTTACTTTTGCCGCCTATATTCCCACGATGGGTAGCTAAGAGCGCAAAAATGCAACAGAAAGCCGCGATCAAACGACACCGCAAACCTGGTGCTAGCGCGGACCGATCCGTCAGTCGCAGGACCGCCAAAATCTGCCCCATCCCACCACAATAAAACTCCGAACGACATAAAACTGTCTACTTCGATTGCAGGTCCTGCTACTTTGCACAAAGTAGTAGTATCAGATGTCATTGTATTTTAAAACCACAGTATACGCCATGTACCTGATCGCACCATGGACCGAAAGATTCAAATGGGCAGACAAGTCATCGGCGCGGATGCTTTGGCGTCCATCACGAGCAGCTATGGCAACAACTTTTCTGCATACTGCAATACTCGCCAACAAGCTATGCAGCAACGTGTCCCTGCAGCAGTGTGGACGGCTGTATATAAATATTTGTAAGATGATTTCAAAGCAGTTCGCGAGAATGAAGACAAAAAATTCAATGATTCTGACACTCCTAACGGGCTCACTCTGCAAAACGCCAACCAATTTGCTTCGGAAGACATCATAACAGTTGTATCCGATACATGCGCTTCGCTGAAAGTAATTCTTCAAAACGTCTACCTCTTGAGAAACCTCAAGGAGTTGGGTACCTACAATAACAACAAGATAGGCACCTCCAGGGAGGCTCTGATTACGGCAAGTAGAGGTTAAAGCAAGGAGGTTGCAGTATCAGAGAATCCCTCTGAGAATGATGGTTCTGTGGAAACTACAGCGCAAGATCGGGAGAGGCAGAAACCCGTCACTATGCCGGTAACATAAAGAAAGCTTCTGAATAACGCGCGTGCGCAGTCTCATCTATGGTAACCTTGGTGGACAAGAAACCGGATGCTCTTTGCGATACTGTGGACAATCAAACGAAATTGCAGCAAGCTTACATGAAAAAGAAAAATTGTGCGCACTAAAAGTTGGAAACTTTACAAGGTGAGGAGTTAGATAGGCAGGTTCCAAGACCTTGATTTTTTTACATGACAAAGGCATTCTTGATGATGAAGAATTCAAATCCCGAGTCAAAGTGATAGCGAAAATCTACGTACACCACTCACCTTCTGTATGCTCTTCAGCCGCTTGAATGTTCATGCAATAGTCCTGACGGTGCCGATGGTTGTAATTCGTTAGTATCTCTGCTGTAGTAACCATGTGGGCTGAATTTTGGCGACAGTTTGGGGAGGTGTCTGCAAAGCACCGAAAGAGTCTTCTTATACCACTAATTCCTCACTCTTCTTGCACACTGTACCCTGCATGTAGCTTACTAAAAGCGAGTATGGCCGTATCATCGTTCATACTTGTTAATTCTCGGGATTCAATCCTCCTAAGTATAGAATTGAAAAGATCCAAGCAGCGTGGATCTCCAAAGATGTACTCAACAGAATGTGGGGAGTCGCAGTCGATCTCAAAGTGCTGCTGCCAGTTACGGCACAGATATGTGACCCGCAGCACTGTAGCTTCATTTCATGAGCCCGCATATCCGGTGTTTGTGAAATTAAAAAGCTTGACCCAGAACGTTTGGCTGCGATCTCTCCTTAACTACTGGAAGGGATGATCCGGAACGAGCCCCATAGGGCCTCTGTTGATATGTCTCGAAGGAGAATTTTCAGTGTGATGTGAGGCTGTATGCCTCATCCGATAAGCTACAACATTGATTTACTTGACTATTGTAGTCTTACTGCCTGTTAGGGTTAAAGAGGATGAATCGCTCTCCACATTACCTTGTTGAGCATTCGTACCTTCCAGTGGTTTAGAATTATGCGTTTATATTTTGTCTTTGATAATGAAGTTGGCGTTGATTGGTTCTGGCCTTTACGACAGAAGGGTCTTGCCGTGAGGACTTTGAGAGTCTAGAGTATCTTGATGGGAAGTTCTGTGTAGTGTGCTTCATCAGTGATCCATTGCTGTTGGTCTCGTGTAATTCTATAAGTACCTAGATTTACTTCGAGATCTTGCCGAAACGTTCGGCAGAGCAGCAATCAGTAAAAGTTCATCGTTCTCTGTCAACTGGTTATGGGCCCAGCCGTTTGATCAAAACTTCGTTTCATTTATTGTTTTATTTATACTTTGTTCAGCTATACGCTTTACTGTGAATTTTATTCAGATAAGTCTACAAATAGTACTGACAAGACCAATATTTATCGAGTTATTCCCGTTATGGAGGACAGTAGAAAGGTTTACAAGTTTCAGGGGAAGTCTGGGGAGGACTTCCTTCTTTGGCTGGCTCTCACTGAAGCTGCTTTCGAGTGCAAAGAAGTTTTGGATGTTTTGACCGCGACCCTTCTCAATGAGGATGATGCAACTTCTGATCCGGAAGTCGCGAAGAAGATTGCGACAGCTCGTGCTATTATCATTTAGGGCCTTGATGATCGTCCCTACGAGTGTGTCTGGCCGTTAAGAAGAACCCTTTCAAGATGTGTTCTCGGCTCAAGGACAGATATGCTGTCTCCAAAACAGCAACTAAAGTGTAGTTACAGGCAAAGCTGTCCCGCACAACCCACAAAGGAGAGTCCGTGCAGGACTAGTGGAACTTTTTGAAGATGTATTCAATCGGCTTTCGGGTTTGAGCAGAGAGCTTGACAAGGATTTTCAGGTCGCAGTTTTCCTCGCATCATTTGGGGGGAGAAGCATCGTTCTCCTTACGGCCCAATCATTGCGTCATTGCAGACCCATAAGGGAAGCTTGAATGGAATACTGTATCTGCGAAAATGATTCAGGATCAGGTATGGCTGGAAAGGAGATTTGGCCACACTTTAAAGCAGCTACGCAGCGACAACGGGGGTGAACATGTGGTATTCAAGCTCTCGTTTAGAAAAGTGAATTGAGCACATGAATACCCCATCGTACTCAAATTTTCAGAATGGGTTAGCGGAACCGACAAGTCGAACTATTTTTGCGTGTGCCCGAACTATGTTGTTTCATGCTGGATTGCCCAAGCAGTTTTAGGCGGATGCTTTCTTTTACGCCTTTCATATACGGAATATGTTCTTTAGCCCCAAGGATCCTTCAGCTACATCTTATGCATAAATAACAGGCGAAAAGCCTGATATTTCGTTTTCGAGAGTGTTCGGATCACTCGCGTATCACCACGTACCAAAGGAACTTCGAGCCAAGATGGATGCTAAGTCGGATAAAGGAGTGTGCTAGGTTGCTAACAAAACAGCCAGTACAAGATTTGGATTCCGGAACGGAAGGTATGCGTCAACTCTCGAGACGTTACTATCATTGAGACCCAGCTCTCATTTCACAGTGGGGCAGGAAATGGCGTTAATAATCGCTCAGTTCTATCAGAAGAAGCAGTAGACAAACTACACCACGCACCCTTGAGATCACCGATCGGTGATGATAATGTAAATGGTACGCAACCGCAAAACCCTGTCGTGGCAAACACCGACCCAGAAAGGAATCAAAATGCCTCAGGGAGTGGTGATAGTACAAGGGACCTGAGTGTAAGCCCCATCGTGAACGAGGAAGACCTCACGTACTATCCAACAGGGTATGTGGAGGTCACTGTAAGGAGTGAGGAGTCTGAGCGAAGGTAACCCACTCTATCAAGAAGCGAGCCGGACCGTGTCGTGCCTGACACCGCGAATATGGCACAAACACTGCTCATGAAACAGTCAGAGCCCCTAGTCCCATGGACTGTAGATGAAGCGCTATCATCTGAAGAGGGTGAGAATTGGAGGGCTGCTGTCGACTCGGAACTGAGTAGCATTGAGAAACACCGAACATGGGGCGTTGTAAAATGCCCGCATGGTATCAAAACCCAGTACGCATATGTTATTTACTCGGAAGTATGACGATCGAGGAAAGCTCATTAGACGCAAAGCTCCTCTTGTGGCAAGAGTATTTCTCCAGGGTGATCTCAATCTGTGACGAATATGCCGAGTAGTATCAACATGCCCAGTAGTATCCCGCCAGTAGCCCTCAAACGGCATGAGCACCGTAGAGAGGCACCAGTGCAACATAAGCATTGTAAGGAGACATTAGCGCAACCAATGTACTGTAATCTGGCACCGACGCAAAGCAAGACCAATCAGACGAAGCCATTATGGATACCTGGCATACTCCTAGATACTTTCCAGGCAAGACCAATCAGCAAGTGCTTTGTGCTGTCTCGCCAAGTGGATCAATGGAACTCTGCCATGATGGGCAATATTGTCAGTATCACCGCAATATACTAGGTCAACTCTCACAACCTTGTAGTATCACGCCCCTAGGCCTGTTCTTCTAGAATACCTTTGAATTTAGTATTTTTTTCTTAGCATTCATTGTCACTCTCGTTGAATGCTTCTCTATATAAACTATGGTCAGAAGCTCCGGTCTGTTCACCGGAAGCTTCAACCATCAGTTCAACCATCGATTACCTCTTGTGCGCCCAAACCCCACACAATCAGACTTTGGCACCCGTCGTAGACTTTACCATTATTCGCGTGTTCCTCACTGTGGCTGTTAAGAGGGGTTATTCCATACACCAAATGGACGTTAAGACTGCTTTTCTACACGGCACTATTGATGATGATGTGTATATTACTCCTCCCAAGGGAGTAGCACTGTGCATGGAAGATGAGGTTTTGAAGTTGCGCCGCGGACTCTATGGTCTCAAGCAGTTAAGCTCTGGTTCGACAAGTGGTCTTCAGTGATAGGAGATATAGAGTTTAAGAGGTTGGCCTCAGATGGTTGTGTGTTCCGGCAAGGTGATATTGGTTGATGATCTATGTTGATGACATCATTTTGATGGGTCCTGATGAGAGTGCATTGAACAAATTGAAGTCCAGGATCCGTAATTTTGTTGATTTGAAGGCCATGGGACATTTGAGATCGTTTCTAGGATTCGTATTTGCTTTTGGTAATGGTGGCGCTTGGCTATCCCAGAAACACTATATTTACCAGGTTCTGGGGAAGTATGGGATGACCCAATGCCCCCCCGTGAGCCCTCCAATATGTGATGGAGATATTAGTGGGATGATTTTGGACGGAAATGCGCAGTAGAGCCAAACATCATATCAGGAATTGCTGGGCTCCTTGCTTTTCATTTCTACCGAGACGAGGCCTGACATGTCAGCAGCTGTATCTATTCTTTGACGTCACTCATCGAATCCTCAAAGAGCGCATTGGGATGCAATGAAGAGAGTGCTCCGATACATTCATGGTACGGCAGATTGTTGTCTCAGGATTGACGGAGATTCGTTAGAGGTATTCATTTCTTATTGCGATGCGGATTGGGGTGGTGACCGCGCTGATCGTCAGTACACCACAGGAGTGTTACTGTTTGTTGGAGACACTCCAGTCTCATGGAAAACTGTGAAGCAGAGTGCGGTGGTCCTCTTGTAGACACAGAGGCCTAATACTTGGCGTTGAGTGAGGCAGTGAAGTTGGTGATCTGGACACGGAGATGTTGGAGAATCTGGATGTCACCCAATCTAATCCGACGACTATCAAGGAGGGAAATCAAGAGGCATTGGTATGGGGATCATCAAGAGTACGACACGTGAAGCATGTGGCAATTCGCAAAAACTTTGGTACAATGTGAACAAAGGAATCTTCCTTCTCCAGTACTGTCCTACTGATAAAATGAAGGCTGACATTATGAAAAAGCCCCTCAATCAACGGTTGTTTCAGATACGTCGAAGTAGGATGGGGGTCACATGCCCGGTAGCAGGTGTGGATGTGGAGCGATCGAAAGAGGAGAACTTGGCCCAGAACGTTTGAGTGCGATCTCTCCCTGACTACTGGAAGGGGAGATCCGGAACGGGCCCCATAGGGCCTCTGTTTGATATGTCTCGAAGGAGAATTTCAGTGTGATGTGAGGCTGTATGCCTCATCTGATAAGCTACAGCATTGATTTACTTGACTATTGTAGTCTTACAGCTTGTTAAGGTTAAAGAGGATGAATCGCTCTCCACATTACCTTGTTGAGCATTCGTACCTTCCAGTGGTTTAGAATTATGCGTTTATATTTTGTCTTTGATAATGAAGTTGGCGTTGATTGGTTCTGGCCTTTACGACAGAAGGGTCTTGCCGTGAGGACTTTGAGAGTCTAGAGTATCTTGATGGGAAGTTCTGTGTAGTGTGCTTCATCAGTGATCCTTTGCTGTTGGTCTCGTGTAATTCTATAAGTACCTAGATTTAATTCGAGATCTTGCCGAAACGTTCGGCAGAGCAGCAATCAGTAAAGGTCCATCGTTCTATCTCAATTAAAAATACCATCATTATTAATTACAACTGCGTTGTTAAAGCAATACATCTTCTTTCTGCTATTGAAATATGCGCGGTGGAGGCAATTTTCTGGGCGTTTATTTCGACAGAGGGTGCCGTTCACAAAGCTAATACGCCCTCGGTAAAAAGGGTTCCAGTTTCGAGTGTGCTCTTTCTATAGTGGTTGGCCAGTGCATCTCGGATGCCATAGTTTCATTTGGAATCGAGCAGACAATAGCTGCATCATCCCTCAGTGCAGTGGGACTATAGCTCCAAGCAGCAGATTCCTCGCCCCCCCCATTCTTCCTCGCAAGTACACGATGCAAGTTAAAACACGATCTTGTGACGCCAGCTTAGAAGGATGACCCGACAAGATCCTAATTTCATTCGTGCGCCTGACACGCAGTATTAACACAGGCACAAGATGGAACAGAGCCTCAAATTCTGTCGGATAGAAGCCCGATTGTGCTTTTAATAGCGATACATGTCCCTGAATCATATGCCTGAGGTGGCCAATCTAGCGATGAGAGGATTGACGGAGAGATATCCAACGCAATCGTCACCCAGCTTCACTAAGAGCGTAGTCGCTGCATTTTAATGTTATACAAGCTTGGTAGATGGTAGCGCATGTGATGCCACCGCAGTGCAAGAGGATGTGTCAATGGCGTCATAGTCCTCCATGCCGTTCATTTTTTGATTTGAGCGGGCGGTGGGTGAGGTATGGGAAGGTTTCGTATTGAAAGAGTGAGTGGGAGAGCCGCGAGGGCCCTTTGTCTGGATCGGAGCACAGATGGGTGTCGCAAAAAAGAAGCTGCAACACACGTGTGCAGGAAATTAGAATGGCTTTGCCAGTACGATTTGCACTTTGCGGCCAACAAAACCGGGGGAAATGGTGTTTTGTTTTTCGATTGTTTACGGCCAACTGTAGTATATAAAGAGAAACATGAGCAGGTGTGTTATGTACTGAACAGGAATGAAGGGGAAAATTTGACGCTTTCTGTGTCTTTTGCTGACTCAAATTCTGTCTTATGTAATATTTTTTACTTGACATTGACATACACGGATTATTCATACTGCGACTTTTTGCTATTTAGCTTTAAGCATAACGGTAATCGTAATTTTGACGTCTTGCTTCTTGACGTGATTAGAGCATAAAGCACACAAGACAAAACTTGCTGTAAACTCCGTAGAAAAAAACTACACAAGGGTTTCATTCTAAGTAGTGCGATATTTCGAAGCAGGCAGTACAACGCGAAACTTACGATGCGCCCAATATCAAGTGCCAGCGATGGAGTATATCAAATCTGACCTAGAATAGGGCAAAAGCTTTAACATAAAGTAATACATTCGAAATGAAATTCCGTTTGGATGATATGAGCCCAGTAGCTCCTTCTATTGATTAGAGCAGTAAGATGTGATTTCCTGGTTGAAGTGATAATTTCTTCGGCCTAGTTCCCACATGTCCTCATTCAATTGGTTATTTTCCGTCAGGATGGTAGGAAACATTCAGAGCCATGTAAATTTGGTACGAGATATTCCTGGCATCTGATCAACGAAAATGATCATGTATCAGAAATTATCTTCGAGTTGCAATAGATCGATCGCATGGAACCGCCCAATAAAAGCTATCCGCAGACTTGTAATGCGACAGACAGCACCGTAGACAGAAACGTAATGTATCCAGGAAACTAAGGAATGATAATGACCCATGGAGTAATATAATTCATGTTATCGACAAAGTGCCGCCCAGTTAATTCCACATTGCTATTCAATGTATGTCAAAAGTACGACATGATGTAGAGAAGGTCTCAATTTGTTTTTTCTCTCGGGATAATCGGGGCGATGCGCTGATACGTCGGGACGCGGCCTCGCTCCAAAGTACGTTAAAGTTAGTTGTTTACGAGTTTGTGTGAGTTCCGAAATGGTATGGATGTGCTGAACAAAAATTTAATGGCTTTTGCAACCAAGGTATTCGGAGCGCAGCGAATAAAGACAGCGCAACGGAACAAGGGCCTACTCGTGAATTCAACAGAAGAATTCCTGCCTGCCGAGTAGAGGAAGTGGGGAGGGTTGGGGTGCTTCACTGATTAGGATGCAGGACGGCTATTTTCCGAAGACTAGGGGGACAGGTCTGTGCATTAGAGAGTCTGAAAATGAGGCCGAGTCATGAGGTACGACCTCACAGGGCTGGTGTGAGACCAGCCGTAAGGCATTCTAGTAGAGGAAGTCGCTTTTTTTTTTGGCCGCAAATTCTAATGGTACCATCCGAATCGAGAAGGCATGGGGTTTGTCGGTAGGGATGTCTACAAGAATGAAAATCAATATGGCTGGATCGAGGATTTAATGATTGTCGAAGAAATGTGAGGTCAAGTTCAACACTGGTTGTATTTTAAAACTCCATTGTAAAATTCTGAGAAGCTTTTGGCATTTTCGGATGCCGACGGAGGGGAATGAATGTGCTGCGAGTGTTTGCAAAAAGGATATGCTGGATTTCGCAGAATTTCGCAATTCTACCGCCGACTTGTACATTGGTTGGTGCAACAGATTGCGGACACCACTAGTGCGTGGTGCTTCAATTTTCAAACCACTTTCAGAATCGAGGTAAACGCCTGCGATACCTGAAGTGATGGGTAACGACACGATAAATGTTGACAGGCGGTGGGAACAGTGGTCATGATGAGTGTGCGGCTAGTGCTATTCGCTCATTGTACCATTTCCCTTTTGAAAAGTGGCCTTTCGGAGACTTGCTTTGGATTTGTAGGGCCTCTCTGGCATCTCTCCTCGTATGCGACACACTCTGGCAATTAATTTGCAGTCGGCCTTGCAGTTGTCGTGCCAGACTAGGAGCTTTTTGCCTTGCGATTAAGCCAAAGCACCATGGCCTTTGCCAATCCCCAGCATCCTGCGACGTCTTGCAATGGTCAAGAAACGCATTAGATTGCATCTTGCCCTTCAATTCCATTAAAGTTAGTACTTTCCCGATAACACAAAGGACCCCTTTTAACAACCCACAGCTTTTTTTGAAAACACCACCAGTATGCTCATTTGCTGCAATAAAATGGCTTTATTTTCTACGTACGCTGTATGTCATAAGCACTAGTCCCGAAAATTAATCGATCTACACGAGTTCACAGTAACGCTATACTGTACTGTATACACTGCGTATACGCGGTACAGTATTGCACGTGTGCGAACATTTCAACAGGCGACCGAAGCAATCGCTTACCTTCCCCAACACGCCTCACCTCCAATCCTCTCGCCGTTCACCGCCACGTGCTCCCACTTGCACGCTTCTCGCCAATCCCGTACTCGAAACCCCGCTCAACAGGCGCGCTCCAAAACCCACCTCCCGATGTCCACCAACCGCCTCCTCCACACAGCCACCCCTCCTCTCACGCCTATTGTCTCTCCCTCCTTCGTCGCCACGACCACGAAAACTACCTCGCTCACCTTCTCCACCCTCGCACACCATCCCAAACCGTCCACCTAGCCACCCGCGCCCTCAACATCGAGTTAGTCAACAGTACGCCAACACCTTGCACACCTCCCACCCCCCCCCCCCCGATCCCCACACCCCCACCGAACCCGACTAACCACCCCAACCCTCCTCCAGTCCGCGCCACCGTTTCCAACGAAGATCTAGCCCACTTGCGCCTCTCCTTTCTTCGTTCCTCTCTTGATTCCACTCTCCGCGGCACCCCCCGCCACCCCCATTTTCGATCTCCTCGCCTCCGCCGCCAACTACACCTCGCTCACCCCACTCTACACCCTTCTCGATGCCCGTGCCACGGAGCTATCCTATCCATCCGTGCCCACTCTTTCCACGCTTGAAAATCACGCCCGCAACACCCATGGGACCCTGCTCACCGTTCACGCCTCATCTCTCGGTCTCTCGGATCCGGTCCTGACATCACGCGGGCATTGCTGTAGGTCTTGCTGTTCTTCTTCGTGGGGTTCCCAGCCGCTGCGAACCGGCTGTCTTACATGCCGCGGGAAGGTCATGCGGGATGCTGGTGCCGATGCGAATGATGTGTTGGGTTGTAGTGAGCGGGTCGGCGGGTGTTTCGACATGTGGCGGAAAAGGCGGAGAGGCTTGTGACCGAGTCAAGGCGCGTGTGGCGTGTTGTGATCGGCGTTCGAGACACGCGCTGTGGCCGTTGCTCATGGCTGAACAATACCTGAGTCGATTGCGTCGGGCGGATTATGACCCGTTTGATGGGCGCTTGCAAGCGGGACTGAGGGGTACTTATGGGTTGTGGTTGCAAATGCGGTTGCTGTGGGCAAAGTTGAGCGGGCGGTAGACATTTGTTGAAGGGGGCTTGTTTGGGGCGATGGGGGTGGGGAAGAGGAGGTGGGTTTGCAAGGTTCAGGTGGGTCTTGGTTGTTTATTGCTGTGCATGATAATTGAATTCGCGAAGAAAGTCACAGTCGAGGTGATCGGTGAGCAGATCGTTGGGAAGAAAGTCGAAAGGCTCTGTAGTTTGTTGGGGTGAAGCAGTTGGTTGAAGAGGATTGGTATCTTGACGAAGCGGGGTTGCGGATAGCGGTTCATGAATCGGGGCGGACGAGTCGGGCGGAGCCAAAGTGCCGGGTGGTACAATTCGGCAGGCGAGACGACCAGGTGGTAATGTCGAGAGGCTTGGAAAGAGCAACGAGTCTGGATGATGAGTAGACGGTGAGTCGGGAGAGACGGAGGGGTGTGTGGCGCATCAGGATGGACAGGAGGATGCAGGTCAAGTGCAGCAGGAGCGATACCGGATTGCAAGATGGGAGGGCGGAGCTGGGAGAGTGTGCGGAATGGGTAGGAACGGGGTAGAGGGTAGATGGGTATAGGTGGGGGTAGAGGCGAAGGAGAGGAAGAGACAGATAAGGGAGAGGTGTCGGTGGCTGGAAAGGCGAGTGTAGCAGAAGCGGAAGGGACAGGCGGGCACTCGCGGATGCAGAGGCGGTGGGGGGTGGCGGTGGCGGTGGCAGAGCAGGTTGGTTGGTAGCGGTGGTGGATGGTGCAGGGCCTGTAGCGCTGCGGCTGCTGCAGCTGCTGCTGCTGCTGCAGCGGCTTGTAAAGCGGCAGCACGAATGCGAGCGCGTTTGGTGCGGTATATGGAGCGGGAACGGACGTTTTGGTGGGCCTTGAGATGGTTTGTGAGTGAAGTTTTGCGGATAAAATTGCGACGACAGTCGGCGTAGTGGCATTGGTAGGGTGCTGGGGGGCGGGTTTGGGGGGCGGGGTTGGGGGGTGGGTTGAGGGTCGGGGGTGGGGTGGGTTGAGGGTCGGGGGTGGTAGGGGGGTTCATGTTGGGGTAGAAGGATGTGGATAGGTGGAGGGGGTGTTGAAGGGGTTGAGGTTGGGGTGGAGGAGTTTGTGGGTTGGTGAGGGTGGTGGGGAAAAGTTGGACGGGAGGGTGGGCATCGGATTGTGGGTGGGAGGAGTTGAGGGTGAGGGATATAAGGTAGGTGGGAGAGTGATGTGTGTTGTGGGGAAGGGTTGGTTTGCGGACATGGGAGTGTGGAATTGTTGCCGTATAAGGAAGTGGGTGGAGGTGGTGTGTGAGGAAGTGGAGATGTAGAAGTTGTTGGGTTCGGGAAGAGACTGAATGAGGATGCGTTGGCAGAGTGGTGAAAGGTGATGTTTGCATAGTCGGGGAAGGGATGATTTCAGATGGAGTGCTGTTTTTGGTAGAGACTTTGGTGATGGAGAAGAGAAGGAGGAGGAGTGAGAGTGGTGTAGGGGGCGGGGAAGAAGATTTTGGGGTTTACTTTTTTTTTGAGTTGATGTTTAGGTGATTTTAAGAGAAAGGTTGGTTGGGTCTGGCAGATGCTCTCATAAGGCCATATCCACTGTTCTGTTCAAGCTCCGCGTCCACGGACAGGGAGTGGCGAGGTGTTGCTCCCTTACCCCTGTTGCACTCCAACAGCAACATCCAGTAAAACGAATCATGTACTTTTCGTTTTATTTTTTCCAATTTTTCTATATTCCTTTCTTTGCCTCTCGTTGATGCACCCGTTTACCGCCAACAGTAAAATATTCCCTTTTACCCGAATCCTCTCGTACACTACTGTACACTATTGTGCTCGCATTAATTTTTTATATTATTAATTAAGCGCAACATGGGTGCTTGACACTCATCACATTCCAAACGCAAAAGCCTTTTTGTTTGAAACGTTTTCCACTCCATACTGACTCTACTCTTGCTATGCTGATGCAAAACCTTTTCCCATGGCCATCTTGCAACATCATTACAGTTGCTACTTTTATTTTGATCACGTGCCTTGCCACAAGTCCCCGTTGGACGTTCGTTGCCAGATTTTTTTTCCTTTTTCAGTCTTTCCTGCCGCTCAAAACCTTGTTTTTTATATATACAGTATACCATGTTTCGAAACGTCTACTCCACTGTACAGTACAGTACAGTAGTACAGTACAGTACAATTGCAAGGATGTGTTCTCTGTTACTGTACAGTGCTGTACCATACAGCGCTGTACAATGTTGGGAGTGTACCATGTTGTAACCCTTTTCGCACTCTAGTCTTTGACTGCGTCAAACTCCCGTGTCCGCTTGTTACCCTAAGCAGGTCATCTCGCCGTTTTTGGCTGCAGCCAGCCTCTACATCTGCGTGACGCTACTGTACCTGCCGAGGATATGAAATCACTGTTATTTAGTGTTACCAGTGACGACTTGTCCCGCACGACGCACTCCCAGCGGAGTGGATACAGCCGACCACATCTTTCCATACATTAATTCAAAAAACTCAAAATTGCTTGGTCGCCCTAGTTTCGTTCTCACACCTCGAAACGCAAATTACAATGTACAAGTTGTAATTAGCCTAACCGTCCAGAACCGAATTGATCTACTGTAATGAATGATAGAATTACAGCACTCGGAACGATCCATGTCCACATTACTGGAGAGGTTTACCAAGTACAGTACAGTACAGTTGTGGACTGTAATGCACAGTACTGCGCATAGAATATCGCACTCGTGGAGACACGCCAAAACAACTCGAAAAAAAAGAGGTAGTGTAGTTTTACGCATCTGCCTCGTCCCCGCCACACATTCGCGAGTAATCATTTCAATATTAACAAAATAACATCCAATCATCCATCACCAACCTTGCCACCAACATTTCGATCATCCACCTTCTCCCTCACCACCGTGCCCATTCCATCCCCCGATCGAAAAACCCTGTCAACCAAACGCACACTCCACACCTTGACATCCACGTTCACCACTTCGCCCCATCCTCACCACCGCTTCACCCCCAATCATGTCTCCGCAAGGCAAAGTCCTCGTCGTCCTTGGAGCCCAATGGGGCGATGAAGGAAAGGGAAAACTCATCGATATTCTTACCGCCCAATATGATCTACTCGCCCGAGCAGCCGGTGGCGCAAATGCAGGCCATACCATAGTCGTCGACGGTGTCAAATACGCCTTTCATCTCTTACCCTCCGGTCTCCTCAACCCTCATGCCACCGCTCTCATTGGAAACGGTGTCGTCATTCACCTGCCAAAACTTCAAGCCGAATTGCAACAACTCTCCGATAAAGGACTCGACGCCTCGTCCCGTATTCTCATTAGTGATCGCGCTCACTTGTTGTTTGACTTTCATCAAATAGTCGATGCATTACGGGAAGTCGAGCGCGGTCGCGCCAAAATTGGCACCACGGGTAGAGGCATCGGTCCATGTTACAGCTCCAAGGCCAATCGCACAAACATGCGAGTCGCCGATTTACGCGAGTTTCGTCGATTCCCCTACGCTTTTCGTCGCAGTCTCGCCTCAAAGCACAAGCGATTTCACGGCTTTGATTACGATGTTCGTGCAGAAATTGCAAAATACTATCGCTTTGCACACCAAATGGAACCTATGATTGTCGATACCGTCGCCATGCTCAACAATGCCGTTGGTGCACACCAGGCCGTTTTGGTTGAGGGGCTAACGCCGCCCTTTTGGATATCGATTTTGGAACTTATCCTTTTGTAACGAGTAGTAATTGTACTGCGGGTGGCGTGTGTACGGGCTTGGGACTCCCGCCGCGAGCAATTGGCCATGTCGTCGGCGTGGTCAAGGCTTATACTACACGCGTTGGACAGGGTCCCTTTCCAACTGAGCTTTTGGATCATAATGGTGTTGTTTTGCAACAGGAGGGTCACGAGTATGGAACCACCACACAGCGACCCAGAAGATGTGGCTGGTTGGACACTTTTATGCTCCAGTATACCAATGCTATCAACGGCTACACCCAAATCTGTTTGACAAAGCTCGACGTGCTATCCCATTTGGACAATGTACATTGGCGTCGCATACAAGGTCAGAGGTAGAAACATGACATACTATCCAGCGTCATTGAAGCTTCTGGCAGAAGCACAGGTTGTTTACGAGGAAATGAGCGGCTGGAAGGGTATTGACATTACCGGCGTGCGAGAGTTTGAACATTTGCCGCAAAATGCCCAAGACTATGTACTCAGAGTTGAGCAATTGATTGGTGTGCCCATCAAGTACATCGGCGTTGGCCCAAGTAGAGACGCTATGATTTATCGCTAAATTTGCCTCAACCTTTTGCTAGAGATCGAGTATTGCCTAACATTATCTTCCATGTCCATGGAGAAGCCTGCTGGAGTGTCGCTGGTCTTGAGCGTGACTTGTGGCGCTTGGGATTCACGAAAGATGGTTTGCGAATTAATATTGCGCGAGCCATGCTTTTGCCATCTCCTTGTGTAATACCAGCACACAAGTCACGGCCGTAAAGTCCTCGATACGTGCAATATCCCATGTCTTCAACGGGGAGACCGGAATGTACAAGGGAACGCATCGTTGCATGCCACAGCTAAATAAATTTGTAACCTTTTTTGCTCTACCATCACATCTCTCATTTCAAGTCTGCAAGTCTGTATGATGTCATATTGTCAACAATCGAGAAAATTTTCAAAACGACAGACTGTGAACATCGGTCAAGCTGGGGGCAACGAGCGGATCCCCACCTCTCTCTTGAAGGCATTTCTTGCTGTTGGACCCCACGCGGTGAGCCAGAATCCTCGGAGCCCGTTTCCATTTTACTCGTGCCCTCCCTGTCAAGCGTGTCATCCGCCCGCTGTTTTTTGCGCTCAACGCCGCTTTTATGGCAATACATAATCCACGGATGAGCAAGAGCATCATCTGCCGAAGTTCTCGCATAAGGGCTCCCATCTAACATTCCGCTATGAGCTCCTTGGCCTCCTTGGATATTCTTTCCCACTCGCGCTCTGGAAAAGAGTAATCCACACGTTTGATTGCTCCATCAGTTTGCACGGATCCTCGTGTTGAAACGGCAAGTAGCCGCACAGCAACCAGTACATGACGACTCCACATGCAAACATGTCCACCTCTTTGCCGTATGGAGGCTCATTGTAATTTCAGGAGCCACAAAACTAGGCGTCCCCACGGGGGTCGTCATCAGCCCGTCTGGTCCCAGTGACGAATCATCCTCCCAAATATCACCATTGGAAAGTTTGCAATCTTGAGTTAACCGTGAGAGCCCAAAGTCCATTATTTTCACGGTCATAGGCGGCCTTTTCCAGTGCACATCATGTTTTCAGGCTTTTGCGTAAAGTGAACCGATGACTCCGTCCGCGTAAAATGAGTAGCGCCATCATCGCAGAAAAGAATCGACTCGTATAGAAATGTCAGAACTGATTACGAACATTGGAGAGATATGCCAAGCATGGTTCCTCTGGACCCGACGTGTGAACAGGATCAGAACTGACCTTTATGTCGCGGTGAACTATCCCTTTTTGATGAATGAACTGAACAGCTGAAAGGAGGTCCAACATTACATACCGCGCATCGCTTTCGCTGAGCGGGCCGTAGGTATCAACCATATTCTGCAGCGTACCCCCTGGCAACAACTCGAGAACAATGTACAAATGATTTCCCGACTCGAAGATATCCGATGTACGCACAATGTTCTTGTGTTTGAGGGACTTTGCAACGTCGATTTCCCTCTGCAAGTACTTTAGGTTTTCAGGACTGCAGGCACCCTTGCTAATGATTTTCACGGCGACAACATCGCCAGTTGCCCGATGCCTGCCCTTTCGCACAACGGCATACGCACCGCGTCCAAGCTCCCGGCCAATTTCGTAAAATCGCTGAATTCTCCACTCTATACTATCTGTTAAAGCTTCAATCCAATCGCAAAACTCATTGGCGTTTTCGGCAAACAATACAAGCTTTTCCTTTGTCACGAGTTGAAGAACGATGCGATTTTGCGCGGTATGCTTGTACAAGGTTGCATGCGCAAGGTCGTAGATTTTGTTCGGCGCTGCTCCCCCTGGCAAATCGTTAGACTTCGGCCTCTGATTTCAACTGTACAAGGACGCTTTGGTGCGATTATGGAAGCCTTGGTGTATAGTCTACCCACTTTGTACACATGCACCTCAGTTCCGCGTAGGTTCCGCAGAATCTCGTCATCCATGTTGCCTTGGGACGCTTCAATCCTGATGGAGAGAATGCAAAATAGACAATGTAGGCCTGTTTTCGTGGACCTGCGCCTTGACTTAGGAAACGGGAGAGAAAGTTGTTGAGTGGAACAGATTTCACGTCGCGAAATAGTCGAACCCCTCCTTTCGACAACCATTTAGCGTCACCTCTTCTAAACGAACATACGGGCTCTTCCTTGGATAGTTTTCGTCCTTTTACCGCTAAATATTCACTCCTGCTCGTAACCTGAATGATCTACGCATGCTCGACAGTTAATCCATTGATAAATATTCACTCTGACCTCGAGAGGACATACTTACATCGTACTTAGTCGCTCTCCATCAAACCTTGAATTACAGCAGGACCGAAAATGAGAATCAGCGATCGCTGACTGATACGGATGATAAAACAGGCGGTCTTGAGTCATACACTGTTGCTGGAGCTTGTGATAACTGCGGAGAGCATGGAGTGGCGCCGTCGACTGACAACGGTAAAGTCAAGGCTGGGCACTACCATCTTACGTGAGCTGTATGTACCCGTAAGGTTAACGTTACTGTAACAACGAAGAGCATCAGGAGTGAAACATGAGGCGACTGGTGCGATACACCGCCCCCTGGTCGGATTTGGAGACAGCGACGCATGATGAAGGGTTTGCACCAAACATTCGACATAGGGACACTCTGTGGTGGGCCGACGGTCCACAAGTCTCCCCCACCGATGATCAATTTGATGGCAAATAAGAGGCATGCCAGACCGCGGCCTTCCATCGCCTCGAAAACCAGCAAAGTGTTGATGTGACATTTGTATGAATGGGATGGATGGAACAAAATTCAAAGTCAGGCAAGTGTTTGGGCAAGAGATGACAACACATGGTAGAACAAGTCTTTTACTGAGGAGCTCCGAGTCAATTCTGAGACTTGAAATAGACAACAGCAGGGCAAGGAGACGATGAAGGACGGGGAAGAAGGGGATAAGCGACGGAGACTAGTCAGTTGCCATTGACGGCAGTTTTCAGGGTTCGCTCCTTGTACCCTGCAGCTTTTCGGGTAACGCCTCCTTGACTTTTTCAGATTGCTTGTCCTTCTTCTCCTGTGTGACAACCGGGCTCGGTTCCGGTCTCTCCTCCGCAGTCTTTCCCACTATGGAGCCCTGATCCTCTGTCGCCTCGCCGCTCATCTTACCATCCTTGACTTGCTCGACATCCTTGACATCTTCCATGGCGTGATCGCCGTCACCATCCATATTGACCTTGGCGGCTCCTCCGCTTTCCTCTCAGCAACGTTGCCATCGGCCTTGGGTTTGTCCTTTGCTTCGGCTTGCTGCGTTGCAGTGGTATCAGGTTGCGCCGCGTCGGCTCCATCCGAGCTAGGTTTGGTCTGGCCTTTGGTATCACCTTCGGCGCGCCTGAACTTGCTCAGCCTCAACCGGCTTGGATGCGATGGTTGGGACTGGATCTGTTTGGGCTTGACCGGCATGGAATCTGCATCCTTCATGTCGACCTCTTTTGGCTGTACGTCATCCGTCTTTCCGTCCTCTGCTCCAGCTTCCTTGGGCTTAACGTCCTTGTCGTCATTTTTTTTCCCTCATCTTTCGTCGGCTCGCCTTTCATGACCTCATCTTTTGACTCTGATCTTTTTTGGTATCATCTTCCATTGCGTCCTTTGCTTGGCATCGTCGTCCTTCTTTTCAGGTAGGGTGCTCAGGTGCTTCCATGGGCGGATCGGATTTATTTTCAGTGCCCTCATTGTCATTGGTATCTATCTTGAGTGGATTTTTGGTGACATACTCCATAACCAGGGGGACGGTGTCTTTGGGACTGACGCTAAGGCGATTCCAAACGACGCCGTCCTTTGTGACGACAAAAACACTTCGCTTGATACTCTTTGGAGGCTTGTGAGCGCCAAGGCTCTTGATGACACCCGCTTGCAAAGTGTCACACAGCAGACCATAACCCAGGGAATGCTTTGCCCTCCACGACGCCTGACTCTTGGGCTTATCATAGCTGAGACCCCAGACATGATAGCCCAGGGGTGAGAGATCGGGAAGGGCATCACGTAAAGCGCAGGCCTGGGTGGTGCAACCGGGGGTGTTGGCACGAGGATAGGTGAAAAGAATGAGGCCCTGGTTTAGATGAAGTGATGAGAGCGGAGGTGGAGATTTGCGAGCCTTCGTCTGTGTAAAGCAGGACATCGGGGGAAAGGAGACGGAGGAGGAGGAGGAGCGGGAGGATTGACGGGGGGTTGAAGTACGAGATTTCCTACGAGGGGAGGATTTGGAGATGGTTGGCTTGGCGGGGATTCGGGGCGGGGGGGTTGCCCCTGTCTTGCTACGCGTTGACATGCCCATGGTTGAGGGGGGAGGGGATGGGGGGATGATGGAGGGTGATGGAGTATGGGTGGGTGGGGGGGGCAAGGAAGGGCGGAGGGGGGGTTGGCGGGGGATGGGAAAGTGCGACGGATGAAAGTGAAAGTCAGGAAGGAAAGATTGGCTTTGGAAAGAATGAAACGGCCGAATAGGGACGAGTTGCGTTGCGCTTCGAGTATAAAAAGGGGCAGTCGTCTACCCAGCCGGTTGACGCCTGTTACATACAAGATGCGCAAATCACGGATACCGAGGCTTTTTGGGCTTTTCGCTTTGAGCCTTTTTCCCCGCTGAAACACGCAAATCTTGCCGCTCTGAAAATTTTCGGCCATTTCCTTTTTTTGTTGTTATTTTCTTCGAAAGCCGCGAGACTTTTTTTCACATTTCCAAATCATTCCTGCACTTTTTTTTGCTGTACTTTTGCTAGACCACTGGTGTAAATTAAATTACTACTGTACAATACTGCACGTGTAAGGCATACCAACCTCAACCTTGTATGGCTTGTACGAAGCACCGCCCTCCCCTGCATTACAGTAAACCTTCAAGTGCAGTAGAGTTGTACCCGAAAGGCAAAGCCAGCCGTACCCTAACCGTTGCCAGTAGAGATTCCAGTGCACATTCGAATTTGTAAACCAATAACGTGCCACCGCACTGCACCTAACGTCATCGGCGACAATCTCACGGCATGACATTCCTTACAGTAACCTTGCTACTGTAATGGAATCGTTGCAAACGGCCTGACTTTTGCAACTGGTTTTATCTGCGGACGAGGCAGTGTCACTCGTATCATGACAGAATGGCAACGGATTGGAAATGGCGGGCAAAACACATGCGCAGGTGGCACGTTTTGTGAGCTCGTAAACGGCGCAGATTTTGGAGCACAATGGATCTCAAATTCATTTCATGTCAATACATGGTTTATTTCATGGTCGACATGTCATGCAATTGAAATCTGAAATCTGAAAACGTCACCCGCCTCCAACAACTTTGAAAGTTTCAAGTTTCAACCTAAAGGTGTCAGCTGCAGCTACTGTAAACAACACCACTCTATACATTTGCGAATCGCAACACATCCGCCACCCCTCCCCGTCTCAACGCAAGCAAGATCCAAGAGCAATTCCACATATTCTGTACACTACCATTTACGGATCTACCAGTCTCTTTCCAAACAAAACTTGAAAACCTCAGAAGAGAAAAAAAGTCCGAGGTGCAGAAAGAAACTTTACTTTACAATCAACACCCACCACAACCAGCCCCAGCCCCAGCCACAGCCCCAGCCCCAGCCTCAGCACCTTAACCACACACCTCTTGTCCCAATCACGACTTCCCCTCGCCTTTCCCAACACGCAATCGCTTCAACAGCAGCTTTGCCAAACCCAATGCCCCCATCTGTAAATGCACAACTTAAAACTCCTCCGCATCCGAATCACTCTCCGCTCCCTTCCGTCTCAAATGTCTCGCCGGGTCCACTTCCACTCCATCTACCATTCCTCCAGCTCCCAATGCCGCCTGTCGTCTCCTCATAATATCCTTTCACCGACAATATAGCCGGCAACGCAAATTCCCCATCCTCGCCCCCACCCTGTAAAAACTTTTCATTGTATTCCAATCTCCCATGTATCCTCCCCATCCCCATCTTCCACCCCCTCCTCCTCTCCATACCCTTCCCTCCTTCCCCCACGATCCTCTCTACCCCTCCTTTTCCCTCCCCCTCCTTCCCAACCCTCCCATCTCCACCACCCATTCCATGATTTCCATATGATCCATTCGAAACGTCGCTCCCGTCCTCGTCTGCCACCAGCTGCAACGGTTCCGCATTGCTCACCATCCCACTATTTTCCTCCGCCACATCCACCCCTCTTCCCTTCTTCCCCCTCTGCTATTCTCATGCGACCCGTGCCTACTTCTCCCGCTCTCCGAGCTCCGTAGACTCTTCCCACTCTTCCGGGAACAATCGCGACAACGCTCTTATCCCCCCGTCCTCACCGCCACGTCCCTGCCTTCCTCCTCGTCATCCAGTTGCAGCAATCCCGCCACATTGTCAATGGCCATGGATGACATTCGCAACTTTCGCTGTTCATACCCCAGCGCACTGCGGTCATTCGTGATGGCCCGTTCCGATATCGTCGTGCTGGTCAGCCAGCCATGTTCCAATGCCTCGCGAGCCGTCATTCGTTTCTTCGGGTCCAGCTCCAGCAACCCACTGATAAAGTCCTTGGCGTCTCGGAAATGTCATCCCATTCCGATGGCGGAAACGAATATTTGCCCGCCCTAACACGACGTAGCACCTCTTTGATATTGTTTCCATCAAATGGCAATTTGCCAGACAGCATGTTATATGCCAATACTCCCAGTGACCAAATGTCCACCGCGGGTGTGTATGTTCGGCACGAATCACCTCGGGTGCAACAAAAAATGGCGTACCATACATGCCACACGTTGATTTTCACCAAATGAATTTTCCAGGACAAAATCGGCCAACCCAAAATCTGCCAGCTTGACCTTGAGAGGCCAAGTCTTGTTCATGGCGAGAACGTTCTCAGGCTTGATGTCCCGATGGACAATATCATTTTCATGCAGGCAATGGACGGCCTCGAGCAGATCGCGCATAACAGAGGCGGCATTCTTCTCGGAAAAGTAGCCCTCATTGGCTAGAATGTCATACAACATACCGCCCGGCATGTACTCCATGACAATGAAGAGATTATCGCGCGTATCAAAGACGTCGTAGGTTCCGACAATATTGCCATGGTCAATATTCTTGGAAATAAAGTTCATTTCACACTCGACGGAGCGCATGAGCTCTGTATCGCGCTTGTTCTTCTTCATGACCTTTATGGCAACCTGTTGACCGGTGCCCTTGTCATAACCGATTCGAACCTCTGCAAAACTGCCCATACCACCAAACCAGTAACACCATAATAATTGCCAATCTTGCGACGACTCGCACGCTGCAACAAATCGACCCAACGATCGCACTCACTGCGCGAATGAGGAAAGAGCAAAATCTTCTTGCCATCAAACAGCTGAACGATAACCTCACTCTTATGCCCCACTGCGACACGACTGTCAATCAAACTAACACCCCAGTAGGCAAGGCATCCTTCCTACGATGGTTAAACAAGGCCGAGTCCTTTAGCTTAAAATAGCGAGTCTTCCTAGCCCGAAACTTTCGCCCCTCCTTATCCATATATCCATTCATCGCCAACGGCGGCCCATGACGTAACAAACTCATGCGAAATAGAGCCACGCGACGTCAAACCGACAGGCGGCTCAACACGGACGCTGCAACGACACAAGGGAGCGAGGTGTCGACCGACGTTGGACACAGTGGCACTTGGGTCAACCCAAACTAGCAAGGGAATCAAGGGGTGTGCGGCACGTGTGGGTGTTGACAACAGGAACAGGGGGATGCGAGTCGGGCGAGGATCGGAAGCACGCGGTAGGGCAAGGTGAGGTGAGGTGAGGTGAAGCGAGGTGAGGCGGGGGAGTGGAGGGGTATTGAGAATTGCGGGGTGGAGAAGGGGGGATTGCGTGGTGGGGTAATGGCGCGGGTGTGGGGAGGTTGGGGACGGTTAGGGGGTGTGTATTGGAGGGGGAGGGAGGCGGGGGAAGAATGGGAGGAATGTGAGCGGCGGGGGTGGGGTTACGGAGCGAGGGGAGAGGGGAATAAGGCAGTTTTGGGTACAGTGTTTGGGCGGGAGGAGGCCGTGGTGGGAGGGGAGGGGGGGATTTGTGAATTGTTGTGACAGGCTGTCGTAGGGGTGTCGAGTTGACGGGGTGTTTTGGGATGGTGTTTTTGTGGTTTTTTGGTTGTTTTTTTTGGGGGTTGGTTGTTTAATTTGGCACACGGGAGCGGATGGCAATCGGTGGGGTGTTTGGACTATGTGTGTGTACAGGGGGGTGGGGGGTTTGGTTGGAGAATGCAAGAATGGGGTGTAAGGGTTTGTAGAGGGTAGTGCGGAGTTGTGTATAGTGCAGAGAGACATGGCTTTGATTGCTCGTTTAGTGCAGCATTTTGACGGCGATCACACTTTGGACGGGTGTAATCGGGGCAGGTTGGCGTGGCCGTATGGCTTGCAGGAGTTTTGGGTATTTTTTTTTGTCGAAAGAAACAGCAATTGTTGTTATTGTATGTGCAGCGCGCAGCGCAACATTTGTACAGTGCGGTACAAATGGGTTACCAGGTTTTGTAGCGTTTTGCTTTTACAAGCTTGTACGTGGGCAGCGTTTATTGGGCAAAGATATAATCCTTCAAGCTTTGTTTTGGTTTCTCCGATTTATTATTTTAGGGCTTTATTGCTGTGTCGTGATGTTTTTCCTTGACCCAGCAGTGCACTGGCCCAAATGGAGAATATTCTGACAAACCGCCTCTTTTGTGTGCGCGCCAATTTTGAGAAAAAATTGAAAGACGTTCGAAATACGGAATGTTTCAACTGTAACTTCCCAACGGTCTATCGCAGTGCAACTGTAAGCCTGGATTGAATAAGTGGAAACATGGAGGTCGAGTCTACATTTTTCCTCCGGTGATTGGATTGAGGATTGAAAGCAGTCTTGAGTTTTTTCCACGTCTTGCCCAGCGCCCTCTTGAAAAGTACGTATGGTTGAACACTACTGTACAGTAAAGTACTGTACTGTACAGTACAGTAGAGTTGATGACCGGATCGCACACCGGACCGCTGCAAGTGTACTGTACTGTACTGTACAATACTGTACTGGGTGTACCAGTCAACAAGCACGTACAAGAGCTCCCAACGTCACTGGGCCAGTGATCTAGCCAACTGTACTGAACTGTACTGTACAGTACTTTGCTCTCTACAAGCCAGCTCTCCGCTTTGGCAATGTCAGCGGGAATGCGCTTGGCAGTTTCCATCGACGATGCCGTCACCCCGTTCTCCCGCAAACATTCTACTCAACTGTGCTCTGTCAACGTTTAAAGTTGCTGTGCAACCAGTTTGTCCGTTACAAAGACCGCCAAGTGGACCAAAATCGCCCGACACAACGGCAAGACTAGCAGCTATGCCTCAGGTGGCCACATCTCACTCTACTGTACTCAACTCTATCCCCCACCCATCAGCAATACACAGCTGCGGCATGCGCAGTGCCATCCGTCCTCTGGCGGCATCGTCTCGTCTGGTCGGATTAGCATTTGCTTGCAACAAAACGCAACTCGAGTGGTGTCCATCGTTGCAGTCTGGTACCATGTCGCCCTCTCCACAACCGAGATGCAAACCGCCTGACTTTTACGACAAACAGTAACTAGAAAGCATCACAACAAGAGCAATACAAAACAGCAACTAGAATACGTCTAGCCAACCAATGGCTCTCACTTCCACGACACACCCAACCAAATTCGACATATCTCATCCTGGTCATTCATATAAAAACGCGATTCCAACTTGACCTTGACCAGTGCACTTTGACAATCCCATCCACTCGCACATATTCACCATCTCCCTCCACAATATATGCATCTCCCCAATTCCCCCTCGCCTTTGTTCGATCCAAATACGCCCCAAACTCCTCCTTTCCCTTTGCACTCGCCAGTTTCCCTTCCAGCACAATATCGTCAAAACAAGCTCCAGTACCTTGCGCGTGTCATTGCGCGACCGAGCGTCCACATACTGCCGTACCTTGTCCACATGTTGCTCATTCACACGACCCATTCCTCTCTCTGTTACTAAAAACACACACTCCGATCAATACACGCGCGCCACACCTCCCCCCCCCTCCTACCACCCTACAGCCCCCCTCTTATACAACCCAGCAAACGCTGCATATTTTGCATCGATTTGTCGAGAGAGTGCGATGCCCGCTAGACACACATGTGAAATATTTAGGCCCCCTCTCCCCCCCTAATCCAAACCACGTGTCAACTGTGTCACACGTGTCCACTCCACCCACATTCCAGAAGCGAAGCGTTGGCAAGCGGAGGATGAGCAACGTAGAGCTCGCACCAAACACCAAACCTTTTGTATCTTTTTCATAATTATGCAGCGATCAAATCCCATGATAACCCCTCCCCGGCACCTCCCCCCTCCAGAAAAAAAAAAAACCGAATAAACACGCCAGTCCACCCCCGATCCAATCCCCACCCCTACTTGCCTTGCCCTTCCAAACGCCCGCATCCACCAACCCCCTCCCCCTCCCCCTCCCCACATACCAATGCCCATACTACTTCCCCGCCCACACCACCATCATGTACCACCCCCCTCCCCCCCTTCTCCCCCTCCTACCCTCTACACCCTCTCACTCTCCACCCTAACCACCCCCCAAACCCCCCAACCCCCACCCCAACCCCAACAATCTGCTCCGCCGATTACGACCCCTGCGGCACCTCAGTCCTCGCCCCAATTAACCCACCCCCCTGTTGTAACCCCGCCTTCTACTGCTTCACCAAGGGCCCTTACTTTTCTCAATGCAGGCCTCGCAACGAACAACTCCTCCACACACTGCTCACCCGACTCTTCACAACCGCTTGCTTCTCCAACATCTCCGTCCTTTGTGGTTTGGATTACGGCGTTTGTGCGGCGGGTACAGCCGCGCTTCCGCAGTCCCGTGTTGTCATCCGCCTTTGAATGCCAGCCTGTACCGCCCTTGTATTGGCAATGTTTGCCCACTCGAAACGAATCTCGTGCATTCCGCGTCATCCGCGACAAGGCTGGCGTGGTTTCAGGTTTTGGTGGGTCATCGACGCATGGTCATGTATGTGATGGCCTTCCATGCCGTCACCACAGTCGAGACGGCAGACAAGATTACAGGGCCGTGTGGAAGGGGGACGGGGTGTGTGGTCGGCACGTTGCCTCGCTTGAATACGCTAGAGAGGCGTCTTGATGGAGGATCAGGGCTGTTGGGGACCGACGTTGCCGTTTCCGTCGCTGTGGGCGCTGTGACCATTTGTGGCAATGATGTTACGATATGGCACTCACTTTGGCTACGTGGCCTCAGGTTTTGAGGGTAGATACTGTCGAGTAGACGCTGTATGCGCGGTGTATTGCAGGTGCCAACAAGTGCGCTTTGGTCTCGCCTTGGTGTCGTTTTGCTGTCCACTATTGTCCATCCTTTTCAATGTCTGCTCTGTCTCGCATTTCTTTGTTTTTTCGTCTTCTAGTTGTGCTAATAGCCATGCTGCGCCCCCTCATTCTCCGTTTCTAAACAAAACACCACGTCGAGTCTGGCGCTGCTACATTTGTTCTTGTCAAGCTAGATTCTCAAACATGTTCAACACACCGCGCGTTTGCGAAAGGGCACGACCCACTTGCCGTGTCGTGACCAACCTGCCGTACCGCTCGCTTCCTCCCGAATACAGAGGCGCCAGCGTTTGACGTAATCATCAATCAATCAATCAATCATCATTTCATTTCATGCCCATTCATTGTCCACAATCCAAAATGAAACGCCGACGCGGTGACACACTCCCCGCCACCCGAGTAACTGGACGCAGACCATTTATCCATCGATTCAAGTCACGATGCGGGCACCTCGGTCGGTCCTTCATTTCCCGTCGAGGCCTGGTCTGCCAACGCCTCTCCTTCCGTTCCTTTCCGCCGAAAATACGATTGCGCATGCCGAGACCCATCAACACAATCAACGCCCCGCCAATATACACAGCCATTCCCCCAAGCCCAGCACAGCAGCCTGACTCTCCGTCACACGCTCCACCTCCTCAGATACCAACGACACCAAAACCTCGGGCAAGCACTGCGATAAATTAAACATGGTAAAATAAATGCCTGCCCTCTCCGGGACTCGCTTCGACACGGCCTCACTCATCAACGACCAAGGCACAGTCATGGTGACAGCCCACGAAAAGCCAGTGCTTGCCAACATGCCCACTGCAATCCAAGCTTGCCACTCCTTGGTAAGGAAGAGAGCCGAGGATAAAGCAGTGCCCAGCAAGAGGTGAGAGACGAAAAAGACCACGCCACTGGACCACCTTTTCAGCAAGGACGGCAACGCCAAGGAACAAAAGATGGTCAAGACACTCTGCAGGCCGATACCCAAATTGCCCATTCGCACGCCGCGGTCGTAAAGGATCCTTCATCAGAGCCCTCGGGGGCGTCGAAACGGCCATGAAAGACTTCTTTGCCAACCCAACTGGTGGCAAAGACAAACATGCAAAACCAGCCAAACCAGGTGAAACACTGGACCAAAAAGGTCTCCCAAAAGGGGTACGGGGCCTCTAAACCCGCCTTTACAAAGCCAACGTGCTGAGTGTCAGTCCTCTCCACGCCGCCATACCCGACTCGACATGGTCATGCTCGGCAAGCCTGTCATATCCCACCGGGCGTTCCTTGACACCAACGACAGTAACAGCGACAAAAAACAACAAGACAGTGCAGCTATTGTAAACAAGGCCTGCAAATCACCTGGAAACACGAAAGCCAGCGACTGAGCGGGACAGCGCCCATCAAACTACCAAAGCAATTCCCCAAACCAGTAGCCAAGGCAAAATACGCATTGCCCAACTTGTGCTGCTCCGGCGGGACGACATCGGATAACAGCGCGCGCAACGGCCCCTGTGCAGCATTTATTGAAAAATCCAAGGCCCAAAAGGCACCGATTGCGACAATCAAAGCACGCGGACGAGGTTAAACTAGTATGAGGATTTGGATGTTGATCGCCGAGGAAACGGCCAATTTGAGCAGCATATGCGAAAATGAGAATGCAAGCGGCGGCAAGAAGGGAGCCGAATATGAGAAAGGGGCGACGTCGCCGAGCGGATGGGTGCAACGGTCGGAAAATAAGCCTACGATAGGCTGCATGACAATACCTGCTATGGGTCCTGCGAGCCATGCATAGGATACGAAACGAGGATTGAGTCCCAACTCGAGAAGGGATTTGGTGACATAGCCTACTTGAACGGCCCAGCAAAACTGAATTCCAATGAGTGCCGAGGTTAAACAGAGGATTGTAGAGTGTGGGACGGGGGTAATGAAGGGGTCATGGGTGTGGTGGAGGAAGTAGGGTGGTGTTGGTGTGGTGTTGGCAGGGGTGGGTGAGTCTGCGGTTGTATCGCGCATAGCGTTGTGGAGAGGGAGTGCGTCAGGGGGGGTTAGGGAGGGGCACGGACTGTTATAGTGAGGGCATATGGGTGACTAGCTACTAGTGGTTGCAAGGCGGAGGGGGACGCAGGTTGGTGCGGTGGAAAATGTGCACGTGTGAGTGGATGTGCGGCCGCGCTTTGTGCGTTTGGAATGTACCAGGCAACGTCAGGCAGCAACGGTTGGTGGCTTGCTCGAGTTCTGACTTGATGAGGGGAATTGAAGGGTGGGAAAGTGAGGAGGGATTGTGTGCTGGTGACAAAAACCCAAAATTAAACCATCGTCCCATTTTTAACAGTTTTTATGTGGCTTTTGAAAACCGGTACAATACAACAACCAATCGCACCCTTCCAAGTATCCCGCCCTGAAATTTGTACAGTATGTTCCCCCCAGTCAGTACACGCCAATATACTGTACTGTACTGTACCCCACATTTCACACCCCGCCTCTTGCCTCTCACCATCACACTCTTCATACCTTTGTACCGTACTGGACCACCGCACTGTAAGCAGTGCTGTGAAGTCCCCGGACTCGTTGGCCGCCATCGTGTCAGGAGCGGCTACGAAGCAATTTTCTAGCAAATCGTGCCGCCCTCTTTACTAGCTAGTGGTCAGCATGGGGGAACCAACAAAGGGAATTAATCCGGGTCAAGGTCGCTAGCTAGCTAGCTAGAGGGCTGGCTCGAGGCTGGTACCCTTTGCAACTACAGTATTCCACCCTGCTCTGCAACCTATCGTATCAGTGCTTCTTAACCAAATCTCTGCAATCCTCCGTAAACACCTCGAACCCTTTTTTGCCTCACTATACCATATCCCGGCGTTGCTCGACAATTCGAAGTGCGCACGTCGCCAAAAGTCCATACCTTTGTCGTACAGTACAGTCAGCGAAATAACTTTGGCACAACCTAAAACCGATTTGATCTTCCCATAACTCAAAAAGCAAAGCTCATCTTTAAAAACAAACGCCAGATTTGAACTTTTCAAGCTTCAATACAAAAATGAACGGGTCTGGGAATGTTTGCTTAAAAAGTGTCAAAGTTGGCCAGCAGAGGCTATAGAAAGAGTGAAATTTTTGACACAAAGGTTGCCCAGCTATAATCCGCTACGTGGTCCCGTACTGGTGCATGGTCCATCCAAATAGCACCAACATCGCCAAAAAAGCTAGCGCATTGATTTGATCAATGCGTACATTATTGAATTTGGGATTTTACTCCAAGCTTTTACCAACCGAATCCAATTTTCATTCAGAGGCCCGTATTGCCGATTATTGGCATAGATATTCCGCACCATGTAATCCAAAAGTTTCTTATGGGATTGAGATCCCGTGATTGAGTAGTCCAAGCTACTAATCGAGCGGCCTGGTCGTAGAACTACTCCTTTTCTTCATTTTTCACGTCAATTGGAACATTATTTACCAGAAAAATCCATGATGTCGTCATTTTGTCATTTACAAACACTACCATACAGTCTTTCATGTCTTTTAAACATTCCATTGTCATTTACATCTATACAATTCTCCACATTTTCCCCTGATGCAAAACCTTTAGCCCACAGCATCAATCCCCCACCACTACGATGACGTCTAGAGGGATCTCCTCTTCAACGCGCGGGTCTTGTAGTGCAATTATAACTCGTACTGTACTACCACCGACAGAGCTGATTTCAGTGATCGTTATATTATCAAAATTTTGTTCAAGTTGGAGCACTGCTACCAGCAGGTACTGTATAGTAAGGGCAATTTCCGATATTCTATCAATATTAGAGCTCTTGGGCAGAGACTGAAAGATTTCCGAGTGTTTTGGATTTTTCAGATGATCAACAACGTATATTTTTTTTCGCATTGATACCTTTTAGGTTACAATAATATTGAATTTAGAAGTATTTTTGGCAACAAACATGGTAAATTTTCAATTATTCAGTAATTTTGAAAAAAACCAGTAATCAATGATGAAATCATTATAAATAGTGGCAGACAATGTTTGTTGGTCTCCATATTTGTGTAAAAATATGTGCGTTTGCATCCTTTTGACTCCCCATTGCACCTTAAACTTTATTTCAAAGTTTTCTTCCTTTCCACCTAATATTCATCTAAACTGAAGCCCGTCATCCATACAGGGCCCACTTATTTTCTCTTCTATCCTCATGGTCTCCTCAGACTGCCCATGTGACTCCTGATCCTCCTGTTTCAGCTGGCGCCTTCCCGTCCCCGGGGCTGTCTGGGTCGCCGACGTCACCGCCGGCCCTGACGTCGCCCCGTTCCCTCCTTCGCTACTGTACTGTTCTGCGCTCAGCGGTGTATGCCACACACGTGCCTCTCTGCCTCCCAGGCCTTCTTGTGAGGCTCGTTGAACCAATGGACTAATTATCTGAACCCTCGTCCTAGCACATATTGCGAACCGTCCCTTCCATGCCCATACCCATTTCGGCTGTATGAAAATTAATTACGTCCGCGCCCCTCCCCGTCTCTTTCTACCGTCAAAACCCCCTCTTTTTCTCAATCAATAAACCAATCAATAAAATCCAAATCTACAGTATTTTTACTCAAACTCAGCTTCAAGACCCGCGAACTCAGCGTTCCTCATTTGGACATCAATACGGTTCCTATGTCTTCTGCGGTAGCGCTTCTGTACTTGCCTCCTTTTAGTGGCAGTCGCAGCCCCGACGGCGTACAGGCGCTTTCTGTTTGCCCAAGTTGACTCGTGTCTTCAAGCCGCAGAGGGTGTAGCTTCATGTGCACAGTTCTTAGTGCCACACCTATTTGTAAAACTTAATTGTATCGTTATTCCTTAAACCTCTATTTCTCCATTTCCTGCCAACTACCTCCCAAAGAAAAGAGAGCCGACCGGAAAATTTTCAGCCAGGATTCTGTCGGAGGAAGTCTTCTTATTCTCAGTCTCTTCAGCTAGATTAAGCAAGCCGTATTTAGGTTTATTTGGGTATAGTAGCACGCATCTATTCCCCCGTCCGTTGATATCTTTATCCATAATAATATCTCAGTACCTATAATACTCACCAATCAACAAACCAACGTATGGAATAGTTCTTTTTGCCTGTGTTTCAAGATACTTTATTCTATGTAGCCCGATGTTTCTTTGAAATAATTCCAAATCTGAAACAGATCCTGGATGGTGCTGCGAGAAGTAAAAATTAATCCATTCTCTAGATCACTTACTTCAACCTTAGACCCGTGCTATTTTCGCTTGAAACTAAAATATTTCTTACCTTCCTGCATATTTTCGCTTGGACTACTCGACTGGTTGGAAGAAATTTTCGTTATAGTACTTGGAAAACGGAAAAATTTTAATTTCTTCCCCTCCTGAACTAAGTCTTCGAAAGAATAAGCCGAAAGATTTTTGATCCAGAGATTCATACAGAGGCTCAGTAAATATATTTTTGAAGCGATTGATCATCTTTTCGAATGTGCGACCCTGTAAAATGACAAGTTGGTCCAGAATTTACCATTACTTTCCATATTTTTAGCATAGTAAGCATCATAAATAACATTGCTTTTCTGCTATATGGGTATTCGCGTCTGGATCCGGTATTATTGCGCTCGTTTACTATTGGCGCAAAATGTTTCCGATTAGAGTGGAGTATTGGACGTATCAAAATTGGTTATTTTATGAATCGATTGTAATCCGCCTGATTCGTAGAAAATTTCGAGCAGTGGTAAGTTGGATGTTGATTATTAGTCTGTTCAATTTCCTTTCGAATAATTATACTAGTTTAGATTGGCATCCTTTTCAATGTCTGCATCGGCGAGAAAATGTAGCGCAGAAGCAGCATAGTTCGGCGAGGGTAGTCGCACAATAGCTGTGCCAATTGATGGCTGGGGCTGCGAAGAAGTCATCGCTGATCGATGTTCGCGAGTTAAGTGGACTTTCTGCTGTAGGGAAGGAAGAACTGAGAACTTACGTATGCAATAAAATTCTGCAGAATGAGCGAGGTTTTGCATTTGGTTTTAAATTTTCTGTACAGTACCATTTTTGCAGTTCTCCTTGAACTGATTTGCCGATTTCGAATGGTACGGATTTCTGTACGTCTAATAAACATTTATGCATACATACTGCATGGTTATTATGAATTATAGAAATGAATAAAATTCCAAGAAACAGTCAAATCTTTATTAGAGTCACGCCTTACTAAGTAGGCCTGCTGCTCTTGGTGGTGCTATTCACCCGAGTGGGCCTGAGGCCGAGCGATCCGCACTATTTGGTCCCCAATTTCGATCCGATAGCTTCGCAGGAGAAGTTACCTATTGGGCTAAGTATCAACTTTACGTATCTCTAACTTGGATATATATTACTTGGCTGACCATGAATTAACTTACTCCGGCGTTTTAGGTCATTTAAACCTAGCTAGGTAGTATTTATACATATTGGGCCACTAAAAACACCCGTATGTTGCCTCTGTGCTTGACTCCCAACTTTGCCTTCCTCAAATTTTGATAGACGCTACCGTGTTCCCACTTTTGTTGTTGTTGCTTCTTAGAGATTTCCCGCTTGTCACTTGCTTGACTAGAGGAGGTAATTTTAGCCGAAACTGCAACAGGTGCGGAATATGCCAATGGTTTTTCACCCTTCTGCTAGCTCCCGCTTAGTAGTTCGTACAAGTTCAATGTTTACGTAGTGAGAAGCACAGATTTAGATGTATTCCATGCTGAGAGGTTTAGAAGTCTCCCGTTTTGAATAAAAAGCCTTAATGTTTTTAGACATTTGCAAAGTAATGAAATTTTAAGGATGTCACAAATTTTTTTTGCTGAATTTAGCTGTATCAACCTTTTGACGTGCGTGATATAACTTTTGACTTCTATTTTCTTCCAAAAAGCACATGTAATAGTCAGTGGGGCATCCTGATGCTTTAACAACAACTCCAAACAGCGCTTCTACATGTGAGGAGAAATATATTAAAAGATAACTGGTGCCCATTTTTTCCCATCAACGCAAAAATGATTACCTAAGCTCCTCAAAGATAATATATAGCGTTACTTTTCATAAACTGCGCAATAGTGAATACCTATTGTATTCTCAATCGAATTCAAATCAGTACCTATTTCTAAGAGGTCCATAAAAATTATGCTTGTTTATGAAATCTGGTCCTAAATGACACAAATACATAAAAGAGAGACACTATTATGCTGAATATGTATCTATATTGGCGCTTCTTGTTAAAAGCGGAGGTATTTTCCAGCGTTTTGTATAGCACAACAAATGGAATTGGAAACCCTTCATTTTCAGGACCGACTTTTTTGATGTTACCTTCGTGAATCCCCTCGCTCCCTCCAACAGAAGAGTAAGGGCCTTCAACCCAATGTCCTCTCTGAATGCGGCGCGAAATGCAAAGCAGAGAAGATATCAATCCTTTATCGCGACCTCCACCAGAGGCAGGCTCGTGCCTGTGCCAATCTCCACTCTTGGAGGTTGGCACCCGGATGCATGTGCAGTGCTAAATGACGTGGCAAGAAACGTGGCTGTGAGGGCACTGGAGACGTACGGAAAGGTTCGGGGGTTTTGATGCAAAGGCACGCTGCAGCAGCCGTCATGTCCAATGCGGCCTGCTTGATGGCTGGCCTGAAGGTAGCATTTTAGGAAGCGTAGTTCCTTCCCCATTACGCTGTAGGTAGACCCTTTTTGAGTCGATTGCGGTTGTCTGGAAAACCATGGGATAGGTCGGAAATATCTTCCAACAGTAAAACACCCAAACGTTTCCCCTTTTCAGAAAAAGGGGCACAAACCGGAACTGAACTTCCAAAGCCTTGGTACACTGATAGCAATTATTGTAAAGTTCTTAGATCACAGCAGTATTTTTGAAGGCGATCAGAATCACCAAATTTGACTTTTTACATCAGAGCAAACCACTCGGCCCAAAGGTGTCGATTTGGCTGTTTTATGTTTGAAAAGTGCAGTTCGGCTATCCCCCGGTGTATGCCAGACGTGTTCAGAATGTCATTCTTGAGCCTAAATGGCTGGCTCAAAGCCTGTCAGCAGGCGTGATGCATAGTACATCACTGGTACCGCCGCATGCCTTTGGGTTAAACCCGCTCGAACCGTCCCGTATGTCTCCATTGCCCTAGCAGCCAAGTTCCGCGCCACGTCAGTTAGCACTGCGTAGGCGTTTGGGTGCCAGCCCCCGAGGGTGGATATAGGGATAGGCATGGGCCTGCTTCGGGCGGCGGTCGCGATAAAAGATTCATATCTTCTATACTTTGCAGCCTTTGCCGCGTTGAGGGATGTGAGCGGGTTAAAGGTGCGCACTCTCCTGTTGGATGGCTCGAGTGGGTCGACAATAGTGACATCGAAGAATTCCGTGCCTGTAGTGCTTCCCATTGCCCTGATGTCCGGCCTTGTACGATGAAGGCCATCCCTCGGCTCGATGGCAGCCCAAATGAACCATAATCTACATATAACGAGTTTACACAAGGTCGAAAAAAGAGCCTTAGTTTACCAAAATTGATAGAATTGGAGCTTTGTTCAATTTCAAAGACATTGGGAATGAAGTTCCAGAAATTAACAGTTCTTCCCAAGCTTGAAATCGGCAATTCGATCTCCCTACTGAATTGGTCCACCGAATAGGGACCCTTAGATGCTGAGCAAGATGGTAAACGTCTTGGGATGAAATGTACGAAGACTTCAAGACTCAATTCAAAGGAAACTTTACTTCAATGAGTATCTATCAGTTTTTGGTACTTGTCTGGGTTGGACAGAAGTAGGCTGGCTCTCTTTACTGAGATTTTAAGCCCTTTGGCAATTTCTCGGGTTCAGATTGCCCCAGGAAAAAAATGGCAAATAGGAATGAGTTACTGCGGGTAATGGAAAGGTTAACAGTTGTATGAACTTATTTTCAAACCACTGGCAGGACCTCTAATACAAGTGCTTGAGCGTGTCTTCCAACTGGAAAGTAGGTGGTAGTCCGGTGGACAAGCAGGCTGCTTTGGAGGTGAGCATCAACGCGGCGTAAAAAGTAAAAATGTATAAAGTGCGTCTGTACGTATTTTAACCCTTTTGCAGTAGCCTTTCTGCAACATTTTTTAATATACAGTAGTCTTGATTTCATCTGTGCTTTTTTGGTGCGTCGGCCTATAAAAGAACAGAATTGGCCAGCTTTTAATTTACGTACTTGCTGAAATAGTAATTTGTTGCACTACTGTACTGTACTATACTGTACAGTACTGTACAGTACAAATCGCCAAGGCAAGTAAATACAGTACAGTACAGTAGCAACGGAGACACCCACTTTTCGGTCTCGCGACACACCTCCCTAACCATTGATCCTTAACAATGAGGAACGCCTAACCACCTACATCTCGCAACATCCCCCGCGAAAGCACACCAAGCACCCCATCTTATGCAGGACCGCAACCAACGCAACCGATGCGTTGGAACAACAGATAACCTCATGCCATTCGTATCAGCGGTCCAGCGCAGGAACTGACTGTTTTCCTAGCCAAGTGCTCACCGCGTGGTCCAGTCCGAGCTATCGGCCTAACATGGTCCTCCATTACACCACAGATACTTTCGTGTCGGTGGTGGGATGCGCAAGGAGGAATGCCGCACCGGCCCCTTTGTGGAATGCGACGCTGCGTGCATGCTGCCTAACTTCGCCTGCGGTGTTATGGTCGGGATTCGGGGAACGAGCCCAGAGTCCAGCCTTTGTCGTACCACTATTTGCCTTGGCCCGCGCCTCCTTTTGCATACCCTTTGCATAGGTTTGGACATGAGTGTGCGCTGCAGAGAGGGAAAGCGGGTCGTAGGAGCCCAGGTCGACGGAGAAGGGATGGCCGGGGATGCAGAGCACACAACCCGCAGAACAACACAGAAACCCGCAACTCACCTGCAACCCACCCTAACATCTCCCACCCCCGCGGCACCTCGCGCACTGATGACCCACTCAGGAAGGTTTCTTTTATCTGTACATACACACAAAAAACGGTCAAGAGTACGTACCACTTGACCAACACAACAACGCTACAACCACCACCTTAAAACCAACCGCGTAAAACTCCAACACATACTTCCCTTCCGAGACATTCCATGCCCTGAAACAGTGCACCTGCGCCATGCCACATACCACATCACACAACTCCTCACAACCCGCTCCCCCTTCCATTCACAACGCCCATCCACTCAACCCAACCCCCTGTCCATCAGCAACAACCCCGTCCCACCTACCCCCCCTCGCACCCACTATCACTCACAAAACAACAACCCTATCAATCAAACAACCACAACCACCAAACCCCAACCATCATCCTCCCCCACGACCGCACCCTAAACTCTATCCCCACACAACAACCAACCCAGCTTTCCAATTCCCAACATGCTCACCTCGCAAGTACCACCCTCCACATTCCCGTCCCTAAACCACACACACACACCACCCCGTCGTGTACGGACCACCACACACAAACCCCTGCCCGCAAGTCACACACCCTTCTGTCCACACTGTCACCACGCCCGTGCATACGTGACAGCACTGCAACCGTTTTCGCACCACCACTATACACACTGACAGTTAGCGTACCGTACTGCACCCACGCATTGCCCACCCGCACAAAAATGCAATCCCATTGCTATCACCGTGTGAAAATCCGCTTCCACGCCCTGTTTTGTCAGCGGTCTTTCTCATAGTCCCGATTCCTGGTATACGGCTTTGAACTCTATGTCAGCATCATGTCGCCCGCTTTGCCGGCCCTATGCAATCGATACGGAGCGTTGGTGCGAGTTTTGTGATTTGCTTCGTGGCGTTGGAGTAGATGGTGAATGCTTGGGGGCTGACGTTTGTGCCCGCTGTGAATCGGTTGAACGTTTTGTTTCATAGTCGGCTATGAATACCCGGGATTGCTGATGTTTGTTTGCAAAAGTGTTTGGTTATGTTGATGCAGAATGGTTGGACTCTGGGATGTCCGTTTTTGGAGGTGTGATTTGCGGTGCCTTGGGTGGTGACGTTTGGTGTGGTGGGTCAGTGCTATCCCGCTACTGGCTAATGCTTTTGACCGTTCTATCGAGTGATGAGGAGTGGTGATGAAATCACTTGTCCTTTTCCATCTTGGATGGCCAAGATAGTTTCTGCTTGAAAAACATGGATTTCAAGTTGTACCCCTGATGAAAAAGAGGGCTTTGGACATGGGGGTTAGGGTCTTTACATATTCATTCAACGCGGGACGTTGTGATTTGAAGGGATGCGAGGTTCGCTTAGCCTTCAAGCATACCAACACCGGCACCGCATCAAATGACTGACCTTAGTGTTTGACATATGTGAGCAAGGATGCCGCCCGTGGTACCTCCAGAGCCGGATGATCTTTGTGTTATAAAAGGCGTGTGGCATCTTTTGCCAACACGACCGTGGCACATCCATAAGGGGCACGTACGGTTTCAAACGCAAAGGGATCACATCTATAACCATGTGAGGAAAGGCTCGTAGAATTGCTAGGATCGAGGGCGTATACAAGTCGGCGGGCGTGATGACATATTTTGCCGCCAGCAGCATTAAGGGCCGAAGCGGCACGACGGATGACGGCAGAGACGTCGCGGCGGCGGACAATAACACGCTGCGCGGTGAGCCGCAGAGGAAATTATGGCAGCTGGAGGCGCAGGATGTTAAGACGGTGAACGGCAGAGCCGGTGGCAACAAGGTGTGCTTCCTGCTGAGAGTACCGCACGGGCAGGGGGCTTGAGGATGTGGCGGGGCGGTACGGAAAACAATCGCCAATTTTGGCAGGGTCGCCGTGGGACTCATAGAATCGTGAGATTGCGGACTCTTGATCGGGCATGGGTCGTCGAATACGAGGAGTTCGAAGTTCCAGTGAAGCATGATAAACCGGAATAAAGGGGGACGTGAAGGGCTGGAGAGGGGGGGGGCGGCAAGATTGTATGAGGCGCCATAAGGTCAGAGGGATTTTAACACGGCGTTGGTCCTTTCACATTTATGGCGGAACCTGGGGCTTGTTGGGGCTGAGTTATAGTCGTGCGGTTCGGGAGGGCGATGTAGTGTGCCGTTTGCAGATGTCTGCTGCAAAAGGGGAGTTGCGGAGCGTGAAAAGGAGTAGGTTGAACGGGCACTGCACGTTGCAATATTGTATTGACTTGTAATTCACAAAAACTGAGAGTAAAGTCGGGTGTTTGAACGCCAGAGGTTCCTGTACGAGAGCGACAGAGATATAGAGGCAAGGAGCTACTAAAACTAGTAGTCAACGTCATTGACATAATCAAGTGCCGCTTCGAAAAATGTGACAAAGATCCCAAACTACCTCTTACAGAAAAAACGAGGTTGATGCCTCAGGTGTGTCGCCAATTTCATGCCAAGGAACTATGGTGGCACAAATTCGTGAACGCACTGGTCACCAGCACCATACTGCGATGCCCATGCTCGTGAAGAAATTGAGGTTGGGCCCCATCAAGGCATGGGTAATTCTGATGAGTCCTACGAAGATCGCACGATAATTGCTGGGAGTTCCAGTGAAATTATGGCTTCCGCGTGCCAATGGAAAGCAAGTTTGAGCCTCCTGACAAAATGGAGTGTGATGCATTCCGGAGGCTTCAAACTTTGCCCGTTCGGCCATGATCAGCTATCTGGTATCTGGTCTGTTGGTGTTGTTGTTGCTGGTTAATGCGGAGGCGCAATAGAAGTTGGCGCCTTAAGTTGAGGAACAGTTAATTTACTAGCCAGCCCGTCCTGCTACCCCTTCAACCCGCCTAATAGATTTGGAAACCTTAGATTATAAGGCATAATTATAAAATAGAGAACAACAGTGGCACAATAACAACCCTTAATTACCTATAGAGACGTAAGTAGGACGGTAGAGACCAGAGGGATGGTATTGAATCTACTATTTTCAGTAGGAAAAAACTTGTATAATGGCGAATAGATATAGAAACTATGAACTGAAGTAAACAAGAAGTAACTAAAAACAAAACTAACCCACAGCCTAGTAGCTTATTTTGCCTTCGCCTAAAAATCTTTAACGAACCTTTCTTGCATCGACTAAATTAACCTCTGAGGCAAACTGTTTCGATTATGGTCCATTTTTAGTCAATTTCCACTTTTTAAGCAGAAAATGAGTCAAACTGCCCATTCCTGTGAACAGCATGCCCTAGCTAGTACGGTATATCCCTCAGATCTTGATAGACCTATACCGTACCCCATAGATTATCGATGGGTAAGGGTCCGAGGAGCGGTCTGAGGACTGGACAGGCCAATCCATTACAGTAATGTCCTCCGAAAACCATGCCGGTGTATGCTGAGACACATAGATTGGGGCATTATCTTGCTGAAACATTCAATCAAATCCATGGTTAATGGCCAAAAAATCTTGTAAATTATTCTCAAAAGCCTTACATTAACTTGCGGACACCTGCCTTCCATTCAAAAAGACAACTGCGCACTTGTCAAAGTAATAGAAACAAGCCTAAATCATAACATAGCTGCTAATATTTAGGTGCCTAGCCCTCAGCCTTTCTTCCTTACGAACATCATGCCAGTAATACTTAAAAGCGTCTAGGTCATCTTCCTTAACCTCTTCTCATCTGGAAATTATTTTCTTCCCTTCATCGAGTCCTTTGTCCACCATTTCCGTAGCACAATCAAGTCTTGATTTTTTGTGGGCTACTGTAAGGCTCGGAGCGTGTTTGAACTTCTTGTAAATACGTAATAGTGCTGTCCTGTTTCCACGTAATATCTGCTGGTTCTTTTTCTTATCTGTTGAAAAATCGAGAGCAGTGCAGAGCTGTCTGGCGAATTTTTCTCCCTTACGCACCTCTCGCAGTAGATGTCCTCTGTCAGGGGGAGATATTTTTGGCGGAAGACCTGTACGTGTCTCCTTTCCATACTTCTTGGGGGCTTAGATAAATGTACAGACTACGCTCTTGAAGTGATTATTCTTCGAGGAGATCGAATCCATGCTCTCCCCGCCACATATCACCCTCATAATTTATCCTTTTTCTAGATCCGTGAGTGACTTCCGCAAGGCATTTTATTAATCGGTATTCGTCCTTCTCTGTAGTATGGATATTAATTTCAATCGGAATTGTTATTTGATGTGTATAGCGGACTAATATATTAGTTTTACCAGGCGTTAATTTCTACTACTTTGTAATGTTTCAATAGTTTCTTTATTTATTATCAGTTTGTAAAGTGAAGTATTGCTCTTACGTCGCTCGATTGCATTCCGTTGTAAACCTCTCTTGCTTCTCTTTTTCTACCGGACTGAGACCCCGTCTTAGATTGCTTTAAGGCATTATTGTTATAATTGTGTGTGTTGTAGTTTTACTTCAGTACAAGGCTGACAAGAAGGCAACTTCATCCTTCAATTAGAAATTTATTGAGCGAAGTAATTTGAAAATTGCATTCGTTCTTAGCCTACTCTCAGATTGCATTTAAAGGCAAACTTCTTGAGTGGCATCCGTTTGGGTCTAAGTTTGTAACTCTGACTATGTCTGAATCATTAAATTAACAGGTCTACAGTAATATGAGATAGGCGGTGGCGAGGCACGCGAAAAATTTTGCATAAGAACTTCGTCAGGTCCAAGACATGGACCTCTCCTTTCACATATGCATATCTGTTTTCATATAATGTTGTCATTTGTGTCAAAACTCATACGGTTTTACCACAGCGCGGAGCTCAGTAAACGGGTATGTTTCTATATTTACTATTGTTCATTGATTTCCTACCGCACTTACTGTACTGTATATATCTATAAATTATGAATTACTGTACTGTAAAGATGAGTGCATACGTGTGCCATTACATGCCCGTTTGCAGGCTCAACCATTGCAGCCCACCTGCCAGAAATTGTGCGTACAGTACTCAGAATATTATTCCAGTGCCAATTTTCACTACAGTTCTTGAACTAAAACCTCTGCGTTTGGCTACACTTTCACTTCCGCTATAACTCTTCGTGTTGGTCTTGTGACATTCCGATTCAACCTCGACCCCTACACGCCCCTCTACTCCACGAAACCCCGGAGTTCGTCTGGAAGCGTCCACCTACCAGTGCGTTCAGTATAGATCTGACTGGGGAAAAGATCGCTGGAAAGGATCCCAGGGCCCTAGCTGCTGGCTCCCCGGTATGGCTCTCAAATAAAAGTAAGCACGAAGGAGTGTAGGTGGCAAGACAACTCGAGAGCAACTACCACAGAATGCCGCACGCTCCCGGACAGGAACGTTTGTGAGGATCGACAACAAAATTGATCGTAATGGGCTCCGTTGAGTCCGCCAAAATCAATACACTTAATTTCAATGATTCGTCCCTCGTTGCCTATAAGGTGTTAACCCTCTCCTTTTGTGTGAGAAACTAAAACGTCTCGTTGCTTAATAGTAGATCCTCGGGGAATAAGTTTTAAATATGAATGTTCCTGTGTAGATTAATATCATGTTTGCATGCAAATCCAGGCCCATGTATGATTAATATCAGTAAATACAGCTATTCACCTTTTGATACACAAGAAAGTAGAATTTCTTGTAGCTATTAGTGTGCATGCCTTTATTTCGCTCATATTTTTTGGTCTTCATATTTAAATTCTCGTGCAATTTAATAAACTAGTGCAACTGTCTTAAGTCGCTCCCCTGTACATGAATTCGTCTCTTTGTATTCGCGCTGCTCCATGAATAGATCTGTCCCGTAATAATCGACGAAACTTGCCTAGTTACTTTAATACCTCTCCAAAGATTCTCAGAAAACCAGTGACCATTCGTAGGCCTTCATTTCTAATATAAAGTTTTATTCAGATCCTCGGAAAGAGTGTTTTGTAGTCTAGTCGCCCTACAACGGTTGTAGGGCGACTAGTCTTCAAAAAACTAAAAAATAAGCCGTGATATCATCAGAAGGGATGTAGCGCTTCAAAATTCCATGTCGCTCAAAAACATATTTCTATCCATGTCAGCATAATCGCTACAGATTCCTAACATCCTTTTTAGAACCTGTTTTCTGAATGCTGTTCAATCGGAAGTTACAGCGAGGGTAATAACTTCGTTAGTGCAGACCGAACCCTCTGCGGATGTTGCTTTTGTTGGTTCTGTGGAACCAGTGTTTATGTGATATGTGATTGAGGATGAGTGGACTACTTACATGTCTTGCTGCTACATTACTATGGGACAATACATGGTGCGGTTATGTGTGAAGGAGTGGATAGGCTACATTGGGGTGGTATCCAAAGCGGGGTTGGACCACGGATAATGTGATGTACTATTTTATATTCAAGTGCACGAATAAATGTACAATGTCACCAAACAATTATTATAGTTTCATACCTTTTCCGTTTCTTGTATGATTAATTTGAGAAACTTCACAACATTTGAATCGCAACAGGCGAAGGAATTAGTCAGAACTGTAGTTTCGAAAATATACCAATCTCTCGTGCAAGCTCTTTACAGTGCTGTATTTTATACAGAAATTAATTTTAAATATCCGAACACGTAGATATATAAAGAAATTAGCTTTACACTCAAAGTCGTATTTGAACATTTCAGACAATCTACCTTCGCATGAAATTCTTTAATTCCTATTTTTCAACAAAATTCACATAGGTTTCAATGATTTATAAAATATCTGAGCTATACTTGATCAGTACGGAATTAAAAATATACATTAAACTACGCCTTTTACCTATCCATCTATTGGTCTTTCGCGGTACTCGAAGTAAGTTTTATTCGAAAAATACATTCACAATAGATAAAACTTTTAATTAAATTGAAATCTACAGAAAACCACCTACTTTTGCAGCGAAGTGATTGATTTAATAATATATCCCATCAAGTAGCATAGAACTGCAAACAAAACAATTTATAAGTTTTAATAAATTATTCCTGAGATAATAAAAGAAGCGAATTTTTCGTGCGATTTGAATATTTTGAAATGAAAAGGGCAGGATAAAAAATGCCGCGTAATTTTTGAACAGACAGGAGATTCAATGTTCTTCTCGTTCTTCCACGCAATAAAGGTACCTTGCATCGAATTTTACCGTTCATAAAACACGGTTCCCGGGTTTTCCGGTCCTTCATCCAACAACTGCTCCATGCAGGACCCATCCGACCAGACAACTCAAACTTCATCCCTGCCCCCTTTCGCTTCACAAATATCGATTAATAAAGCCACCTACGCGCTCCTACTTCTTTCCGAAGCAGCTATAGAGCGAGAGGAAAACATTAACTCCTATAGTTGTGACTTACGGTAAGACTCTGACGAGGAATTCGATACTGACTGACCCATTTTATGGCTTTCATGAAGTAGAAGGAAGCGAGGCAGTCCTCAAGAGGGCTAATTTTAACCTCGACGAGATTGAGTATATATGGAGGCTCTTTTCAGACTATGTTGCGGCACAGTAGAAAATATATAGTTTGAAACAAATTTTTAGAGCTTATAGCCAGCCGGAAAGTATGCAAAAAGCTGAATATATTAACAACATACTCATTTGAATTTTTTTGGAATTTTAAAGCTATGGAAACATAGGTGAGAATTACAGAATCCGTATTTATTTGCTTGTTGCTTTATATTCAATAAATTTATGTGAAAATAAAATTAAGTTGGGTGAGAATATACTTATTTATCATTTGCGGTGAAAGTTTTATCGTTAACTTATATGGGCTGCACTAGAAGCGGAGAATTTATACCTTTCATTTTTATCCATGGTATTTAAATATTTTATTTCAGCTTAGAGAGGCAAAATTTACTAAACTACCACTTAAAATAGTTGCATAGCGTTTAGAGGAGAATCATGTGAATATTCTGGCAAACTATTTGAAACTCAAGACCAAGCATATTTTTTCATTTTTTTACGTTCTAATATTTTTACGTTGGGGTAACTCGAAAACACTGCATACTTATAAATTTATAATGACAGAATATACTCTGATAATTTAATATACTCTGTTAATTTAAATTAAAACAAAGCTTTTTTTACAATTTGCATGGAAAAGCGATATTAATATATAAATTTAGGATAAGTACTCCTAAAAACTATCAGAAATGCTCCTCTACTGTCTCAGATGTCACAATTTACTCGCGTAAGGAAGGGTCAAAATTACACATGTATTTTTTTTCATATTATTGCAATGATAGCAGAAATTTTGCGATTTCAATTCTATTCAAGGAACGGAGTGCAATTATTTAGAGCCCATTTTTCTATGTTTATTCCAATCCTCATTTCCCTTCTAATATAACAAATTTACGGCTTATTTATCTTACAAAATGATACTGAAAGTGAGAAAATGGGAATGCTTGGAGAAAAAAGTCTAATGAAATTCATTAAATGAAGAGTTCTATTTCTGAAGCAGTGATATAGTCATAATTTATTTAAATCTGTAGCATCAAATTATTTATTTCATTTTAACACCTGGAAATATTTTTAGGAGGAAGGGTCACTTTTAGATCCTTTTAAACATTATTTTTTATGCTTTTTTGAGCCACGAAAGTACTTATAGAAAGTATATATGCGCTTGTTAATTGTTAATCATATAATTAAATTATTTATAATACATAATTTCTGAAGAGAAAGTACCTAAGACTTTTTGACGACAATAAATTAAAGTTCACCGATCACCTTCCTCGGAGTTGGTTCCCAAGTGCCCATAACATACATAAGTTTCTATTCATCTATAAAATATCGGTTTTTACTCAATGAACGGTAAAAGATAAAGAACTGGAATTTTATATGCTTACACATGAATTTCAGGTGTCGTACTATCTTCCATTGATGTCGAAAACAGTAGCATATAGTTCATTTTAGACTCTGGTAGCTAAAATTTATTGAATTGATCCATTTCGGATCATCTAATATCGTTTAAGGTCAACCTCCGATTTTTTCCCTACTTCTGAACTCATATACATATATTCGACAGACTAATCTAAAACTATTTACTAACTCTGATCCCTATTCCATCTCGGTCCCAGTAAACATTCCTAATCTTTTATCTTCTCTCGAATCTTTGCTTTGTTTTATCTATAGCCTCATTTCCTTTCATCAGTGTAAGTTGTTCTCTAGTCCTCTATTTACCTCTCTTTATAAATACATGTTCATTTTCGTATAGTCAAAATATGTGGTAATAATACCGAGAATATCTTGCGCAATCACTTCATGATTGAAATGTTTTGCCCAGGCAAATAATCAGGCGATAAGAAATACATTTTGTATCAGTACATCCCATAATCAATCAACTCACCTGTGTGGAGCTTTTGTTTTATCCTCCGAAAATAAAAATTATTATTAAATTAAAAAATACATTCTTCGAAATTTCCTTAATAAGTAGTTATACTCTTGATGTGCTGACGTTCAAAGTATACTATTCTCTTTGATCGGCTACTTTCCTTTTCACTGCTTAAAATTAACGCAGACATATATTTGTAAAATAACGTTGATGTTCAGATTCAGAGTCTTATTTTATTGAAATTGGTTAATAAATCTTTGGCTCTTAAACGCTGAATTCTAGATAATTGGCCGGATAAAGTTTTGTTTGATATAATTGCCCGGAATAGTTATATTCCAAGTAATTTTATCTTTGTTCCCTTTTTGGATAACTTTTATTTTTTTATGGAAGCTATCAGGCTGCCTTACATTAGCTAGCAGTGGAAGTCAAAATCCGTATAAAATAAAAAATGGGAAGGCTTGTATAATCTGCCAAAAGAAAGCGCCATTGATTGCAATCATTAACTATATTTTTTAAACCACATCATCAAATTTTCAAAAAAAATATTTTTAGTCCCGGCTCGCTTCATATAATCCTTGAAAGGAAAGTATTTTTGCAGCAATTTTGGGACATTAAGTGTTATTTGATTTAATTTCCCATTTCAGCTTTGACTTGCTGGAAAAAATAACCCACAATTACAGGCAATTATTCCAAATATATCAGATAACAATAATTTATTATACAGTGGACAGTGTACAATCCCTTGTCCTTGATTTAAATTAAAATTAAAGAGGGAGTATGAAAATTTAAATCCCTTTAAATATAAAGAGAAAATTTGATGACATTGTAAATTATTTCGCTGGATTCTTTTGCAGCATCTATAAACAGTGGCCATTAGTAAGTATAAATGTTTTCACGTTTAAGGAAAAAAGTTTTCCATCCACCTCACACCTAAGGACAGGCCATAGTTTTATTTGAGTTCTTTCGATAGTTCTAATCAGAGTCAGGTAAAAATATAATCAAATAATTAAACTTTCCTAATTTAAAGAAAAAGGGGTCCCCAGCATTGCTTTAAATGAATAAATACTGTTGCGACCGAAAAATGTTTTTTAACAATAGTCTGCTAGTTTTTGCATTCCTGAAGGCCTGGTCATCATATTTAATGGACTTCAAATCAGTTGTTGAACGTCCAATTAAATCAATATCACATTTTTTCGCAACCCGTGGTCCCCTGGTAGTGTTCATTCCTTCACTTGAGAACTCAGGTTCATATTCCTCAACATAACTGGTTGACTGAAATTGCAAGGTTTCAGGAGGGCGTTTCTCATATCCTCATTTGTATATCAAAGAAATTCAAATAATTTATAGTATCTTTACTTACTAGAATACGTGCTTCATAGGACTGGTGCATTGAGTGACGTACAATTTTTACTAGCGCTTAGAAACCTGTCAAATACATGGATAGATTATTTGAAGTTGCTATTGATCTCCACAAATTCTTCGGATGCTACAATTCTTTCTTCTGAATTGAGTGGGATCAAATCCAGAGACTAATTTGTTATAAATGGATTTATTTTTATCTCGAGTAAGGTGAGAAAATGCCGGAAACTACTTTAACGAATATTTTCTTTTCTTTAATGGAATGGACGCATTTCTTAAATATCACTGTTCGAGATTCTTCCCTAATCTTCGATTACCTGTGAAAATTTTCTACAAAAGACCTCTCATGTACCCTTTTCGAGATAAAATTAATTTTTTCAAACCTTCATTCATATCAATGCAGCAGCTAGGTTAGTATATTTCTCTTTACACTTGATGATCGAATCAGTTTTTCTTGCCAAAAAAAGACGCATTCATTGAATCTATAGGCTATAAATAGATTCTCATTAAATCTGTATGCTATCAGTTTAAAATATTGCGATAATGAGTTCACGCTACATGAGAATTTTTGTATTTGACCAGGAGAATGATGTGATACCTCGAAACCCCTCTATATTGTAATATAGGAAATAAATCTTAGTTTCCAGAAGCTCCTTTTCAGTAAAGGTAAGTTAAATGGATCGGTTTTCCCCTATGAGTAGTTGTGGAGCTAATTTTAGACCTAGGAGATGCCTCTAAAAGCCCACCAATTTTTGACTCAAACCGCAATTTCTCGAAAATAATATAGCCCCTAAATAAGAGGACCAACCTGGAATTCGTAAGATCCAGAATCATTATCCAATACTCCATAAATTGAGAAGCTAAAAGTTGATGATTTGATTTTTTGCTGATTTTATTTCATATTTTGCCATTTTTTGAAATGTATAATGCAGAAATATTTGCATATGGTGCTCAGTTAGCGTTTGTCCAATGTCAGGAGTGTCGGCGAGAGGGGGGAAAGGTTTTGGTGTTTTCTTGGAATATATACTAGGGGTCAGTGAGAGTACTTTATCAGCCTATGGGTGCAATTTTTGCTGAGGTTAGATGTGTGTTTCTGCAATAATCGAGTATTATGGCTAAGCTGAATCATGTTAAGAACCATGAATGGCCGTGTGGGTTTCAATAACCGGCAGCCGTTGTAAAAGAAGGGAAAGGACATTATTTAGATGATTATCATTTGTTGTAAAGTTCTTCGACTGCCTTCTTTGGATTGGATTTGCTATTAATTGTAACTCCATCGAACAATGCGAACGACAAGAAGCAGGTACAAATAACACATGGCACTTATCAGTCTAGTAATGCACACTACAATACACAGACAATTCATGGGCCGGAGTAGAAAAATGAGCAGCCCTTGCCAGAAAATAATTTTCCAACGTTTTCCACCTCGTTCGATTTACGGTAGGTTTGCCGGTCTCCTCAAAATTGAATTCGATTTGGTTCTTTCATATTTGAAAAGTGCGGTTCGGCTATCCCCCTGCCCAGTGCATGGCAAAATTGACGCTTTGAAAGTAATTTAATTTGAAATTTTAATATCTATACAAACATAACTGGTTCTCACGCGATTGGTTCAAACCGCATCGTACATTATGGCAAGCTATTTTGAAAGTTGATTAACCCAAAAGTAGACTCTCGAAGCACGTCGATCATGCATCAATGGCTCGCCCTTGAGTTAAAAGAGCCATTCGTTTCGTCGTTATGGTTGATAGTTTTTTCTGAATACCCTATTATGCGAGAGTTTTGTTTTGGGGGCTGGCACCCAAACGCCTACGCAGTGCTAACCGACGTGGCGCGGAACGTGGCTGTTACGGGAATGGAGACATACGGGACGGTTCGAGCGGCTTTAACCCGAGGCATGCGGCGGCAGCAGTGATGTCCAATGCATCATGCCTGCTGACAGGCTTTGAGCTAGCCCTTTAGGCGCACGAGTGACACTAACCATTATCTTGAACACGTTTAGCATACACCGGGGATAGCCGAACCGCACCCTTCAAATATAAAAGAACCAAATCGTCCCCGTTTTGTTCTTCGCGCGAGCAGTCTGAACTCTGTCTTTTCAAGGTAGCTCACCACGTTTAGTAAAACAGGGGAAATATTTGTGTAGTTTGGTATATGGAACTAAGCGTCTTCTCCTAAAAAGAGGGCAGTTTAGAACCTGTAACATAAATTAAGAAGATGAACTGTCAACCGCATTCTAACAATCATAGAAACAATAATTGGTTGTAGCATGCTCGAACACATTGTGACCGATCCTTTACAACTAAGAAGAAACGAGAACTCGGTGTGGAACGAAGCACAGAAACCAAGTCTCAAATGTTGTCAGCCCTTTCACAACAACGGGCAAGGCAAACGACAACAACGACTATGACAGCATTCAGTAGATTAAGCACTGCATTGTTCGTGCAAAGAAACTTAGTCTCCAGCGTAATCCTTTGACTCTTGAATCAATTTTTCTTAAACCCGTTTCCCGTGTTTAAAGTTAAATAAGTAATACATGAGGATCAGTCCGGAAAATACTAGCCCGCAAGCATTTTTCCTGCAAAGCTCTCCATAGCAGATAGGGCAATAGATACATACGAAACGGCTCGAGCTGTTTTAACCTAAAGGTATGCGTCATCCGCAGTGATGTCTAGTGCAGCCTGCCAGCTGGCAGGCTTCCAGCAAGCCCTTGAGGCTAACTTATGACACAATGACCATATTCTTGAACACGTTTATTGCATAACAAGGGATTGTCGATCCGTACCTGTCAACTATTAAAGAACCTAGGCATTTTTCTCCACAGTGGTGCAGAAAATTATAATTTCCGAGTTTTATCCAGGTTCTAGAAGCACTCCACTCGTTTGACTGCCGACGATAAGCATTTGTCTAGTGGTTGTTCGCGCGATTTCGGCAGTACCGGCCCAGCCCCCTTCTGCATGATTCCGCACTGGAGGAGTGATAATCAGGAAAATCGGGTGCCTTATGATCAGTTGGAACCCCTTAGAGCCTAAACATAGACTAATCACAACGTGTCACTGCTTATTACAATTTGAATGCACTCAACTGCAGTTTCTTATGAGGGAGAATGCGGGGGTGGTTTAATGTTTGAAACATACGGTCGTTTGTGGCCCGGAACATCCTAGAGGGGGAAAACTTTGGGTGTTTTAATGATTGAAAAATAAGGTCGGCTGTAATCCCGGATAACATTGGTATGTTAAGGTACGGTCTTGCAATGTCACAACCTGCGCGTAAGTCCAACACCTACTGATCCTCGTCCTCAATCGAATCTGGCTCTACTGGGTCGGCGACGTCGCTATTAACGTCGTCGCCTTCCACAGAATTAGAGTCAGACCAATCCATCCAGCTAACCGGCACCCACAGGCGCTCAGTTCCATACGGACCCTGCAGAGGCAAACCGGTGGTCGTCTCCATGCTCGTGATAGCCTCGCCCGCGCGCCTAGTGTACGCCTGCCCATAGGCGACTTCGGGGTTGAATGTGATGGGGCGGCTTCCCAAGAAGATAGGGGCTTCCCATCATCGACAGATGAGCGTGAGGGGTTCGGTAGACATGAGGTGTTGACCGGTGGTTTGTTTGTTGTAGAAGCTGACGGAACAGGGCTCAGTTCAAAAAGGGCCAAGTTGTTCGCCGTTTCCGAGCTCGTAATAGTCTCACCCGCGCGCCCGGTGTACGCCTGCCCATAGGCGACTTCGGGGTTGAATGTGATAGGGGCGGCTTCCTGAGGAGATAGGGGCTGCTCGTTACTTATTTGTGACGGGCGTGAGGGATTCGGTAGACACGGAACGTCGAGAACGTTAATGGCCATGCGAAGAGCAGCAAAGTGCCGTCTTGCGCGATGTGCCAGTTGTGCGATGTCCGCCAAAAGCGGGGGAAGAAAAATCCACAATCACAACCGTGGCGAGCCATGGGTGTAATCGCTTGAAAAACTTCCACTGTAAGCGCGATACCTAGAGAGTGACCAGTAGTGCCTCTGTTTCTTATGGTGTTTATTCATTCAGCTGTTTCCACCAAGATCCATGTCAGGTATCATATTCCGACGCTCAGTGGAAAGTACTAGTCAGAGGTAAGCCTGCGATTTGCAACCGCATTTTGTTTTGTTATTGTATCTATCCATGTTCACCCAACTTTCATATTAAGGTTGCAGTATCATTTCAGAGGCCAATCAAAACAGATAGAATCGAAATACTTTATCACGCTAGCATCTCCGTTACTTGAAAAACAGTGGGAGGCTTGAGAACTCTGAATGAAAAAGGGACAGAGGCGACACTCTAACTGAGTTTCTTTGACATGTTTCCCCCTTAGAATCCCGCCGCCAGACGACGAAGTAAACTACCCCGTCATTTCCCCCTTTAAAAGGCCTTTCTACTGAGGATGCAAGCATGGCACTCAGCACTTCACTTATTCTTGCTACATATCCTCATTTGAATTACTGTATTGATTCATTGACTTTTTGAGGCCCAGCAGCACTGCCGAATGGTCCTTCACCTAATCTTTACACATCACTTTCCAATGAGGATACATGTTCAATAAAAGAATAATGTCAAAAAATAGCCCCCTTCAAACAGCTGCCACAATAGCAGTTGTACATGCGGTTGATCAGGAGATCACAATGACATATTTGATCTTCACCTTACACATTGTTATAGACCTATACGTCTATTTGAGTTTAGTTGCTGTTCGTGCTGATGTATCGAGTAGAAACCTTTTAGTCTATTAAAGTTGTTCTTGTAATACTGGCGTAGACTTCCGTCGGCTGGAGAGGATTTGAAAGAGTCAGCCAGCGCTCATTGCATCCCCCTACAAAACAAATTTTAAAACGCTCGAATTGCCAACAGAGAGGTACACCTCATTATTTCTTTCGTGCATAGCTCCACTGATTCACTTCAGTTTCAATTTTTTTCCATTTAGCATTTCAGCAAATCTTGCCTGGATGTCCTGCCCATCCGCCAATCTTTCAAACAATTCACTCCATATTCGGAATCTGGGGTGCTTTATGCCCCTACGATGGAAAACGCATATTTTGTCCATTCAGCACAGGGTCTTGTGATACAGAGAAATGTGCACTTTCGTTCTTTGCGGCGCCGTCACACCATTTTAATGTTAGTCCCATCCTGCATTTCTCAATTATTAAACGGATGACATTCTGGCCACCTATTGTCCTCGGTCAATAATATTTCGCACACTTGTTCTCTAACTACAGCCCTCGACCATCAGTATTGACACTAAAGCACACGTCTTGTGCCTAGACGTCATACTCACTCTTACATCATACCGCACCGTATTACCTTATCCACGCCTTTGTCATTCCATATTGTGCTCGTCATGTTTCTCGTTATTTCCATGTGCATCCATACTGGAATGGAAGAAACAACAAAGGATCAATGTAGAAAAGTTAGTGCACATTCTAGACCGTAACCACATACCACAGAGCCATTAATTGGAACCGGGTCCATACATCGCTCTTAATTGAAAACACGTCTGAACTTCAATCCTGCTCATTCTCCCAATAATTGCCTCTTCAAATGCTGCAAAAAGGCACATTCTGAGTGGGCCTCATCTAGCAACAGCAGTTTTAAACGACATAAATGACTTTACAAAAGTGGATGGGTCGCAGTAGTAGTGGATGACGATTTTATCTTTTTGATGGTAATTCTTGATTAAGATAGTCTGGTCATCTCGGGAACTCAGTCCACATGTATCACTCGCAGTAAACCAACCCCATTTACCACCAATTGACAGCTGTGTATAGGCAGTAGGCCATCCTAAACAGCAACTAAAAAATTGACAGCACACATCTGTGCGTCACTCTTTTATATTTGTTCAAATATCAGAACTAAGCCCGAACAAATGCTATCCGAACATTATTGTCAGCAGCTCAGCAGCCTGAATATTAAGACCTGCCCCCGTGTCTTGATCAGTACAATAATGCAACGTTTTATTCCTCTTCCAGCAGTTACCTTCCAGATGTGGAGCGTAGCTCCTATTTTTCTCGCGGAATAGTCTTTTCATTAAAAATGAATCACAAGACATTGTCATGCTTTAGTTCGCAACTTGGTTCTGGTAATCAAATGTCCTTGCAAAACCTAACTTGGTCCCCAGACTCCTCCCGACCGCTGCTTACTCCTATAGCCTATCATTAAACTGACACCTTCTCTTCATTAAAATGTTTCTTCGGAACAAGACTGATATGATTGAGGAACTTTACCCTTCTTGTTAACATAACATACCAATTTATCCGGGATTATAGCCGACCTTATTTTTCAATCATTAAAGCACCCAAAGTTTTCCCCTTCTTGTTTTCATTATGATTTTTAACATTTCGTGCCCTATCGGCAAATTCCGCTTCCTCCAGTATCTTTTTCTCTCTCATGGATTAGTGCCGCTGCAGCATGTGGAGGGCCCGTGCTACTTTCATTTCCGTTATCCACTCACTACTTAACTCTTGCTATGACCTCCCAAACACTAACAGGTTTACCAAACTTATCACTACTGTTTTTCCGCCTCCCGAACCAACTACAGTCTACATCTACCTTTGATCTTGAGAAGTCGTCTACCAGAGCCCCATAACAGCAAACATGTCATTTATCCCTACTCTTTTTCTATCCTTGGTCTCATTCTGCATGGTAGCGGCCCCGTTTGCACATGGAACAGTCATTCCCAGCAAAATAGGACCGAAGAATAATGCGCTCGCAATTGACATACCTTTTCGAATTAAGGAAGGTTCGGTACTCGACAGCACCATGAGGATGGCGCCATCTCCTGAATTTGCACCTCCCGAGCCGACTCGGAGCACTCTGTTTCCGATTATCAGCAGTGCACCTGGATTCATTCGTTCAGCTGGCGTTGGTGTTTCGGTTACAATTGGTGTCACCGCTACGTTTAGTTTTTCAATCACCATTAACGGAATTGTTGCTACAGACCTTGTGCAGAATAATCAACCATTCAGGGAAGCTCTTCCTCCTCTGTTGATCATTCCATTTGTGAAATTGACCGGAGCATATAAAGGAGGACTCAACGTTCCCTTTCTAGAGCTGCTCGGGGCAAATCTAAACACGAATGTTACCACAGCTGATCAAGAAGCCGTGGCTACTACTGTACCAGAATTTCAAGAACTATCACTTGGGGCAAGGCAGGTTCTGGAGTCACAACCGATTACTGCTGTTAGAATTTCGGGCTCGGCAAGTGTCACTGGTACCAGCTTCGTACCCCAAACGGTCTTTGCATTTGTTAGGGTTGCTATGTTGGAAATGGCGAATGGAGCTCGCGTTCAGATTATCTCAGCAGATCCAGGCGATGTCGAATTTGCCTCGCCTGATGGAACAGGGGTGTTGGGAAATTCGAGCGTGATTCAGGATTTCAAGGTGGAAGTAGAAACGTTATGAACTGCCTCCTGCCTTCCTCTTTTTTCACTTACGGGACTGCGTAGTATATTCGTGCGTCCCAGTTACATTCGTGTTTTTGCTCCACCACCACCGCACGAAATAAACCGGCTTTCGCTGCAGCAGATTGCAGTTGACATTTTAAGTTTATTTGGGTACTTTCAGTAAGATGTTCAGTCGTTTAACGTTGTTCAACCTCTTTGACTGTCGAACCGATCCCGAGAACCTTAGCGCTGTTTTGATTCTGCGCTGAGCTTGCCGGAACTCCCTCCTTGTCCCGATGCAACTGTCTTCCTCAGCTCCCGCCCGTCAACCAGCTCCGTGCACATGATGATGTCTGGTCAGTACAGTGTTGTTACGTCAGAATTGCCGTGGAAAAGAAGGCTAGTTCCTGTCTCCATCTCAACGTTAGGAAGCTGGCATCCGGAGGGGTTCGCCGTCGTCAAGGAGCTTGTGAGCGCCGTCACCAGTCGTGCAATGGAACGGGTTCCAAGGTCGAGGTATTCTTTTACGGCGACACTCCGCATTAGCAGTAACCTCCAATGCGGCTTGTTTGCTTGCTGGCCACTCCTCTACTTTTATTAGAAGGGAATGGCTAGGGTGTTTTACTCTTGGAAGTTATATTCGATCTACCCTAAAGTTTTCAGACAGACAAACACAATCGACTCAAAAAGGTGTGCCGACACGGTAATAGGGAGGAACTACGCTCTGGTGGAGGGGAAAGGTTCGGGTGCTTTACTTTTGGAAGATATATCCGATCTATCCCATAGTTTTCCAGACAACCACAATCGACTCAAAAAGGTGTTCAGACAGTAATGTGGGAGGAACTACGCTCCCTAAAAGGCTACCTTGTAGAGTGAAGTGCCACCAGCGCCTGCCTCAATATTTCATGTACATGCACACCACTATAAAATTTGACTGGGTAGCAGCCAGCCTATTTGTTAAAGGGAAAACGTTTGGGTGTTTTACTGTTGGAAGATATTTCCGACCTATCCCATGGTTTTCCAGACAACCGCAATCGACTCAAAAAGGGTATATACAGCGTAATGGGGAAGGAACTGTTAGTTTGTTAAAGTAAACGAACCTCCGTGTTCCCCAGTTACGCCACCATTTCGACCTTACCCGATGTGCCTATGAGGAATCGGGCATTTGCACCCCTGCCACCAATGCTGAGCTCCTAGGACTCAAGACATATCGTGAGTGCGATCTCTCCTGGGGTATTAGGAAGATGGTTCGAAAGATACTTCAGAGGGACAGCGTTTGATGTAGTTGCAATGGGGAGCTGAGGTGTAGTCAGACCCCGTATATTGTCTTACAAGCCACGATATCTTTTTACTAGTTGTACAGTGTGGCACAGAAGCGCGCGGAGGGTATTTAGAAATTGGCTACGAATGCGGCGGCGGGTGGAAACCTATCGAGCCTGCATAACTTTGAGACTAAACGCAAAACGGGTAACGAAGTCGCGAAGCTCCTGTTGAGGGGAGGAACCGCGACGGAAGCAGCGAAGGAAGCAAGGCGGCGGAAAAACCTTGCGTCGTCGCCCAAGGCGCCATAGATATCAATCCCACGGGGGAGAGGAGGATATCGTTTTGGTCAGTAAGTGCCGTAATGACGATGTTTCTCGCGCTCTGCGAGTGTCGCGGCAGCGCCTGCGGTAACCGTACTTGGCGAGATGTGGCGGCGTGCGGAGGGGTGGGCAACAGTAACGTCGACGGCGATATCGGTACTGTGAAGCCCGTAGCCGCAGTATGTAAATGTCCATTCGTAACGCGGGGGACTCCGAATGCCAGAGAGTTGGGAACCTGGTAGAGGAGCGGATGCTCGACGAGGGCGACGATCCCAACTTCCTTACAGAGCGGGCAAGAACGTTGCGGAGGACGTGATGTCGACGAGTCATTCCGTCTTCGTATTTGCAGGTCAACGCGTGTTGGCCGCTTGGATCTAAGACGGGTGCGACGTCGGCCGAGCGCCGGGAGCAGACCGCACAGCGAGTAGATCCAGGAATAGCGCGATGCCGAGACTGAGAGCCAGAGCGACTTCCAGCAGGAGGGACATGTACGTACCGCGGTGGGGTGAGGAAGCGAAGAGAAAACAGAGGAGGAGGAGATGTGCGCACGGAGAGGAGCCGTGCTCGGTCGGGTATGCTGCGGACAAGAACAACCTGTCAGACTTCGATACATGAGTTCAGTTGTGATCGCAGACTGGAGCCTTTCACCGGGACCGGCGATGAACAACGCTCGAAAAGTGCCGTAGCTGTAAGCGACGAAGACAGCTGCGGGTGGCGGGAGGATAAGAGCGAGATGGCAGACCGAGGGATCTCTTCCAGGTGGCGGTCGTGGGAAAGAACAGCAGGTCGGAGATAAGTCCAAAAGAATCAATTACAGATGCTGTTTAAGCAGCCTCGTAATGTCCGAAGTTTGCAGGAGACTAGACAGCCCATTGTGAAGGGAGAGAGGCCTGGAGCCAGGCCCTATCCGGGCAGGGCAATTGCAGTTGGGGAACGCTTCCCTCTGTTCTGATCGAAGCTGACGCGAGTACCGCAGATTGAGTGGAGGGAAACGTACGTAGCAAGTGCATGACCTTGGAGGCGTTCGTGCAGAAGCAGTGTAAGTGGAAAGCTGATTTCGTGGCAAGACACATACTTTATTTCGAAGAGAATCTCTTGTCCATGAGAGGGCTAAAGAAGGAAGGGAATCGTGTCATAGTGGGAGAAGAAGACTATGACGGGCTCATCGGCATTTAAAAGAAGACAGGAGAAGCTGTGCACGAATTACCATAAGTAAATGGCATTCATCCTTTTCCAAATGCATTGAAGAAAGCCTCGCAGCTCGAAATAGGCACGGAAAAGGACAACGACGCACGAATTTGGCATGAGATACTTGAACATTGATATAGTGAAAATCGCGCCGACGGAAAAGGGAACCACTAACTAACCAAGGTGAGAGTCGTTGCAAGCGACTAAAGTGATACGTTAGACATTAACGGGTAGTGGAGAGGAGTGGACGTGAAAGCTGAGTGACTGCTTTAGTAGCTAACTCTAAAGGGGCAGGCCATACAACCTATGCTCTGCGACTGACGTAAAAGAAACGTTCTTGGGTCTCAAGATGACTCTAAACTTCCTAACTATTTCGGACTGGACCTGAAGTTGCCTGACAAATTCCTTCTGGGCTTGGTTCTCTTGATTAGAACTATCTGGGCGGAACTCTCATGAAGATAACTTCTCTGTATCAAATACAGCAGTTCCTCTATCTCCCCAATAACTGAACGACTGCCCTTTTCTGCAGTACCAAACGTTCGAACTTGAATGTGCATCAATCAAGGCTCACTGACCTTGGTGGAAGTAGTCGGCTTGACGGTACATTTCTACCAAGGCCGGTATTCCTGAATTGACTATTAGCCAATTAAGCCCTTCCCCCTCTTCTTTTCCAAGTAGAGGAAATTTGTTCTCTTATATAATTTTTCTATTGATGTATTAAGACTGCAGTAATGTTTTGAGCTACAGGTCTGATGAGTGGTCGTTATTGGAATATTCGTGAATCAACTAAGCGGCCGTCATCTAATCAATTAAATGCTTGTTTCTAGTACATGTATTGTCATGTTCAACTGGTTTGTACTCTCTAGTGTCTGTCAATCTCTTTGTATTCTCGATCGTCTGCCGATAGCTCCAGTAAAGAAAGTTAGAAAAGCTTTTGCCTGAGTTTTATTTACTTCACAGTGTTCAGCCTCAGTTCGTCGAAGCTTCATCTCCTATTTCATGACAATTGATGTTAATTTCGGAACCCTAGTTTGGGAAGAATATATGAGGTACCATACTCTCGGAGCTACCTATGAAGAAAATGAATTGACACCTCAGCAGCAACAATGTTCTACTGGCATTGCGACACAGAAAAACACACACGCAACATTTTGAGGCTTCGGCCTAAACCCAATAGACATGAATGAAAAGATATTGGCTGTAGTAAAATAGCGGTAGTGTACAAGATTGTCCTTCCCACGTAAATAGAAGCGAAAGGCGTGCGTAAGTGCGAATAGACACTAATGAACAGGTTGACTGGGTATAAGCCAGTTGTATCTGTTACAATAAATGAACCTCCCATCTTCTTCCTCATAAATGTACTGTATGTACGGTACATTACGTACAGCATGTACAGAATGTACTGTACAGTGTGTACTGTATGTACAGCATGTACTGTACAGTGTGTACAGTGTGTACAATATGTACAGTATGTACAGTATACAATGTACTATACTGTTCTGTTGAATTGTTGGCGGTCCCCACCTCTTTTCGAGAGAGAGCCCATCAAGCCCCCTTACATAGATATTTTCGGGCAATAGCTCAGCTGTTTGTGCGCTGTTCTACCAAAAAAACTAAAAATTTCACTCCATAAAATGACGCAACCACTCAATTAAAAATTTGTGGACGGAAAACGGTCATATTTCACCACATCAAACATGTTTGTAAGGAAGGCTGAATGCTTAGTAAATTGACGGAGTAGGGATCCCTCGAATCTGGAAAAAAAATCTGAATAACCAACAATGTATCCCATGCCTCGAATCAGGTACCAAGTAGGCCTTGAGCCGGATTTTTGGGAAATTTAAGGGGTACTACTAGTCACCCTGTAGGATATTCCGGGCTACAACCGACAATGTATTTCAAATATTAAACCACCCCACTTTCCCTCTCCCAGCATCCAGTATGCCCCTGTGTGCTCCCTGGACGACATCGCACTAGACTCCCTTGACCTACCACACGGACATCACCGTACTTCCGATACTCCTACAGCTGCCAACGATAAGCATGTCGGTTTACAATTGGAAAAAGCAGTCGCATGGTTGCCGTCTTCTTTTTTATTGATGGATACAAATTCCTCAACGCGAGAGCTACGTACAAGCAGCTTGTCGAAAACTAGGAGAAAACCCGAATGTTTCGTGTACGACTGAACCGAGCAGGAGAGAACATGAGCGCCGCAGTATTCAATTATTGCCTCAAAAAGGGAATCAAAATCGACTTCTCAACGACCAACGCAATAAATCCATTAGTGCCGCTGAGAGGCAGATACAGGAATTGTAGAAGATCCCCGTACTATAATTTTCGCTTATAAACCCCTTGGATCACTTGGTGGAAGCCGTCTCACATACGAGATGGCTTAGTAACAATTTACGGAAGGTTAGGGTCGACATTAATATACCGTTCGAGATGCGTTCTGGCTACAAGCCTAATCTTTCTCCATTTTTGAATTTTAGCACATTGTGATATGCTTTCGATTATAGTTCAAAAGCCGTCAAGTATAAATATTTGCTCCCTCTTTCAACATATTGGTATTTTTTTTGGATGGAAAGCCAACAATCCATCTCCCAACTCTACCCACCGTCGAAAGAGGCAGTCATTTTCTGTCTCACACAATAATTCACTATCCTTAAACATGACAGATCCAATCCTTTCGTCCCTTCATTGATTGACGTAATATCTCGATAACGTGAGATGACCCAAAAGGCCCAAAAAGAAGAAAGGGCTAGCGAAGCAAGAGAAACAATGGGCCGATGCATGCTCAGGATCATAGCCCAAGGAGGCAATTTTTCCCTCAAGTCGAAAGCACTAGACCCTCGTTTACAGAATAATTTCGAAATTAAATGTACAGATCCAAAATATGCAGATGGTTCCGACCGAAAGTGCGCTGCTCTGGAAGACGTAGAGGAATGGAAAATGACACCAGTTGAACAAGAGATGAAACGGCCCGGGTACACATGGGACTTCAAAATCAAGGAAAAACAGTGTACTGATGTACTTGTACTGTTCAAGGCTCGATGCTGCCTCCGCTGAGGCAAATAAGTCCGATAATTTTAGTTGGATCCTAAGAACTTGTATGCCCCATTTTTGCGCCATGAGACAATTTGAATGCTGTTACCTAAGCTCCCGGCCCAAGATTCCATCCTTTAAGGCGTTTATGTATTCTTTCCATACATGAATGGGGAACTGAAAGCCCTATTCATCGCTGAAATTCTAACAAAATCTTTCGGAGTCCCTAATAAGGGGAAACACGAATCTTTAATCATCGAGTCCATCTATGGACATCGGAAGGATGAAAAAATATGGGGAGCTGTGATGCACAAAAGGATCACATTTTTCGATTCCTGTAATGTCAAGGTAGACCCAAGACTTTAATCTATCAACAAATAGTATTTATTCTTAATGAAATCCATTTTCGTCGATGGCTTCGCTCTTGCGCCTTCCTCCAAACGCTTTCTTGAAGATATGTAGGTACTTCTCAGAATCATTCAAAATAAAATTACTCGGCTCCCTCCGTCGCTATATCAGATGAGATTTATCATATGACTCCTTTCGTTTTATAAGTCAATCAATGGAAATAAACCAAGAATTTCGCAGCATACGTAGAACTTAAGAATGTGAAACCGCAACCAGTCCCGATGGTATCCAGAGCTGACTTCTTTGCAATCCATGACAGTAATGTCCCGCTCGCCTCCTCTGATCACGCTCGTCATCGAAATATCATTGACTGATTGATATATTACGCCATTTGCTCACGCTCGAAAAACGCCTTCATTGACTCAGTGCTTGCAAAAAAAGAATTGAAATGCAGTAAGCATTCCACCTTTTTTTTGCTAGCAGAATGGTAAGATAACTCATTGGCAAGAATGGGTTATCCCTTCTTTCCTTCAAGTCCGTCTTCCGGTGAAAGCATACTTGGACTCAAATTTGGTCGGTTGCAAAAGCACTTACGAGTAGACCCTAGCGTCTTCGTCACAGTGATCTCTACCGCAATACATTGCTATTCCAAGCTTCAAATTCTCTTTTCGTTGATCTCTGCCGATGTGGAATGCATTTCGATGTCTTTATGTGCAAAGACGGTCACTTAGCTTCGAGGTTTATTCTCGGATTCTCCTAACAACGAACCTACTGAAACTGAAACGAATATCGCACATACCGTCAAAAACTCCAAAAGCATCGTCTAGTTCTCGCTATAGACAAACAATTGAGTCTCAAAATATAGCAAGCTCATAAAGATCAAGGCTTACCATATTTCGGAACCTTCATCGAAAAAACTTCATTGGTATTGCAAAAATCCCCACGATCGATTCGGTGGCCGACATCTTGACAAATCGCTTGCCTGAACACATCTGAGCTACTTTATTAGTCATTTAATCCATAGAAAACCAAACAGTACGAATTAAGTATGATTGTTTTGATATTTACTGATATATTGTGGCTAAATATTCTTTTGATTATTATGTTGAATACGTTTTTTAAATTTTACGTTTTTAATGTTGAGCAGGTGCAGAATGATAAGTAAAACTCCACGAATGCGCTAAAACTATACAAAAAGACAGAATTTACGACAGATAGGTTCTTACTCGTCGCAGGTTTAATGGAGTCGGATCAATATAGCCAAAAACAAAAGTTGATGAAGAAGCTGTAATACCGATGTGCAAGAATTGAACGTGACCCGAGAATCCGTGCCACATATCCGATAAAAACGCAGCAGGGGCACGACTTATCCTATCAATGGGAGTTCAGGATGTTGGGAGGTAATGATCGGCGTTGCGAAGAAGCTGTCTAAATCTTTTTGTCATTTACAGGTGTTGACTGCTATCCTCAACCGAAGAAGTAGCGACAGGAAAATCAGTACTCGCAAGCACCTGGAAAATATTCTTATTTGGTGCCTGAAATGATCCGCTGAAGTAAATAATTTCGTACAATTTACTCATGATTACTGTTGCGTTCGTAGAGAGAAGATAACAAAAGCCCACGAAATTGCTCTACACGATCAAATCAAGATGTCAGAATTATCCTATTCTTATCATTATGATGTCTCAAGGATACATAATACAAGAAAATCAAGATCCAACACAGAAGCTATGGGGCAAAGGAAGCCAAAATATCACGTGCTCCAATGCTCAAGTTGAAAGAAGAAGCTTGAACGTCAAAGTTCATTTTTGTTTCCGAAACCTATTTTGCAGTTTTAAAACTGCAAATTTAGCTCGATAATACGACAGCTGATACCACATATATTCATTCGAAGTCTGGATACAGATCTGTTAATCCGACAAAGGTCTACAAACAGGCAGTTCATAAGGCAGAAGAACAGCAAAAATATACGAAAAGGCAAATGTGGACCGGTATGTGATATTTGATCATGTAATTTTGATGCCTTCCTCCTGTAACGCAAACGAAGCACTAAGGAGATGATTAATGGTATTTTTTGAGAGTTGAATGTGAAGTTTATAGTCGCATGCGATGAAATCCATTTACCATTCCATTTATACGTTATCGTTTCAAATTAATACCATCATAAATGGCCTATACAGTTCTACCCCAACTCTGCCAGCCAAGCGAACACATCCATCCTTTTTATTTTAAAAACAATTTCCTGATTCGCAGCTTGAGGGTAGGTATAACAGTCATCTTCAAACGACCAGATGCGTACTGATTTTTGAAGTAGAAAGGAAAGGCGATTAAGGGAGAGCAAAAAGTTTGAAGCTGTTTGTCTTCACTCAACATCTGTGCTTCGTATGAGGACTGATTTGTCGTCTTGAAGGGAAAAAGTTATAGTTTTGGCCAGACAAACAATATATAGATTTTAAAATGGCTTTTAATGTAGTCAAAAAATATTTATTATTTGCATTAAAGTGTCTCTAATGACAAGCAAAGGTATTATTTTAGCAGATAAGTTACTTTTGATTTGCCAATTCGATGTGAATGAGCTCGTTGAGTAAGTAATATTTCAACACTGTAAATGATATAGGGTCAGCGTTGCAAGACATCCCCGGGGAGCATTGAAGAAGGCGGAATACCATCTTCCACGGAGGAGACTTTTGTCATTGCATTTTAATCTATCTTACGTAACATTTCATTGATGCTTTGAATATATATAACATATGGGGACCAAAATTACGTCTGACTTACATGGAATGCTGACCGCAGTGCAAGATGGTGTCAGCTATGTTGCATCGCTTTGATTATAGTTTGTGGTATATAATATCCCAGAATGATTCGTATAATTGAGAATTTCCTCTACATTTTCGTGGAAATATAAACGAATTGAACTGTAGTATGAGTTAAATAAGCTTATCGGGCTACACTAATGTTTTCTCAATGCAATTAAAGATGAGAGTGGAGTGAATGAGTTATCACTTCAATCAAACACAAGAATCTTCCCAGATTAGAAGATCCTCGTATAGTAAAGCCATAAAAAGATTTTTTTTCTATCCCACCGTATTACTCATCGCAATGAAATTTTAATACAATTCTTTACATATATGTATCTTTTCAATCTTGTCGAGATGTTTGGGAGAGCAGTCATCAGCAAATATCGGTTCTTGATTTGCAACGGGCTTTGAGACCAGTCCTTTGAGTAACTACTTCTCTACCGCAGTTCTACTGGTCATTTTCGCAAATTCAATTGTTTTCCGCCTACATTAAATTCATTTGTTTCACTTTTTCCTTGATTGAATTGGAAATTATTGATATCACGTTTTCCGTGGAATACAAAAGAAATTGTAACATTTTTGGGAAATTGTAGTGATTAATTTCGGGTTAGGTGGTTCGAAAATGGGAAGCTCTCAAATCCAAGGAATTGTTATATCCAGTAATAATAAATACATACAATTCATATGATAAAACCTCAAGAAGTGATGAAGTGATCTATGTTGTTTCTCCCGGTAATGCATGATTCGTCTTAGATAGATGCCTTTGTGAATAATTCCCACATAAGGAACGCATCTGGAAGCTCTATAAATCATTCAAAAACATCAAATGAGTCAATGAAAGGCATAAGTCCTACTTTTTATTCCTCGAGCGTTCAGGTCACTTTCATACCATCGCGTATCAAATCAGGTTTTCTTTAATATGAAAAGCAGAAAGTTAGTACTGCTCAGAAAGCCATCAAAAAAGCGAATAAAAGATATGATTCCGGATAGGAATTTTTTAATGTATATAAATGTGGCCATTATTTAAAGTGATTCTACTTTTCGCAGGACCGTACCGCACTGTGATTCCCCAATACTTTTTAATGGATAACTGGATGCAACTAATACAGATCTTTCGAGATCAATCCAGATTGAGAAAGGGTTAATGAGCCCAAACTCCAGAGAGCTGCCGTTTGAACCTCTGATTCAGGTAAGGTATAAGATTCGACTGGAGAAACCATACGAATTACTCAACTTCTAGAGATTGTAGAATGAGTTGTATGATCAAAACTTCTATGCTTTTGCCACTCTATCATGGAAAATAATCCTATTTATTATCGCGTCTTGCTCAAAAATCCCTTGGAAACATCCAAAATAGATATGATACCTCTAAAGGATGTAATTCTGTGTCAAGGTACAAATACAGCCCAAAATATAGAAAAAAATTATGCATACCCTATTGGAGTTTCGCTTAAGACAGATTAGGATAGCATGAATCGCACCGACTCGAATGCTATTGTAACAAAAGCATCATTATAAAAAAAATTACCAAAATTTCCTGTTGGAGGTTTCATTTTGATGTGGCTGGGAAGAGACCGGCCAGTAGAATTCATACTGCTAAAGTCTCTCGCGAACCTTTTGCACCTGCGTTACCTATTTCGAAGAATAAGATATTTTAACGTTCTTCAAATTCAAATTTTCTTCCAATTACATTTAATATCACCGATAAAGATGTCTCAGAATCCTGAATTTGAGTGTCAGATTCCCTTCTAGACTCCACCGAGCAGAAGCTGCAGGTCAAATCTCTCCATGAAATAGTTACCGACTCATATGGAGAAGACTTCTAATTTCTAAAATAGCTCTACTGCTTTACACCGTTTACAAAAATCACTATGTTCAACACTACTTCTTCCCTTTTATAGAAAAATACATACATCAGATTTTGAGGTTCTAAAACTCAAAAATATTGAAATGGTGTGCTATATGTCGAAAACTAAGCCCTAATCACAAACTTTGAAGTAATGGCATAATTAAACCAAATAATGATGAAGATCCAATCTTCTATTAAATTTGAACGCTTTGGGTTACTTAGCTAAAGAATTTTTCCCTCAAAAACTGAACAATCTATTGATAGATCAATTCTGGATGGAGCTCCGAGAAATGAGTAATTTTTTAGTCGATTGAATATATTGTATTTATCTTCTTTGCATAATGAAATTTCCAGTCCATTAGAATCGAAATTGAAGTTCATTTGTCCTGAAATTTCCGAAACGTCTGTCCAATGAATCTTTGGAAAATTCCGCTGCTATGAATTCTAGCTGCTGAAATATAAAAAATTAAAATTTTTAGCTCTTCAGCTTTGTATTTCATTCACCTACTGTATTTCTCACAAAACAGAACGGATTAGTTCTTTGAGTAAAAATAAAGAAGGGAATTTTCAGAAGATGTAATGTGTGAGAACATGCTGCGGTTAATTCAATATATTTTATAAACAGACTCCAGTTGTGCGCGAGCCAGGATTTGAGCAAATAAATTGATGATTGACAGATTGAGTTTACTTTGTAGCTAATCTCTTCATCATAAAAGCTGCGATATTTGATCTCACCTAAGCACATCAAGTCAAGTACTAAATCTGGACTAAAATTTGTGTATAAAAATTTCTCGCTTCACTCGAAATTATGTTGACAGCCGAAGTTTTGAAAACAGTCCTACCTGAAGTTTAATTTTACATCTGATAGAAAAAATAAGTCCATAGCTTATGCAACAAAAATGCTTTAAATCGACGGTGCTACATGGTCATGGAGTTTTTTGATTCTGTTCTTTGTTCTGTTTTTCTCACTGCTAAAAATAAGTTGATATCAGGACAGCAAAAATGCTCATATTTTTAAACTTACGTATTTGGGGTACAGTGAACAGGTAAACTTTTATGTCAAAATATATTATGATTTTGTACAATTGTTGCTATTACTGCTGTATCTGGAATTAATTTTTCATGTGAAAGATACTGGAGGCATCAGTTTTAAGACCTCACTTGCCTTATTTTAGAATCAGGAAGCTTGCTTCTTAAGCTCTCAACCAATCACTTTATGTATAAAATTGGGCCCACAAGTGGGTATCGACAGTTTAACTGATGCTTGGTGCATTCTTTCAACAGGTCGGAGATTCAGCCCAGGTATTACATGAGGAAAAATTCAACGGAAGTGAAGGAAGTTTATGAGAAGAAAATACATGTTTCAACGCTATTCTTAAAGGAAGAGCCGTAAGGTATCAAAGTACAAGGTTTCTTGGGGTTCCTATAGCACACACTAGTGAGTTTGAGATCACTTGAACTCCTTGAAAAGTTCCATTTCTTCTTTTGGAGAAGTCAGAATTTGACTGCCGATCGGCGGGACTTGAGAAAATTTGTGAAGTAAGTGAGATCTGCACAATACTTTCATCATATCTTTTTGGCACATAGTGGTATGAATTTCTGTCCTTGAAAAGTTACGCTTTTGTCAGAATAAAATGCTTAAGTCATGGTTACTTTACTAGAAAGACAGGGTATACAGGAAAGTCATTTTAGGATAGACTGTATCAGGTTATATTAGACACACTGAAGATGCGTAATATATATATACAAATACAAGACATATTTTTCGATATTGGCTAAGATGAATCTTTATGATCAATTCTACAGGACTAATCGCTGAATGATAACTTTAGATTAACTAAATGTGGACTCTAATGTCAGACTGATGATTTCAAAACAAGGAATCCATTTGATATATTTTCTATATAATGAAATAGTGGCCGAACAGATGATCATAGCGGAATCTTTGCTAGCTAAAAAACAATCCTGTGGTAAGGTACCAAATTATTGCTGAATTTATTTTTTAAAATAAATCAATTATTAAGTTTTAATTGAACTTATTCAAACAAAACATCCTCTAAAAATTTTTACAACGAAAATATGACAGTCATTGCAGAATAGTTTGCCTCGAAAAATTAATTCTCTATATAGAAACATAACTGGATTGATTAAAAATTGCCTATCATGAACCGATATCAGCGGTACTATAACTTCCAATGTCTATATTTGCTATGATATTTGATTGTATGGCACACTCAGAAACGTTTTACTTCTTCCGGGGCAGTAACGTCTCATTAATACAGGCGAATATTTCAATTGCCTGATTGAGGTGTTTGTAATCCACAATAAATTCGAAACACCTTAATCTGACAACTAAAAATTGATTGTATTGGATGGAATAATTATTGAACGTTTTAATTGAATTCAATTATTTTTAATCCTTTGTTACATTCTTTTAAGTAAAAAGCTGTGGGTGGAAATTCTCACATGATCGGGTTTTTCCAGTCAACATCAGTTGAAGTTGAAGAAAATCTGTAAGAAGATGATTAGTTGATGGAGAGGTTCAAAGAGCGAAGGCAGGTACTCTCAACACTACAAAATGAGGGACGTCAATTGTAAACCGTTAAGAGTACCTTATCTTCGAGTCTAATAATAAAATGACATAAAAAGAAAAATTCAATATATATATGAAAGTACTGAAATTTTCCCGTTAAATCCTCCTTTAGCTAAAAACTTCGTTAGACTTCGCAATCAGAATCAAACAGATCCCGATGAGAACGATTAAATCATAGAAAGTAACTCCGAAGTAATATGACATATCCGTAGGTACTTAGATCCCTAAGCAGTTATCGACTATGGTGAGAGATTACAAAGTTGATGGAAAAGGGATGGCGGTTTGTAACATTTTGTACCTTGTTCAAAATTTGTCTGTCATTCCTAGATCGAACACTAGCGGAGTTCTCAAAAATTCGGATTGAGTGGACAAAAAATAAATTCGGCTAACCTTTCAACATTTACATAGTTGAGTGCGATTAGTGAGAGTTAATTTTTATACAATCGAGAATTCATTCCCAATAAGTAGTTGAAAATACAGTACTTCAAATTAATGCGATATCGCTGATTGGGAAGGGAAAATACAATAGGGAATTTACGGATACAGAATTCTGTTATTAAATTGCAGAATTCTGCAATACGTGTAGCAAACGAATTGCGGAAGTGGAATCATTGGGATTGGCGGAAATTGTAGAAATGGGAATTTTAGTGAAGTGTCTTGCGCAATGATTTCCCGCGGGTCTCCAGAACTGCATTACAGTTAGGATCTGATCAAGCCAACGCACCAAAACCCAACCTGCTCAAACGGCAACCCAATTGCAACAGATCGGAACAACCCCCCTCGCCGCAGGCCATGCTGCAACAACGTCAAACCGCACCTCTCAGCTCCCAACATGCAAAGCCGTCCCCATGCCCCACCGCTCCATGCCCCCGATCCTCCACCGACACCAGTACCAAACCTGACGTAACTGACCAGCACACACCAACCAAACTGCTCCAAAACGACCAGGGGTTATGCAATACTCTGATGTATGCCACACTTCCGCCACCTTCAAACGCTGCAAAACATCTCCATCGCAAGACACAACTTCACAGCCACCCCAGAACACATCTCAAACAAACAAAGCAATTGCCCATGCCATACAACACGGATAACGCGAACTCAATGGAAGAGGTATCGGACGACAATGCAGAACTAAAAACAAGTCGATACATTTCAAAGGCGGGTAGGAGATCTAAGTTTACATACCAGAGGACTTGTCATCGTCAGGGAGGTGGCTGCCAGTAAGGCACATATTGCTCCAAATGGTACAACAAGGGAACGATTTGAAATAGCGGCTTCTAAAGCAAACGCCACTAAAAAGCTACAGAAAAGTAACATGGAAATCGATACAGGACATATATGTGCGCCTGCAGCGCAGGTTTGACAAACACGAACGCACAGAAAAACTGATGAGTGGCATTGGGGTGAGGTCGGCGAAATGGAAGAACTACTTGCAAGTATGAAGGAAGACAGGGACATTGCTGAAGAGAAAAGCAAGGAGGGAGAAGATTGAAAGGAAAAAGAGAAAGAGAGGCTTGGTGCGGTGATCAGAAGTCGTGCAACAGAGAGGCATTCATCCGAAGAGAGACGTCAAACGCAAACGGACTGGATACCGGCGAGGCAAGCTCTGTGGATACCGCTGAGGACAATGATGTAAAATCAACGCAAAAGAGCAAAAATAGACTTTGAAATGCGAGGAGGCTGCTTTTGTGATAGCACTGGAGCGCGCGAAAGCCAGCGTTTAAAAATGGAACAGAGAAAGTTAGAACTCGATGAACGCGGCTGAAAGAGGATATAGAGGAACGGAAACGAGCTCGCAAGAGAAAAGAGGAGAGGGAGGCCGCTGCTGAGGTAGAGCTGAAAAAAGTGAAGTTGATGATGGATGCAATGGCCGCGCTTGTCAAAAGAGCTCAAAGAAATAAAACTGTTTCCATGAATTTTGTTTTGACGAATTCAGGAAACAAGCTCAATCATTGGAGCTTTACTTGTTGGCATCCTTTGATTAGTCAGTGGTGTTCACTCTTGAAGCTAGGTATTCTTCTAGGGAGGGAGGTTTACACTGAGAGTAAAAACGATGTTTGATTTCTATACAAGGACGTCCTTACGTTGCACAGCAAGAGTGTAGATATGTACAAAGTTCCAACCGAAAGCTGAAGAACACGCATTTTTCTAGGAAGTCCACAGTTGAAAATAGGTTTTAGCCTCTTTAAACATCCATTCTACTGCTTTTCTTCCTGATGCCATCGCAGTGTTGAATGTGCTTTGGTCGGGTGTAAGAGAAGACCCTGTAAATGGGACCTCCAAGTAGGTCTCCAGTTATAGCCGCTATCCCGTATATGCAAAAACCAGTAACCAGCCTGTAGAACAGCCTGTAAATTTCATCGAGTTCAGACCTAGAGAAGAGCGTCCAGTCATGTCTTCGACCATCGAATGGGCCGAAGACATGCATAAACAAGCCGTCAGGGGATGTAACAGCCTGAAATTTAACGCATATTTACGTTTGTGCCCGTTATAAACAACCTTCTGTAGAGCAGCATCATTCGGTCTGGCGATTTCTAATACTGTTCCGTCAATGAATCCAACACAGTTCGCTAATCCTGACGTTTTGTTTTGATGGCGAGGGCATACCTTGCTGCATTTGTGTCGATGAACTGTTGATTTAAAGGGCTTTTTATCAAGACTGCCCATTTTGACACGAAGTCGTCTGTTGTTTCCCAGATATTTCAGATAACTGGGAGGAATGCTTTCGAAACATGACTTCTAAATCTGTCCATCTCTGAGGTGATGATAAGCGCTTGAGTAAAACACAGGTTGCGAGCATTCTTGTTGTAGAGTACATATTTCGTCTTGTGCTGTAAGACTGTGCGCCCTGTCACAATTTTTGCGACTCTAGGACGTCGGATCGAAGGAATGGAAGTGAAGCAAGCACTGCTGATCTCCCATGTTTGCAAAACCTGTTCGAAAGTTTTGTTGCAATTATTGCATTCCGTTTGACGTACAACATGTGGTTCTTTCTATGGGCGCGGTACTTGTTGATTGCGGTTACCAGGAAAGCTAAAGGCAGATCGATCACTGTTCGTCGGTTGATGATGTATATGAGAGCTCGTCTCCAAAACGAAGCTGTCTGTGGTTGTTGGCTTTTGTTTCTCGGGAAGAGTCCCTTTCCGAGCTCGCGACATCTTATGGCTGTAGTAGTAGCTCCGAAGGCTGTCGGTTGTAATACTCACGTGGCGAAACGCCGTATGCCAACATCTGCAAATAAATTAATTGCTCACGTGACGACAGTTTCTAGGAACATTACAGAACGTTTACAGTATAATTGCAGAAGTCATGCTGAAGTCTTTGTACCGTAAAATCATAAATAAAAGTACAGATGGTGACCAAATGGTCGTAGAAGCAATCTCGGAATTTTTTCAGAGTCCTCAGACAGAAATTGGTATGCAGGGGAAAAATTTTGGGTAGCTTAATATTTGGAAAGGGGTTTTCCAGTAATGGTGTTGGTTTTCTGCTAATGGCGCAGCGGTTATGAGTCCTATGAATTTGCATTCAGCCCATGTGGCAGGATCTACAATACAATACAACTTCCTGAAGTGAGGCCAGATGTTACATTAGGGACTAAGGTGATTCGGTGCAGTTCATTTGCAAGAGGGGGAAGATGGGGGTTAATTTACTGTGGTAGATATGTGGGTTGGTACCCAATAAATTTGTACCGGAGCGTAGATACCGTATATTGGAAGACGGGACTCGGAGTATGAGGTTTACAAGCTGAGGAATCACGGAGAAAATTAGGGGGTGATTTCCAGGAAACCTAGCCTATCCCATAATATAACGCTTCAAATTGTCACACATAGTGGCGTGAACGCTCCAAGGTCGGCTGAAAGGAATACTGGACTGGAGCATGGGTTACTGGGATGAAGAATTTTGGGAATTTGGGTAGGCGAGTACACAGCCGATGTTGGCCGGCTAGTTTTACCCCACCCCCAGAACTATTTGTCATCAGTTTGGGGTCGCCCCAAATGTGTAGGCTCGACGCCAGCGGGTAGTCCGATGACTCCGCGACGCAAGCGTTGTGCTTCAAAATAGAATTTCCTTAACATTGCTGGCTTTCGGGATGCGCTATGCAAGTTACAATCTTGCGGCTTAGCCTTTGCCAATCAGCCTTTGCCAATTCTCACCATTCAGACGTGGCCATTTTTTTACGCCTGTGATGCGCAGTGAACCTTGCAGTGGTGCAAATCAGACTAGTTATAATTCTCACGTCGAACTTGGCAAAAGCCGCTCGACACCCGGTCATGAAGCCCCGGGCCAATGGCCAACATCGCACGAGGCCAGATATCAAGGCTGTAGGGAGCACCGGAGGGACGGACTTCTTCGGCGTTACATTCGCAAATCGAGCTGCCCCCTCAAACACACGGGCTCGATGTTTCAACTCGTTGCCCTCTCTGAATGCCGCGCCGCGAAAGCGTCAATATACAGAAGGTATCAAGAGTTTATCACTACGCATGCCAAGTCCCGACGATCCCAGTGCCAATATCCACGCATTCGCGGTGCCGACAGATGTGGCCAGGCACGTGGCCGTGCGAGCCACGGAGACTTCGGGCGGGTGCGATCCGCCCTCATGGAAGGACATGCTGCAGCGACGGTTTCGTCCAACGCGGCATGACTTTCGGCTGGTCTTATACCAACCTTGTGAGATAGTCCCGCCTGACTCTGTTTCCTTTTCAGACCCTCCAATATGCAGACCTGCCCCCCCTCCCGTGTCGGGAAGTAGCCGCCCTGCAGTAATCAGTAAAGAACCCCAGATTCCCCTCCAAGTAAACTTGGTGCTGCGTGACATGATCTTTACAAGCCGAAGTCACCGCTCATCTCCGTATGAATGAAGAGCGGGTGCCACAAGATGTCCCAGCGCCACTTGCACACGTGGCCACGCAGTACACATTTTATTTATTTATAACGGTTTCGCTTACAGTAACTCGAAAACTTGAGATCAACAGGAAATCGCAAGAATGGTTGATTTATTTTTTTGAAATGTCACGTACAGTAGAACCAAACTTGACGCCCACTCAAATAACAGGTGTAGATGGCTACAGCCAGCAGATCTGCATGCGCACTATTTCCCGCACGGCACCAAGGAATCTACTGTACTGCATACAATTACTGTACTGTACATTATCCTGTACAGTAGATGATCGTACAGTACAGTATGTCCCGTATGCTGTGCAGTCAGCACTTCTGATCATCCGACAGTTGAAATGCGTCCATTGCCTCCTTGCAATCCCCCATCGCCCGACTTGGACCGAGGCCATCACCATGCACGCCTTTTTACACCCTCCCTCCCTCTCCCCCCCGCCGACTACTCCGCCCCTCTTCCCCGGCCACAACATCGCGGCCCTCTCCTCGCGCTTCCTTGTCCAGCCCTCTAATCGTCGCCGCGAACCGCGGCCTGGGCCTGCAACTCGCCACCCATCTCTCCACCCTCAACCCCGCCCCGCCCTTCACACCACCTATCGATCCGAATGCCCCCCACATCTCACCTCATTGTCCACTCCTCATTCTCTCGACGTGCTGCATGGCCCGCCGTCCACGCCCTCATTTCTAAGCTCCAGCCCGATACCATCATCTCTTGTGTTGGTGGTTGTGTCGATACTGCAGAGTATCCCGATTTGCCGGGTAATCGCAATCTGATTGATGCTGCTGTTGCGGTGGGCGTCAGGCGCTTTATTCTGGTTTCCGCCTTGGGCGCTGGGGAATCAGAGTCGGCGCTTCCGTTTCAGGTGATGGATACCATGCGTCCGTTGCTGCTTGAAAAATCTCACGCCGAGGTTTATTTGAAGAAGCAACCGATCCCGTGGATCATAGTTCGTCCGGGTCCTCTTGTTGATGATCCTCCGACGGGGACTGCCGTGCCGACAGAGGCAACCACCTGTTACGGTACTGTTACCCGTTCGGATCTTGCTGCTGTTATTGCAAATGTTGCGCAGAGTGAGAGAGCTGTGGGGAAAACGTTGCATGTTGTTGATACTAAAAAGGTCTTGGTCACCAGCCCTTACGTCCGTCCACTCGAGTTTTGGGAGCCCTTGCCCTTTGAACCATTTCCGTTATGACCACTACACAGTAAAGCTATCTTCTTTTCGTGTCCATCACATGTTGTGTATTACTCCTTTCTTCAGGCTCACTACCGCGTCCTTCATCGCCTCCGCCACGTACTCTACCGTATCATCCGTCAACCCTGCCATGCTGATTCTTCCGTTGCTTGTCATGTAGATATGATACTTGTCCTTCATAAACTCCACCTGTGCCGCAGTCAGTCCCGTAAAGCTGAACATCCCAATCTGATTCACGATATGGTCCCAGTTGCCCGGCGTTCCAATCCTTACCAACGCCCCCTCAACTTTTCCCTCATATCCCTAATTCTATCCGCATCCTCCGTAACTCCCCTCCCATTCGGCAAACATCTCCGTATCCCCCAAAATCCTCGCCGCTACCATCGCCCCGTGCTTGGGAGGATTGGAGTACATGGCCCGAATGATTGCCTTCAACTGCGATCGAATCCCCTCGTTATTCCCTCCCTCACTACTGATCACTGTCAACGCCCCGACTCGTTCGCCGTACAGCCCCATGTTCTTGGCGTAACTCTGTCCCACCATCATGTCAAGCCCTGCCTTGACAAACCGTCTCACTGACCACGCATCCATTTGCAGACTTCCCGACGCAAATCCCTGGTATGCGTTATCGAAAAACGGCACCAACTTTCCCTCTGCACAACCTTCAACACTTGTTCCCATTGTTCGTGCGTGGGATCAGCCAGTAGGATTGTGTGCACATCCATGCAACAGCACCATCGATCCTGCCGGTGCCGCCTTTAAATCTTCAATCATTCCCTCCATATCCACAGCGCCAGTCCCATAGTCAAAATACCGATATTCCTTTGTAGGTGGTAATCCAGACTGAACAACGACATTCTTATGATTCGACCATGACGGCTTTGGAATATACACCGCTGTTTCCGAGGACAAAAACCGCGCCACAAATGTAAACCCCACACGTAACGCTCCCGTTCCCGACAACGCTTGCACAGTTACGGAACGGTTATCCACCAAGGCCGGAGAGTCGGGGCCAAGAATGAGGTTTGCGGAAAGATCGCAAAACTGTTTGAGACCGTCCTGGGGAGATATTCGTGAGTGGTGGTAGGATCGTTGGCGAGGGCTTGTTCGACACGACGAACTACGGGGAGGACGTATGGTTGACCCTCCGCGTTCGGTAGGCGCCGACGCCGAGGTTGACCTTGTTCGGGGAGGGATCACTGCGATATTGCGTGTTGAGACCGAGGATGGCGTCGGGGGGCGCTACAGGGACCGTGTTGAAGATGGACGGTGTGGGATTTGAGTCGTGCATTGTGGGGCAAGATGAGGGGGAAATGGAGAGGAATGAGTTGTTTGTGTGGAATCGGTCGGCGCAGCGCCTAAAGATGCCCGGGTGATGTTGCTGAAGACGACCTGGGAGTTGCGGTACAGTACGGTACCGTAAGGAGGATTTGTGCACAGAGGTGTCAGCTTGGCGCAAATGCTGTACTTTTACTGTACAGTACACTGTAGTACAGTATGCTGTACTGTACTCTATTGTATAGTAAACTTTACCACAATGAGGTCAAGAGGGTCAAGAATGACCATTCTGAGATTTGGCAGATAAAAATGTTTACAGCAGGTAGTTGTTCATGTCTGACTGTGGCGAAATTGGTCTCTTTTTCGAAAATCATGCTGAATGGCATTACATTGCTATAGATTGGCTGATCGACTGCTACAGTTGTACAGTACTGTACACTACCAGTAGTCAATCTTGTCAAAAAGTCATACTTTGTAGACTCAAGTTTAAATATAGTCCAGTGCTTTCTTCAAACTCGAAACATTCTGTATGACTATGTATGTACTTAAATATGATTGATATCTTCGAATAACCAGTTGCCAACACATTCCCGCTGCAAATTGTGTCGACCAAGTTCATGCAAGGTTTCAAAGCCCCCTTGCATTTTTGAAAAAGTATATCCAATGCTGTTTGCGCACTAGATCATTCGTAACTTGGTGGCATAGTTTTAAGTCACCTGACGATAGGTCCAGAAGGATTAGGCCCGATTGTGCATTGCCAACTACAGCTCGCACGTCTTTGTTTGCATGCAGCGTTGCACCTTGTTTCCAACATAGGAATTGATTGAAAGTTTCAACCCTGCCAAACTTGCTGCTTGAATTATACATACACAAAACGGCTATGCCCCTTCCGCGTCATCTCGGTCTTTCCGATGCACATTCACATCCGATCCGAACACTCTTGGAGACGAGAATACCTTGTGCCCTACTTGACCATTTGCTGGCAATTTTAATGCAATCAATCAGTGATCTTTACATTGGCCAGTCCACTCTTCTAGATTGTATTACCTCTACCACGACGTGTTGGATACGTACTAAAATCTACAATTTAATTCGCCTACGCGTCCACCTAACAGGTCTGAATACGCCACTCAACTCATCAGAAGCTTCTGTCGCAATCCTTCTGTTGGCCGTACCAACTGCAAAAATCACCCGACTTACTTTTTGGCTCCATCGTCCTCACTTCGCCCGTTCCAGAGTGGTATTCCTTTCCCATTAACATTTAGAACCGTACGCTTTACTGAACCACACAATATTTAAAAATTACAAAAGTAAAATAAAATAATGGACATACGTATAACTTGTTCTCGTCAATCCTTAAAGCCCACTTACTATCGTTGCAGCAAAAAAATGTCTATCGTGGCGGGTCAGAAGGGTTCTTTCTAGTTTCTGTCATTCCATCCACCGCAAAAACAAGGAAAGCAAGATGGCCACTAGAATCATCGACACATAACCGACTTTTGAAGGTGCATGGCGCACCTAAATTACAACTGCAGTCCGTTGATCCTTCCTACGCGTTGCCACATTGATGTGGCAACATTTATTGTAGCAAAAGTGTGCCCAACGAACCCATCCCAAATCGCCTGCCCCTACTACATTATTGAAAATAGTTTCCTTCCTACCTCTGCAGGACTACAAGAATAAACGCAAAATGGTTCCTTGTTGAGTCCAGAGTTGTAAGCCTGTCAGATTTGTGTGCAGCAAATTTGCGCCGTCTTCATCATTAAACACGTCATCTCATGCAGAACGTTTCTCTCCTCTCCAGTGAATACTCCCTCGCCCCAATTTTTCATCGTGGTCCCTCTGCTCACTAAAAATACAATCCTTAGCTCGCAAAAAATGCGGCCTTTGCTCCTGTTATAGTTTGACTTTTTCCTGGTCCCAATCATCCAATAAAAATTGAGGGCAAAACAAAAAAACCTGAGTAAGGAGTTCGAAAAGGATATGTAGATCACATTGCCAAAAATTGGTCGCACTTAGGCACGCAGCAGTTCCTCGTCAAGAGAGACGAGGTCAAAACAAATATGAGAGGCCCAAAAGTCTAACCTTTTACTTCGCAAATTCAAGCTATTCATTGAATAATAAGACCGGTAACTAACTGGAACACTATTGTCACATTAGCTCTCTTGTTCCAAACTGGACTGCTTCTTGCTACTGAATTGATTGGAAGATATAGACGGCCGCGTAGAAAATCAAGTCTAGCAACCGCCGGGCCCACTGCTCTGCTATTTTATTACTGTTAGTTTATCTCTGTTGAGATGCCCCTCACTGCTATTGATAGTCCTAAACTTTATGTCAGCGGAACTTGGAGCACTAGGCCCATTAGAACTGCTCATGAAAGTTATTACTAGAGCTCTGAGCGAGCAACGTAAAGTTTCGTGGGGATTCCTTCCCAGACAGTGCCAATTTAAAATGGTCTAATCAATGACGATTTCAGAGTCCAGGCTATAATATAACTCGGGATTATCCCTTCTCTTTTTAACGCCAATCACAGGAGGTGCATCGATTCCATTCTACGGACATGAATAAGCAAAGTCATGGGGACGAATATTTGTAAAATGGGATCGTGATTTATTGATATATATACTTAAACTGAGTTTTTTTCTCTATTGACTGGCCTCAGCGCCACTTCATTGATTTTGCGGGATGTACAACGAGGAAGTTGGCCTGTTCTAATTAATTCGACTTTCCTGTCGTTGTCTTTTCTTGTGAATTATGCATTGGTGACCGCTGAGCTCCGGAGATATTGTATGTTTTCTCTAGATCTAATAATTTTCCGCTAGTAGTAGCGACCCAAAAGACAAGCTTAAACAACTGATATTAGATCAGCCATAGCTGAACAAGTTCAAAACTTTTTCCATATGTAATTCCATCAAGTATAACTATATTAAGGAGAGCTGAGCCCATTTATTTTAAATGGATTTTACGAGAACGGTCCATAAGTAAAGCAAGTGACCTGGACCGGAAACTCATTTTGCGGGCACACAGGATTTGTAGTTTTTATATTTCGTAGGTACCAGTATCAGGAAGTTGCGAATGTTAGTATCAACCACTACTGTATTCCAACAACCCCGAAGTACGTAACCAAAACGCGGAACTGACGAGCAGTGTGGATGTCAAAATTGACGAGCGCTGGCTCTCAATGGCGTCATCAGTGGCCCCAGTACCACCACGTGTTTCGGAAAAAGGTAACGATAGTTGACCACACTGCCCCCTTCAGTATTTTTTCATTATTATATGCGGTATGCCTCATATTCGCCTTCTATTCGTTATTTGGCCCGGTAGTCTCTGGGTTATGTTTACTGCCTGGCGTTGTCACGAAGAGAACTCATCGGTAACCGAAGTCCAAACCTCTGACGTCGACTGATATGGAACCTCATAATACCATATGACAGTGAATAGGTGAGGCAGCTAACACAGGCTCAAGTGTAGTCACTTTTCCTGTAGTCACTTTTCCTACACTCTTCCGTTTCCAACGCGTCTTGACTCCATCCTGAGCCCTTTCCATCACCATTACTTTCCTACTCACAAAGAGAAGTACCCTCAAGTTAAGTTTTTCGACGAAGAGGCAACCCTCTCCTAGGTAAGAAGCGATTCCTCTGATTCTCGGCTATCTCGGCTTTTCCCCTTGCTATTTCTACCTGAAAGTCAGAAGCTTTGTCAGAAAAAGATCAAAGTACCAACCTGAGATGCGACGTAGCCCTCCATCCCAAACTTCCTCGCAATCGAATCTTGATTGCGTGCGTTCCACAGGCCTTATCAAAGGACCCACGATACCAAATAGGATTAGTTCATCAATATGCGGATGTCAGCGTCTCCGGAGAGTGGCCCCGGTTCGACTCTTATATCCAACAATCAAACTGGTACCCTCAAGCCGAAAAATGAATATTCAGCATCCCCAGGATTCGAAAATGATTGGGAGCAAATCATCAGAAACAGAGCTTCCGTCGTCTAAGCTAAGCGGAAATAAGATGTCCGTAAGCAATCTGATATCTGACCCTGACCCGTTCTGTTACCACCGATGCATGGATTTTATTCACAAAAGGGAAAACTAAAGAGCGCATCCCTGGCTTTAACGACAAACCAGTGAAACAAACAAGGGACCCCCTTCTTCCCACTTAACAGGGAGCACGAGTTTAGAGGCGTGAGAATGCCTTCCGTCCGCAACAACCATGCACTTCAATCTCAGGCTGGTCCGTCGCTTCTAAAATTTCTTTCTGAAAATCACAAATCGACAGTCAACACATTTAATCAAAGAAGCCCGTTGCCGGGGCTAACCTCTAGGTATCTAGATATAGGGGGCAAGGGGAAGAAATTGCCGGATTACTCGAGAGCAGCTGTGGGAACCTCATCCCAAAGAAGATTTCCAGCTGAAGCGATTGGCAAGGCTGAGTTTCGGCCAGAGGTCAATAAGGACGAAGCAGATTACGACAATTTACAAGTATCCTCTTTGAAAAGCCAATACCAACCAGTGCGAATGAACCAAAGGCGAAGAGACCGTGGACCGAGCAGGAGGATGCTTTGCTCAGATCGCTAGTGGAGCAGTTAGGGCAGGGGCTTTGGGCGGCTATCGCGGCTCAGATTCCAGGACGTAGTGGAAAACAGGTTCGCGAAAGATGGCTGAACCATCTTTCTCCAAATGTGACCAAGCGGCCATGGTCTCTCGAGGAGGATGAAATTATAATCGAATCTCATCGGCGATTTGGAAACTGCTGGAGTCGAATTGCAAAACTACTAGAAGGGAGATCAGATAACAGTGTCAAGAATAGATTTTACACTACTCTGCGTAGAAGAATTACTACACCACGACCTGTGAACAAGCGTGGAAGTCCGCCATTTGCGCAAAATGCGATGCCTACGAAGAAGAAGCGAAAGAGTCCTTCGGTGCAGCAACCATCTGAGCAAGTTGAAATTGTGAATCGGCGATATAAGCAGGCGCGTGTATGGGAATAGCGGGGTTTGTCGAAGGGACTCATGATCAGTTGTAACGAGAACTTTTAGGAGTATGGGGAGGTGGTTATAGATTCAAGATACAAAAGATATGTAACAGTAATCTAACACGAGCGGATGCATGAGTTGGAGGAAAATCATTGTCAAGCGGCAGTAGGGAAGGAGAAGGGTAGTTGAGCGAGGGCGAGCGGAAGTAGGAAAGTGCTATTCTGTTGATGTGATCAGAAGACCTGTGGTTTACAGTGATGTGAAGGGTGAGCAAGGTAGCGACGGGGATAGCAATCCGTGATAACTAACGATGTAAACCAGACTGACTGAGTGAATGACATTTTTGACCAAGGTGATGGTGACTAAGAAATGATGATTGGAGCGCATGGATGGGGTGCAGAGTTGGAAAAAATGAAAGATGATGTTTTCTATTTTTAATGGTGCATTTTTTCGGGCTTTTCTGATAATATTTGACACCGAGTGCAATGATGCAGTAATGTTACATCACTTGAGAAATGGTACTCTCGTGACCCGATGGAAACCAGTCGAATACAATTTGAGCATAGATTGGCTCGATTTGGCTTTGCGATATTATTGTAGTGCGAAAAGTTTCAGATGGGAGACAGAAGTAACGTGCGGAAAGCTCAAAGATACAAGCTGGAAAAGAAGGTATTCAAATAGTTTACGGTTTATTTTGGAAAAATCGCGAGTCAGCGTCCGCCAGGGAATTAACTTGACATGTTACATTTGCGGTACGAAATTAGTTTGTAGTGAGTAGCTATTGAAAACTAAATGGGCGGTCGGCCGGTAAGGTGTGCTGTGCTATGCTGCTGATTTTATACTTTTTGTACAGTACAGTACAGTATTGTACAGTTTGTGTTTGGCATCCAGTGGATTACGATAACAGCTGTGCAGGCTGCCTGGAAACCAGAACCTCATTTGAAGTACTGTACATACAGTAATGTAAATTACCGTACAGTACTGTTGTACTGTACAGTTGTACAGTACAGTACATTACTGTAAAAAGTAGTTGCAACAAGCCCGAGGCAAATTACGCATTGATTCTTGCCTTGCTTTGATCCACACCAGTCGGATTGTTCAGTATACATATGGTGTTGTCATAGCAGTACACTGTAGCAGTGACTGCTTTCTCGTACTGTACACTACTGTACAGTACTGTACAGTAGTAGTGCTGTACTGTAGTTCAGCAACATACAGTAGTGCTGTTCATAATTACTGTAATTTGAATTCTTCTCTTCATTACTGATGGACGCAACACGCTTATCTCGTGTACACGTGGATATTTTTAACAGACTCAACCGTTTCCAACTGTTGACATACCTTTCGAAGGGAAACACGCGTACTGTACCGTAATAACAGGCAGTACTGTACAGTATGTGTACTGTATGTGTTACCAGCGCAACAAGTTTGCAGCTTAGCAAGCGAGAGCAAGAAGAGCACCCGGTGGCAGTGGGGAGGCCAGTCCGGCCAAGAATAGCTTGCATCTCTGCGTAACACAGATATACAGGGAGAGAACTTGGGTGTTTTATTCTTGGCAGAAAAACAGCGCTGCACCTGGGGCATGCTATATGTATGTGGTACTTAGGAAATGACATTGTAAAGGTGCTTGAGCAAAAGTCCTGAGATCGTAGTCTTCAAATCGCATTAAAATAGACCATTCACATTGAAACCCCATGAATCATGTTAACGATGGCCAAAATAGAAGATCTGGATTATGAGTGAAGGGAGCTAACATAAGTTGGGTACCGACGAATACTTTGCGGTTAACTGCAGTGGCTGTGATTGACTGCAGATGGGTTACCTGTACTGCTGCTTGATTGTCTGTCCAGTTGGTACTGTACAGTGGCGACTGATGCCATAGGACACCCCCTCTGAGCAAGTTTCGCACACCGTCCATCAAAATTAAAAACTAATCTACACAATCGTCTTGTCTGGCCCCAAAACGGTAGGAACAGGACATTTTTTTATAAAATTTTTTTGTCTACGGGGAGTGACTTGCAAGAACCTTATTTATGGGGCGATTTTAGCCATAGGACACCCTACTTTTACCAACATATCTAGGGCCTCGCATTCATTTCTAGTAGCCAACACAGCCTCTATGCTTCTCGGTCACATCCAAACACGCTCATGCATAGACCGGAATAGTCCATGAACGGTTTCATTGCTGATAGAGTTCCAACTTTCCAACACAGACAATCAAGTCAAATACCATCGTTAATTGACAATTCTCAGCATATACCGCTCTAACCCAGTAGTTCCCGAAAGTTTTCAATCGGATTAATGTCTGAAGACCTCGCTGCCCACTTCATAACCCAAATACCTTGCGAAGAAAACCACTCTTTTGTCACATTAAATGAATGGGTCGGCGCATTATCCTGTTGAAAAATCCAGTTAAGAGGCAAATTATCGTCAGCCCAGGGCATACACTCCTTCTCCAGAATCTTGACGTACTCGTGTCCATTCAAAAAACACTTTATTTGAACTCAATTAGTCCTTCCATGCCCTTAGAAAGCCGAAAAGACCATGATTTCATTTCCCCCATGTTGAAGCTTTGAATGCACCACTTTTTCTTTCTTAAATCTAGCCAATAGAACCGCAAAGCATCCAGCTCATCATAATTAGACGTTTTTCATCGCTAAATACGATAGAGTTCCACCATTGCACACTTTTCGCGGAGGAGTATCGCGCTCATTCCAAACGGTCAGTTTTGTGCTGTTTCGTCAGCGGTGGTTGCAATTTGACTTTGCTGTAGCGAAGGTTAACATTTCCGCTTAGGTAAGCTCTCGTCCGAGAGATGGAAATGGAGAGCTGCAGCTCATCTCGTTAACATTCTAGCGCTTTTTGAAGAATTGGAAGCGGTTCGCGCTAGCCTTCTTTCATCACGGACGGATATTTTGCGGCGATCTTGCGCTTGTTTTGAGTTCCATATCTCTCAGGATCTGAAGGTATGCTCTGATAACATTTTGGGACCGCCCAAGCTGTTTTGCGATGGATTGTAGGAGTGCCCGGCAGTACGAAGTGCGAGGCCTGTGATCGTTCGCTAGGCGTCAGTTGAGAACCTTTCGGCATTTTTGCAACTCGGGGGTGCCGTAGGGAGGGTGGAAGAGTTGCCAGGTACGCAAAACTTTTGCTTATAATGCACTTAACTCGAGATAATCAACGTTTAGTGTGGGTGTCCTATGGCAACAATGCCCATAAATAAGGTTTTTGCAAGTCTTTCCCCGTAGAAAAAGATTTATTAAAAAATGTCCTGTTCCTACCGTTTTGGGACAGACAAGACGATTGGGTAGATTATTTTTTAATTTTGATGGACGGTTGTGGAGAAATTTGCTCAGAGGGGGTGTCCTATGGCATCAGTTGCCACTGTACAGTACAGTACTGTACATAAACGTTTCAGAGAAACCTAATCATAGTGCGGACACGATGGCAGAGATTAAGTAGATAAAGTACTGTATTACTCGGAGCAGTACTGTAAGCAATACAAAAATTGCCATGCGTAAACTAAAAGTGCTAATACCATTTTTAGCCCACCGCAATATCAGGGCTACCGCTGTCACCAATAATTCTTATGCAGCATCATTTAGGGTCAGTCTATGGACTCAAGATTTAAAGGATCTTACTGTAGTACATTTGAACAGCTCATTTTCATCTAAGAAACTGTAATTCAATTGAGCAGTATTAACAGTTTGCCACATCCGGATATAAACCATGAAAAGTGGCGATTATACTGTACTTCCCGATAGTACATGTACTGTCAACTCTTCGTCTCTACCGAACCCCTCACCCCGTCACATCTGGTGACGAGCAGCCCTTATCTTCCCTGGAAGCCGCCCCTATCACAAATACCCCCGAAGGTGTCTATGGGCAGACGTCAACTAGGCGCGCGGGTGAGGTTATTACGAGGACGGAGATGGCTACCGGCCTCGCTCTTACGGGCCGTACGGAACTATGCACCTCTGAGTGCCTTTGACAGGGATGGATTGGTTTGACTTCAACTCTAAAGACGGCGACGGCGTCGATGACGCAGTTGACCAAGCATAGGAGCTGGACCTTGCCGAGGCGGTGGTTCAGTAAGTAGCGATGGTGAGTGACGGTCCACCACACATGTTAACTCACGTTTACGGTGTAGTCACTATCTGGATAACTCCGGAACTTAGCCGTACATATCTTTCAAATGTAAACTACCCAAAAATCTCCCCCTGGTAGTACAGTACTGCACTTTGCAGTTGAGAAAAGGTTATCGGACCTCCCAAGGCTCACTACGTTGCCGTTCTATCTCACAGCAAATCGTAGCTGAGCGGGCAAATATCTTACCCCTACAACCACGCTGGTTATCCACCTCAAAATGACTGCTGCTCCAAGTTTCAAAAAGCTGCTCACCGAATTCCGGGCTATCTCAGGATGAGTTTGAACGAATTCGAATCCTCGAAATCTCCTAACATAGTTAAATGACAGTTTACACAAAACAAAACCCTTGCGAATCTCCGTCCACCGGTGGAAAAACTAAACATGTTGCGAAAACCCTACGAGTTCTAGCCACGCTGTACAAGGAAAAAGTAATCAAACTATGTTACTCTACCAGATAAAAATCGTGTTTTTTAGTTTTTACTCTGTTGATGCTAATGCTGACAGCTCACCCAACAACGTACAGTCGTTACTGAAGTTTACTGTTTAACCTTCCGTAGATCCTAACCGTTACGGATATGCGCAGTGCAGTGCTATAAGCCTGAGCTGATCTCTTTTAGATCAGCTCAAATATTTTAGACCAGCTCAAGCAGGTTCAGGGTTCGTCTTTCACCGTCGTCTACACGGCTTCTAAAAACTTCCTTCAATCGTTCACAGGGTTCAGTCAACTCGCCTTGAGGTCTATATAAGTCCTGGTCTCGCTCCACCTCCGGTCCGAGTAAAGGCCACCAAAACATACATCTCTTTCACCTCTCCCTCTTGGTCCTCACACACAGTCTCTTTTCTTTCTCTTGCTCCTTCGCTCCATATATTTCTCGTTTTTTCCATCACTTTGGTAGCATTCAACTCTCTCACTTGTAACTAAACTTTAAAATGCAAAGCAGATCGACTAAAGTCGCCCGACCACGGTTCTTACCCGCGCATTCACTATCTCCCCAGAACCCTTACTCCCTTCCCGTACACTACCACAATCTCATCCTTTCACCCGCCTTATACCGTCGTCAATAACCCGAACACAACCAAGGATGGCTCTGAACGAAATTTGGAAACCATCTGCTGAGAATGGGTCAGACACAAGCCCACCAAAGGCGTCTTTGCAAGCAATTACATTAGTGAAAAGTTCTAGGACTGCGATTATGACAGAGACAGTGCCACCGATACTGTTCGCATCAACGATAGATACTGAATCTAAAAATGATCTTATAGGCCATATTTAACCTTCTTTGCCGTCACTAAGCGAGATTAAGAGCTTATCGTCCATACCATCAAACTTGTCGTCCACCAATGATTTTTAAGGTGCCATACTCACAAAATAGCCTTAATTAAGCGACAATAATACACCGGGCGGGTCTATTAATGCATGTGAAAGTTTAGAAGATAAGAAGGATGATTATGAAATCGGTTCCTAAACAAACAAGAAAAAGCAAAAGTTAAATCGCTTCAGTTCATACATTGAGACTGCGCGATTCTGATATTTATTATAGTCACCGAAGCTCATAGTATATGTAGAAGATCCAAAAGGAATGCATTAGTTGTGTCTTTTGATTTATTCATGTCAGAAATTCCAAAATTGGTCTTCCAACATCAAGCAAAACCGAAACAGAAGCCGTTTATCGATAGATTTCATCTTTTAGTTGAGATGAGACACAAAAAAAGTGATGAGAAAGAGATAAGTCAGATTTCCGTGAAGAAGTACCCTAGACGAATCAGTTGCTAGATGAATTTATTCTTGATATGAATGAGTTTATGGAGACTACCCGTAAGGAGATAAAAGTTAAGAATTGGGCAGAGCGCAATTTAATTATCACTGAAGAGGAGATCAGGAATACTGCGTTAGCTTGACAAAAGTACTCGTCTGAATGTGACACTAGTGAAGAGAAACTGGTCTACATGGAAACAACTCGTCTAAGAAAAAGGAGACCGTGATTGAAGAAGAAAGTGAAATAAAAGAGCTGCTCATAGAATCAATGAAAAAAAAGCGCAAGTTGGAGGAAAGAGAACTATTTTTACTGAATCTAGGCTTAAATTCGAGAACCATAGGCAGTGGAAAGAGGGTGATAGCTTTAAGTGGACCCAAAATATTAAGGAGAAACAATTGCGTCTGGATTAGAGTAGAATTTACCTAAATAAAGAGGAAAATAGGTAAAAAATATAGGAAAATAAGAATGTTTTGTAATTAATGGGCGCCATGTTCAAAGAACTCGAGTAAATCCCCCCCCGGCGTGTTCATGAGGAGCAAAATCCGCTTTTCGAGATTGGAAGGGTCCGCAAAGCAGAATTTTCACTCAGAATGCGTCCGAGATAATATTATCATGCATATTTAGAGTCAATTCTGCAATTTAGCATAAGTGACAGGATCAACTTCCATGCATTTCACAATAACCTTATATAATACTCAAAGGAGTGCGGTGCAATGCGCGGTGCACAGTTCTTCTCGTCTAGGAACAGAACCCCATCAGACAATGAGAAAAGCAACACACAAAAACCAAGACTCACGGGGTGCTCGCTGTCCCTTTTTCTCTTTACACCCTAAGATGAAGTAGCACAGCTCGCTAAAGGCAAGGAGAATTGGAGCTTGAAGAGCGGGGGTGATTCCTTTGACGGCTGGACGGAATGCTTGTCTTCCGTTTTGTAAGGCCGGACTGTGATCGGCGGAATGCTAGAAAATTGATAAGAATCGATTCCCGAGAACCGTAGACACCAGGGGTGTAATAATGGAAAGAATTTGTAGCTGTGGGTCAGCAGTGCTGAATACCTCCTATGTAGATAAGGATGTTGTCACCAACGGAAACCTTGAAGTTGCTACTTGTATATAGACGCCGGACTCCGGGGCACCAAGTTCGAGTAAGTATCACAAACACACAACAAAAGGGGTATTTTAATATTGGATAGAAGGGGGGAAATAAAAAGGGGATCCGTTTGGATAAACGTGGCTATTGCCAAAGTTGCCGTTGGAAAGGTTTCTGAAAAGGCGGAAGTTGGAAGTCTAGTTCAGAGCCAACACTGGGTGGCTGTTTAATCTTGGGGCCCTAGTGGTCAGGTGGGTATAAATACTAGTTCGCTAGGTTAGGGTTATATTTGACGACGGGGAAAGTGAAGTAAAGGTCACCCAAGTAATGGAGATACAAGTTAGAGATAAGTTAAGTCGATACTTGGTCCAATGGGCGCCTTTCACCTGCGAACATATCACGTCCAATTTTTGGGCCGAACGGTCATGCACACGTGGACCAAATGGCATGGCTGAGCTTTTGATAAAGCCAAGAGGATAATTTCCCCTTAAAGCTTTCGATACGGGCCGCGATGGCGTCCGCATACTCGTCGACCACCTTGGATGTGGTCTTCAACGGACACCCAATGGAATTAAAGGCTAGCTGAACAAACTGCCAGCCGAGATGCGGGCGTTCCAGTGAAGCATGGCCAGGAATGGCGGCGATTTTGGTCGCAAAGTCCGTCAGTTTCCGTCGTTCTGCCGGATTGGCGGCAGCGCTCGCTTCCCGGCCCCCCTTAGATAGGAAGAAGTGTTGGAAAGGTGAGGAGACTGTGATGCCACACGCAACCGGGAGAGGGGGCTCAGGGTTTTCCGGAGAAGTAGTCGGGTGGAGGATTATGTCGGCAGGTCGGGCGTCCAGTCCGGGAAGTAAATACGGGACTTCATGGTGGACGCCAGCTTCAGTGGCTTTGAACAGGTCTTTGCCGAGCACTTTCGCCATAGCTTCCTGGCGGTTCTTCGAACCGAGACCTTTGTTACACAGGTGAGCGGCATGGTCGCCGAGGTGGTCCATAGGCGCCTTGCATTCCGCGCAAAGGAGCGGGGCCGTTTCGTCGAAGACGGGGACTCCTAAGTGGCGCCGCAGCATCACTGAACACACATCATCGTATATGTGGGTGACCACAGACGGATGGGAAGTGAGGAATGCCGCAGCAGTTGTATGCGAAAAAGCGTTACGGCGGATGCGTTGACGAATCTCGGGTTCAGAGTGTAACGAGGGGTTCGGGAATCGCGACCAATAATCATCTTTCCAAATAAATTTAGCGGACGACTCGCACCAGGCCTGATATAAGATATTGGTTGCAGTATCAGGCTTGGACGCGAAGGTACCCGCTGTAAGTGCGTATGGGAAGCCTCCATGTTGTGCGGAGAATGACGGGTGGAGGCGTTGGAAAATGTGGATAGATGTCGATCCGTTTTGCGTACTTGAGTAAACGGTAGTCAGCAGCAACAGTGTCATGTTGGTGTTCCACCTATGCGGAATCAATGAGGCTAGCTGCGTATGCGGCAACATTCAGCGTAGCAAAGGGGATGGGTCCGTGACCGCCATAGCAGAGAGGTAGGGTAACGTGTTGGCGTACCTTGTCTGTCATCGGTACATGATTTGAACGCGAGTAAGACCGCATCTGCTCTTTATCAAATTGTTGTGCAATGGAGGTTGTCGCACTGGGCGGCGCTAGCTTGGTAACGTGTCCTAGCTTCAGTACCATGATGTACTGTACTGTAATGCACAGTACATAATGATGTACTGTACTGTAATGCACAGTACATAATCATCTCGAAATTAGGTCGTCTAGCCAGCTGCACTGAAAAGTAAAGTCAGGCATACCTTAGAATTGGGGCCAATGGCGGCAGTACCATGCCAGCTTTGCACCAGCCCATTGGCCCAAATCGCTAGCCCTACAGGCAACGAGCGTAAAGTATTAAAATTTGTTTAAGAGCCAATCGCAGCACAGTGCACGCGTGCACTCGTGCGCATTGGTCGGAAACAATTAAAATTAGCTAATTTTGAAAAACCCGCTGCCAATGAGAATCCAGTTTTGCTGCTGCTGCTGCTGCTGATGATGATGCTTTTTTCATTGGCTCTCATTTTTTGGATTTTTCGCAGTTGTTTTCGCAGCTCGTATTCAACAGGGCTCAAAGTTGGCGGGAGTTGCGTGCCACAATATATAACAGCATTTTACCTAATACAGCCCTCCTACTACCCCCTCTAAAACTAATACTTGACCTAATCATTATTATAAGGAGAGCAAGACCCGAAAACCTCGACGCGCTGCGGGGGATCTCGCTTCAGCGTGGAGTAATCATCAGCGGGAACTGCATTATTTCATTTATATTTTTGAGTTTACTCAACATCAGGTGACGCACATGTTCCTTTTGCCAGCGACATGAGTAAAGAAGCAAACTATCCATCATGGGCCTGTCTCACCTGTCTAGTCGTGATAGATTCTCGGAATTTGGAAACCGCTACCTCTAGATGCGAGACAGACCTTGCTCACACGTTTCCTTTCCTGGCAGATGACGTCATTGACTGTAGTTGATACGCGAGGATTGATCTCTAGAGGTATTTTTTTGACGGCACTGGGCGCCATCCCGAGGGATCAGAATAACAGGATTTTATAATCCGCTCGCTATCGGACAAAAAATCAAATCTAATAGAGATTTTGGCTTTCTGCCGGATTGGAAGACCTCGCAGCACGGACAAACTGTTGTCGATATACCGAGCGTGGGGGTTTACGCGCACACCAAGTAATCGCTGGTTGAACTGTTTGTGGTCCCCCCCGGTGAGAAGACCGGAGGCTTAGATCAGGGTTTATATAGACAGCCCGAATTATCCAAAGCTTACTAAACAGTACTGAAATTCAATATTTTGTTTAAAAAATTGTCCTTTCAGTACCGAAGTATACAATTCTTCCCCGTGCCATCGGGGACTGTAGCCAAACAGAATTTTGTGGCCCAAATTTGGGGGGAAAATTGGGGTGTTTTAATGATTGAAAAATAGGTTAGCCTATATTCCAAAGCGTATCAAATAATTGGTACAAGTGGTCCGCATGGGGAAACCAAGAAACGGAATAAACCCGTTTCAAAGACGCTAGAAAGCTGACGCGAGACCAGCCAGCAGGCAGGCCGCGTTGGACGTGGCAGCGGACACAGCGTGCCTTTGCATGAATATCTCGCAAACCTTCCCGTATTATTCCGTGGCCCTGACTGCAACGCTTCTTGCTACTTCGGTTATGACGGTGTAAGCGTCTGGATGCCAACCGCCGAGGGTGAATGTGGGCACGGTGAGGATTGTGCCTCGAGAGGGAGTAGCAATGAAAGATTGGGACTTTCTGTGCGTCGCTGCTGGGGTTGGTAAAAGAAGGTCAAGGGGTTGAACGTGTCGACTCTCCTGTTCGATAACGCAAGAGGATTGACAAAGGTAATGTCGAAGGAAGCAGTCCCCCCGCGGCTTCCCATTTCCCGAGCATCCGGTCTCGTGCGGTGGAGGCCCTCTCGCGGCTCTACGACGGGATGACGGGCGGCTTTGGTCAGGTCCCTAGCCAAAAGGTTCACTTGCCGGTTGTGACGGACGCTCCTGTGGGGGGCGTGCAGGCAGTGGAGGAGGTGGTCACCATAGACGTCCAGCGTGTGAGGGCAATTTGCTCTTGGGCATGGTGTGCCAGGAGCAAACAGCGGGACTTGGAGGTGATATCGGAGCTACTTCGAAAATTGTCGAGCCTCGACGTGCGTTTGTAGTCCGGGGCATTGCGCACAGTATATCCACTATTTGGAGCCCGGAAGCCCATGGATGCGCGGAACGCTTGCCTCCTGCAATCTCCGGTGGGAATCGCCTGTTGCACCGCCTCATGGGAAGCATACGTCAGTGTCTTGTGCAGTGGTGTTTTTGGAGAGCAGAACACGTTGAACGAAATAATCTTGGACGATGGAAAAGACAGGGACCACTTCCAATGGGCGTCCACGACGGCGGCGTATGTTTCCAAAGACTTGATTGGAGGTAGAAAGGATTGTCCGGCCAGCATTTCCGTTGGCGAGCTTGACGCAAGGAAGGATACAGGGGCGATAGTTTTCGCTGAGGTGAACCCTATTCCCAAGGAGGGCTTTTTGGGGTCCGCGGGCTTGACCGGCAGATGGAGCTCTCGGAAGACTTCGGAGTCCAGAACAACCTCTGCGATGGACCGTAGGCAGCGTTCCATTCTGTAATCGAACTCCATCGCGCCTTCGGTGATGCAAAATAGGGGCAGGGCTCGCATGAGGTAGCCCATTTTGCATACCCCAGAGCGTTATCGCAGCAGTTGGAACGCTACATCGTTGTCTTCCAAGTCTGCGATTGAGTCCAGGAATGGCTAGAAGGTTTCGATGTGGGCCATAAAAGACTGCCTAGTAAATTCCTCAGATCCCACTGGGGCGTCCAGTACGAGTGTACCTTGGCCGTGGTTCTGCCTGAATTCCGCTGGGTACGCGTCTTGTACTGGCTGCGACGGGGCTGTAGGCCACCAAATAGCGCATTTTGATGGCGATAAGTGGAGCCCGCGGCGCTTTCCATACACTGCACTGTACGGAGAGGATAATTCTTGATTTTAAAGACCATTTTTTAAAATCCTAATTAACGAATAAAAAAGAGCCCTAAATTAGGTACTGTAGCCAGCTGCACTGCAAAGTAAAGTCAGGCAAACCTTAGAATTGGGGCCAATGGCCGCAGTGCCATGACAGCTTGGCACCAGCCTATTGGTCCAAATCGGTAGCCCTACAGCCAACGAGCGTAAAGTATTAAAAATTGTTTAAGAGCCAATCGCAGCACAGCGTGCACTAGGTGCGCATTGGTCGGAAACAATCATGAAAAATTGTTTGAGGTCCAATCGCAGATGAGTAACGCGTGCACTCGTTGCGCATTGGTCGGAAAAAAATTAAGATTAGCTAATTTATGAAAATTCAGCAGCCAATGAGAACTAAGCTTTGCTGCTGCTGATGCTGATGCTGATGCTGATGCTGAATTTTTTGATTGGCTCTCATTTTGTAAATTTATGACAGTTTTTTCGCAGGTCGTACTCAAAAGGGCTCAAAGTTGGCTGGAATACAGTGGCAAAATACAGAATGTGCGATTTTGGGTATTTTTTCCTACATTTACAGTAGACTCTAACCTGATTAATTTGCCGCAATACCTGCGATTTTAACTACTTTTTCAACATTTCCCCTAACAAAGCCCTCCTACTGCCCCCTCTAAAACTAATGCTTCACATAATCATTATTATAAGGGGAATTGGTGCATGAAACACTTTTAAACAGCGCAAACAGTTATTGCGATACCACTGCTATTTTACGTACTTGTGTTTCCACTCAATAGGTAGTCTTAGGGCATTCATAAATGTGTAGAAAGTTGTTTCTTTTCATCAAAAAGTTGTTGATCCAGCTTCATGGAAGTCTCGTTGCATTTACGGTTGAATAACGTACGCAAGATACCCGTAGATATAAAAATTCCTCCATCTACAAACATATAGCTTTGTACCAAAAATTAAAATCAAAAAGACTTAGAAAAGTTTGATCGCGCCTTCTGGCTTCCAATGGACCGTGAGATGAGTAAAATAAACTATATGGAGTTAGCATTTGAATAATTTTACAGGCGATGAAGCAAACGCAGCTTCCAAGTGGAAAATGTGGGTCGATAAGGGCCTAAGCCTAGAGAAGTACTGCCCGTCTCATCATATTGGGCCTAAAGCCGAGCAGTTGTCCCATTTCGGAAGTAAAAGTTCTGAATATCTCAATCAGGCGTATACTGAACATGACAAATTCTACCTCCATGTCGAGGAGACGTAGAGGCGTTTAGAGTACGCAGATCAATATACAGCATAACGTGATACCGTCACTTTCGCAGCCATGATGGTTTGTAAATGTGTTACTTAAGTATAGCTAACGTGACAAAAACTGATCTGCCTTTTTGAGAAGTGATGTTTGCTGTAAAATTCGACTTCACTATATTTGTTGAGGCTGAAATGAGTAGAAGAAATTCTTCTTGTTCGAACATTTATTAGTATTATTTATTATTTCGTTTTTGTAGGAATATGCACTGAAAGCTCTGATATTTCCTCCTCTCAATCATATAGAAAATTTAAAGTAGCTGAACCAAATATATGAGCCAAAAACGACATTTAACGTTGCTTTCCGACTTCGTAGTCGCAGTGTGGCCTAATTAGATCTAGATTACGGAGCTGAGTTAGAATTTGATACAATCGGAGTGTGAGGGGGACGGCCGGGTTACCTGGGGGGCATGAAAATATCACTTATTCCACATGCTAATACTCAAAAGCTACTGACGACTTTCGTTTGGCATAAATAGAACAAAATTTTTCGAACTATGTATTTCTGGTGCCACAATGGATACTACATTTTTATATGATCTTCGTCATCATATATTTTCTGTCGTTTATTTGAGGTATTTTCAATCGAGACTCCAAGCGAATTGAAATATTGGAGAATGTAAGATTATCCTTCTATAAAGAATTGCGTAAACTGATAGGAAATCTAGTTTCTGTATTTTATTTTCCTTGGAAAGTAATCAGAAACATTAATAATGCAAACAGAACTAATAAAAATTAGGACAACGGAAAGATGTTTTGAAAATAATTTATGTTACACCATTGAAATAAGACTCGCAAGTTTTAGGCCATGCCCTTCCAGGAACACCTGCTAAAAAATTTGCTATATATCGGAAAAGAAAAAAAATTGTTCATTTTTCGGAATTATAAATGCATTTTACATTTTTAAATATACAAAATTCGTAATGGGATTAGTACTTGGAATCATTTGGCGTCCATTAACGGCATATAGAGAATTAATTTACTCATGATCACGATAAACTAAGGGTTTCGCTGTGATGAGAACGGAAAAGTAGTTTTAGTCTCCGTTTCTAATTATTTTCTTTCGGAGTTCCTAAAATAAGCTCAAGGACAGGATCATAGCAAAAAGCGGGATTAATTTTTCGAAAACTTTCAGAAAAAAGATCAAAGTTGCAATTTCCAACTGTGAGAGCGGTTAATAGCGTCATAGCCGTCCGAAAAATCACATCCTAGATCTGTTTCCAATTCTGGTTTTTTATTTAAAACAATGTTTTTAGGGGGGCTATTACGCCGAAATCATAAGCCTGATTCTAATATTTTTTCTATAAAATATATTTTGGAAAGAGAATTGCCTTTCATCTGCGGAAGAAACCGCCCTTGGGAACTTGTAGGACACTTAGAAACGAAGCTCTCTTCCAAAGAAGTTAAATACGTAATATGATTTGTAAATCTTACTGTTCTTGGCTTTGGAAGATGAAAGGAGTAATAACCCAGATTTAGAATACTTAACAATTGCGATTTTCCGTTCAGCCCTCTTTTTAAGTTAAACAATTAACACCTATACTTTCGGAATTTCTGTAATCCTTTTGCTATTGTATAAGCTGCGCTTGGTGATCTTGAGAGGAAGTCAGGAACCGGCAAGGTTCAAATTGATACGTTCCCTTCGCATGTGCAGTAAGATGAGAAATCTGGAATGAGCTATATCATAATAAGAAACATTCTGGAGATCGATAGAAAAATATTTTGGACCGCTTTGAAACTGAGATCAAAGAAAATTTTCACTGTATCCTAGTGATTTCTGCACCAAAGAAAATGCTCATAGTTTTGGTGTACAATATGCTACTCGACTCGCTCTAAATTTACAGGAAAATTTCTGCCGAGAAATTTTGAAATCCTGTCGCTGTAAAACTCACAAGCAAGCGGATGTAATTTTACCTAACCACTCTATCGATTGTAATAGAATGAGAATAGACGAATAGCTGATAATGGGCTAAGTCTTTCCGAAAAGTGTCTTACTTTTACCGAAGTGTCCAAGCCCGATGTAACGGAATGCTAATTCAATGTATTGTATTTGTACATATATTGTGGGGTGTTGAGCGCACAAAAGGTAATCGATGGTTGAACTGTTGGTTGATGCTTCCGGTAAACAGGCCGGAACATCAGACCAGGGTTTATATAGAAAAAGTACTCAACACCAGCAGAGATAAATTGTAACTAAACGGTACTGAATTCAAAGGTATTCTAGAAAAGCGACCCAGAGGTATCAAACTACAAGGTTCTGAAGGCTCATGTAGCATCCATCAGTATAACAGACAGCAACAAACATCATGGCAAAGTCCCATTGGTCCAATTGGCAAGGAGGCATAAAGTGGTTGCTGATTGGTGGGTGCGAAATGTTTCGAGAACCACGCGAGATAGCCATGATGGATCCATGTCATTGGCTAGGTACAAAGAGGTATGATATTATGCTTTTACACTGGTGCGTGAGTACAGTGCACAAGTTGCAATGATGTCTTCTTACAGTGTAAATCCTTGGTACAGGTTACCGGAGGGATACTGTCAGGGTATTTGGTGATTTATGGGCATAATCGCAACATCACTCCCCCTACGAAGAAGAATCGCCCCGATTCTTGTATTCGTATAGCAGATCTTGACAATTTTTCAGTTCATTTTCTGATAGCCATGAGTTCTCGTGATCTGCATATCCTTTCCATTTAATGAGATATTTTTCCGTATTGTTTCTTGTGACTGAGAATTGATTCGACTTCGTATTCTTTATGTCCATCTTGAACCTGTATAGGTGGTGGCGGCGGAATTTGGCGATAGAATTCATCTTCAAAGTACGGCTTAAGGAGACTAGCATGGAAAGCATTGTGAATTCCCCTGTCGATCATTGGCTGGGAAAGATTTAAACGGTACGTAACTCCGTTTATATCCTCAGATATTTGAAATGGACCACAAAACTTTGGGTTCAGTTTTCGAGATCCTGCACCATCTTCAAAAGCTAGGTTTTTTGTGGACAACCAGACTTTGTCACCAACTTTATAAGAAGAAGGTCTTCTACTTCTGTTGACATACAAGGCAGTGGATTCATTTGATTTTTTGATTTGTTCTTGGGCTTTTTTCAGTGATTCTTGCATTTTTTAGGAACTGTGCCGCAGCAGGGTTGTCTGCGGAGAGTATGTCCAAAGGGACAGTTCTAGGGTGGATTCCATAATTGAGGAAGAACGGAGAGAATGTTGTAGTGGCATTAATAGATGAGTTGTAAGCAACTTCGAAGTCTACCAAGTATTTGTCCCAATCTGACTTGTCGAAGCTAACAAAAGAACGAATCATTTCTTCGATCTTTCTGTTCATAATCTCAGATTGTCCATCTGTTTGTGGGTGATATGCTGAAGAAGGGGATATCTTGGTACCCAGAAGGTGGAACAGACTCTTCCAAAACTTGCTCATAAAAATAGCATCCCTATCACAAATGATATTCGTCGGAATTCCGTGGTTTCTGTAGACATGATCCTTGAACAGCCTGGCAGTTGAAGGAGCATCTATTTTGGGCTTGGTTGGTATAATTCTGATCATCTTTGATAATCTGTCAACGACAGTTAAGATGCCATTGTTTCCTTCCGTTGACCTTGGAAGGGGTGTAATAAAGTCCATCGTTATGTGAGTCCATTTGGTTTTCGGTGGATCAAGAGGTTGTAAAAGACCTGCGGGTTTCTGATTGGATGGTTTGTCTCTTTGGCAGTGGCAAGAACGAACGTATCGAAGTACATCTGTACGAAGGTTTTTCCAGTAAAACTTCGGTGATATTCTATTGATTGTTTTTGAAATTCCCAAATGTCCAGTATTTGGAGTAGAATGGTAGTCATGTAATAGCTTGACTTTAAATTTTCCTTCTGGTACGCAAATCTTTCCGTTCCTTAGTAAAAGCAACCCTTTCTTTTCGAAAGGTGCCTTTGGATCTTTGTATTGGGTTTTCAGGTTTTCATCTAGCCTGTAATCTTTGGCCAGATCTTCTAGCTCAGAATCCGCAAAATAAGGTACGGATATATTGTTCGATTCTAGGTATGTCTTTGTTATCACTTCCTTGAGTAGTTCTCTGTTTCGATGTTTAGGTGAGGGATAATTCTGAGGTTGTCTTGACAGGGCATCGGCAACGATGTTTGCTTTCCCGGAGATGGGTATAATTTTGAAATCAAAGTTCGCTAATCTTTCCAACCACCTAACCTGTCTTTGGGACAGATTGTCCTGGGTCTCGAGGTATCTTAAAGGGTAGTGATCAGAATGAACTGTGAAAAAGTTTCCGTGTAGGTATGCTCTCCACCATTTCAAGCACTCTACAATGGCCAAGAGCTCTCTCTCATGAGCGGCATAATTTTGCTCAGCATCATTCAAAGTCCTAGACGCAAAGGCAACTGGTCTTCTGGATTTTGGATCCCCTGTCCAACACAGCTCCAATTGCGTACTGAGAGGCATCTGTAGTGACATATATTGGAAGTTCAGAGTCAAAAGTTCGAAGGACTGGGGCACTGCATAACGATTTCTTCAAGGTCTGGAATGATTTGTCCTGAGTAGCTGTCCACAGAAATGAAACGTTCTTCGTCAGCTCTGTAAGAGGTTTAGCAACCAATGAGCATCCTCTTATGAATCTTCTGTAATAGTTGACGAGTCCTAAGAATGACTGAAGTGTTGCTTGTTCTTTGGTGAGGGCCATTCCATGACTGCCTTTATCTTGTTGGGATCCACAGCAATTCCCTCTTGACAGATTACATGTCCAAGATACTCGACTTCTTTAACACCGAAGACACATTTTGACAATTTTGCGAACAGATTCTCCTTCCTCAGAATCTCTAGTACTACATCAATGTGTTCTAAATGTTCTTTCCATGTCTTACTGAAGATGAGAATGTCATCTAAATAAACGATAACGAATACATCCAGGACATCTTTGAATATGTCGTTCATGAGATTCATAAAAGTTGCTGGTGCGTTGGTCAATCCAAAAGGTAGTACGAGAAATTCAAAATGTCCGTATCTGGTTCGAAACGCTGTGAGAGGGATTGAAGATTCCTCCAGTCTGATCTGATGGTAACCCATCCTCAGATCTATTTTCGAGAAGTACCTGGCTCCCTTAAGTCGATCAAAGATATCATCGATGCGCGGCAGGGGGTAGCTGTTTTTTACAGTAAGCCGATTAAGTGCTCTGTAATCCACACACATACGCAAACCGCTGTCCTTTTTCGTTACAAAGAGTATTGGCGCTCCCCAGGGGCTTTTGCTTGGTCTAATGAATTCACTCTCTAGTAGATCATCTAGTTGTTTACGAAGCTCCATCATTTCTTTTCCTGAAAGTCTGTAGAGACCCTTTTTCTGTGGCTTAGCATCTTTTTCCAATTCGATCTTGAAATCATACTTTCGCTTCGGAGGAAGGCCCTTCGGAAGTTTTTCCGGGAAAACGTCTGTATACTTTTTCAGTACACCTTGAATATCTTCTGGGTAAGAATCTGGAACATTTGGATTTGAGTCTAGTGGTCGAATTAGACAGCATAAGTGCTACATTTTTTCTCCAAATCAGTAAGTACTGAGTTTGCAGAAACGAAAGGGTGCTTTGTCATTTCATTGGCAGTGACGGAGTACTTTTCACCCTTGTAGTTGAAAGAAACTTGATTGCTTGAAGAGTCGATAATTGCTCTATGGGCTCCACACCATTCCTTTCCTAGGATTGCATCATATCTCTTGAGGGGGCTCACGGCGAAGTACAGTGGTTCTGTGTAGTTCTTTATTTGGACGATTGCCGGACCGGCTGTTTCTCTCAACTTCTGGTTAGCACCGTTCGCCATTTCGGCAAGCTCTGCTGATTCTCTTGTTTTAATCTTATGGTAATCGCAGAACAATTCACTGAGGAAATTGATCTCACCACCTGGGTCGATGAGAATTTTTGCTGGTCCATTGGAAATGACTCCTTTAACAATAAGAAGTCCTCTATGATTTCGTTGGAAAGTTGGGGTTGGTGTTCCCCTAAATGCTTCCTGGGATCTTATTGTTGAAACAATAAGATTTCTGTCATCCAGAACTGATTGAGGACCTTCAGTCAGTTCCTGACAATTTCCGGCGAACAACGATTGTAAGTCTTCTGCGTTGTACTCGTCCGGCGACGAAGGGCGGTCCCTGGAAGTCTTTTTTCCGGCACTGAGCGTTATTCAAAAAAGAATCAGAGTAAAAAACAAAATGTTAGTCTCTTCTTGCAATCGGGCAGAACGTCAAATCTAATAGAGATTTTAACTTACTGTCGGATTGGAAGAACTCGCAGTACTGACAAACGAATATGCGATGCTACGAAATATGGGTGTTGAGCGCACAAAAGGTAATCGATGGTTGAACTGTTGGTTGATGCTTCCGGTAAACAGGCCGGAACATCAGACCAGGGTTTATATAGAAAAAGCACTCAACACCAGCAGAGATAAACTGTAACTAAACGGTACTGAATTCAAAGGTATTTTAGAAAAGCGACCCCCGAGGTATCAAACTACAAGGTTCTGAAGGCTCATGTAGCATCCATCAGTATAACAGACAGCAACAAACATCATGACAAAGGCCCATTGGTCTAATTGGCAAGGAGGCATAAAGTGGTTGCTGATTGGTGGGTGCGAAATGTTTCGAGAACCACGCGAGATAGCCATGATGGCTCCATGTAATTGGCTAGGTACAAAGAGGTATGATATTATGCTTTTACACTGGTGCGTGAGTGCAGTGCACAAGTTGCAATGATGTCTTCTTACAGTGTAAATCCTTGGTACAGGTTACCGGAGGGATACTGTCAGGGTATTTGGTGATTTATGGGCATGATTGCAACATATATGTTAACATGGAAACGAAAAGAAAATGGCTGAAAGTTTCTATAGCAACTTGAATTCTGCTAATCTTTTCGCCAACACAGAATCTTTTCTGAACATCAGTGAAGTTGGGAAACCTCATTTATTTGTCGATCATTCAATCTTTAATTAAATATTGATTATACCGGTCAAATTCGAATGAGATATGTGCTCATTAATGTTAATAGCATGAATTGCATTTTCATTTTTACGTCCTGAAAATAGGATATTTCAAAGTCAGTAATTTAAGAACGGGTATAAAAGTAAATGTAGAAATAGTGTGCAAATATGGGTAAAAGTGTACAGCAATGACCGAATAATGCAACTTTGAACTTGTGAAAGCCAATTTTGTAAACTTGTAAGTAAATAAAAATTTAAGCATGGAAAGTATCCGATTGTCTTATAATAATTAACGAATTACAAGCAAAATGAGTTAGCTATACGGAATCAGATATAGTTCAATGAAAACAAGGAGGGCTTTCGTACAAGCCCTGCAACTTTTTGGATAACTACCAGAACAAAATTATTATCCAAAAGCAGTCGTTTCTGAATAAATATGCCAGTCCGTTGCAGTTAATCTTGTGAAGAGATATAAAAAAAGGTGCTCTCACACGTTCAAATCAACCTAGTCGACATCAGGACGATATCCAAGAGTTTGTCATTGTCCATATTAATCAGAAAATGCGTTTCGTCGGCGTTCTCGATACCTACCTCAAACAACTTTTCCAGACATGAATTGCCGAGCTACCTCACCAAGGAAATATGCCACTTCCCTTTCAATCTTCTCTTGAGATTTGGGGACACTTGAAGTTTTCCAGACTGCGAGCGGGCTACAATATTATGCCTTTGCATGAAGGTCTGAATCCAGCAAGGAGTGATAAGATCAACTATCGGTTTGTTTGAGGGTTCTGATATGAGGCCAATGTGATATTCGTCTTTCGTAGACGTCCTTATGGGATCTTTTGCAAGACTTTGCAGTGTCTTTGCGCTAAATTTGACACCAAGTTTGCGATAACGCTCAAACTATGAAACAATGTCCATCTGTAACTCTTTTACCCGACCAGACCTTGCCTTAGTCAAAACGTTCTTGAGACCAGTTTAGTAGCCAAAGAAACAGAGGTCAAGTTTAGATTCCCTCTCTGCCCGCGAGTGGGACATAACGATAGAATCTCACTTCGTTCTCGACAAAAACGCATTGCACACATGCAGTTTGCTTCTTTTGTCCTTTTGAAGTATTGTGGGAAATTGGAAATGGTCTTGGAGACAATGTTATGGTCTCTGCCGAGAATTTAGTACTGCTCGTTCATCCATTTTGCAATCGAGACCTTCACAGAGATTGGAAGTACTGTTTGTGGCGACGATGGGTTTTGACGAGTACCTGATCTTGGTCATGACTGTTCCCGGAGGGCTCACTCGATGCGTTGGTAGGATCATTTTGCTGATTGCAGACATTAAGTGGATCATTGCGAGTGCAGGCGTGCATACTGTTCAATGGGTTTACTATTGGAGACCCAGAAGTGGACATGTTGGGGCGGGAGTTCATGATGCCTTCATATGCTGAGGGTGCTTTGTGCAGTGCGGCACCCCGAGACTCACATGCAGAGACTATACGACAGCACGACGTCGAAGGTGTCGCGATTAACAGTAAATGTTGTTTCCCCATAAATGGTGTTGATAACATTAATTTGTTTTCTGAGAATTCATATTGTACACATTTTACTGTTGATAACACTAATATCAACTTAACACTAATTAATCATTAACAACAATTGCATTAACTTGGTGTAGCTATATTAGTACTGAGTGTAGCTATATTATAATTATGTAACTGTTAAAACAGGAGTGAAATCTATACTTCAACATGAAAGCACAACAAGAAAATATTTTAGGAAATATTTATATATATATTCCTTTCAATAAGATGCAATCCATGCGTGTATGAAAATGGAAATAATCGGAATATGGTTCTATCTAGTGTTTATCCGCAATATAAATGTCATAACATGAGGCTCACTTTGTCCTCATATGAGAGCAAACCTCTTTATCATAAGAAAATGTACAGTAAATGATTTTTGTGGGGGGACCCGTAAATATTTACTAAAATATATACTCGAAAACATATAATTGCAGTAAATAGGTGCTCTTCGGCTTCATATATACACCATTTCTGCCAAAGCTTCCACCTGCAGGTACTTAAAAAATAAAATGTGGCAAATTCGAACTAAAATTGAAGGTTATCATGTGGAAAAAGTAGTTCGTACCCAGAATGGCGCTAAATTTCCAAAATTTTGTTTTGATCGAGCTTTACTACTGTTGAAAGTATAGGTTAGCAAAAAAACCGAGAGAAAACTTCATTTAAAAAAGTTTGCCCTAAACGTTGTCCTCATATGAGACAATCGTCCGATAAACACTAGTAGAAGTTCTGCACATTGTCTGATTACAACAAGAATACTCTAAATTAAAAAGCAGTGCGCTTAAAGTAACTCAGAATTTAATGCAAAAGCACCAAAAACACATAATAATGTTCATATTCAAACGTTTCACAGAATAATTAAATTTCTCTCGTGCAACTTTCATGTCTCGGAACGTTTGCAGTGATATTATCAGTGTAGATTACTGGCAGTCTTTTCGAAAAAGTCTAAATTTGCGCATAGTACCCACATTCGCTAAGAGCTCAACCGTTAAAAATCAGTTTTACAACAAAAAATACTGCAAATGCCTTAATTTTGCGCTAAAATATGCAGTATTGGGCATTAAAAACACAAACCCACTTACTCCCTAAAAAAATGAAAATCATCTGCATATCATATTAACAATCATGCATGCCCTCGACAGCTCCATGGCGACACTTGCCATAGCTCTGCTAACCAAAGCAGCCGAAAACTGCCGCTCAGAATCTGACATCCATGACAACACAAAAGTAAATTCAGAGTAAGATGAAGAGAGATACTGTTATGCACCAAAATTTGAGTCGGTCTGAAACGCTGGATAGTCGCGACAGATTTCATTGCCTTAGAGTTCTTGGGAGTATGTAGTACATTTCAGAACTATATCACAGCAAAAAAATGTCTACCGCGACCGTCGGTCACAGTTCACCGGAAAAGATATATTTGTGATGAATTAAAAAATTTGAAACACAGAGGAGCTTATAATTCATTGAAAAATCGTTTCGTACTAAAAAATTTGAACGTACTTTTTCGTTTTTATTTTCTCAGCATCTGGTAAAGTCTATCATAGCTGCGTATCTAGACTGCTGACTATTGGACATAAGATTAACTGCGTCGAAATCAGAGGAAGTTTAAAACTAACCGTAAGCTAGATGTACAACAGATGTAACCCTTGATACAACAATCACCATAGCGGTAGCCTCCGAGAAGTTAAAAAATTTTCAGGTAAGCACTAACTCTATCGATTAAAATTGGAGGTTTCTGTGATAACATGTGGCGTCTCAACTGGATGCTACAAAACATATAATGGCTCTGTTTCCGACAATGAAAATATTCATGATGACACTGGCAGCAGTTTGAAACAAAATACGTGCAAGTTTATGAGCATGAAGAAGGCATTAGGGGCTCGAAGTATGGAAAATAGTGGGATGTATTAGTAAATAAATATTATCCGAGCTCTGCGGATTTTTTAAAATTAGTGTATCCTAAGAATAAGCCTCAGAATCATGATTTAAGTAGAGAAGGTTGAGCTTCGAGTGATATAATTATTGTGCAGAAACTTTTTGTGTTGGTGTGGGCTTTAGGGGGCGATATTGTTCCTGGAATGTCAGTTTTGTGTGCTTGATAGCTAGTTTCGTAAATTAAGTAACTAAAAATCCAATAATTTTTGCTGTTGCACTAGTTTGGCGCGAAAATGTTTCTGAAGTCAAGAAATCACCCCTTCCAGTTTTGCACTCCTTAAATGCAGTTTACTCCAAGTTTATAGTTACCTGATCAATTTTGACTGCCCCGAATAGAAATGCTTACCAAGGCAGTCGCCAGTACACTACACTTCCATACTTACCCTTTCACGGATCACAGTCCATCCTTGTACCGTGGGAAAGTTTGGATGGTTTAATTCAACCTGCGCGTGCGTTCTTCCCACTTCTGTTCACTTTCCCAATGCTCCGGTTCCCCACACACCACCCTGTGCCCCGCTTCTTCCAGACGTAACTGGAGTCCCTTTCTCCCTTCCCTCCTCGTCTCTCATTACTTTAACTCTTTCGAAACACCCTATATCTCCTCCAGCCGCTTCCTCAGTTATACGTTCTCCCTCCACAAATTTCCCAATTCCTGCCCTATATATTCCACTATCTAATCAATATGCTCCCGCCATTATTTCAAAAAAATCCAACCCCCATCGAACGATTGATACCACATACGACGGCACTCCAACTTCCGACACATCCAGCACTACCGCTCACATCTCAAAAAAACCCTCTGAAATGCAGCAATGTACTCTACGTTCCAATTCTGGTGAGAGGCCGGGGAATAGAACGGCAAGGAGGAGAAGATGGATAGCTTTTGGTGGGTAGCGAGGGTCAAGAGGTGTAAACGAGAGGGCGAGGCGAGAGTGGTCGGGCTGCAAAGCGCATACCCCCGGAGTCCTGAGACTCGGCCTCCGGATAGTTAATTTTATAATACAGCCCCAGTGGGAATTACAGTACCCTCTCGCCCTCCCAGGTGCAGGGTAAATATGAACCTAATTTTGGGGATACTGCCAGATAACTGGAGACGGACTGGGAATGACCTACAATACCCCCGTTGGCCCGAAATTCCAACAATGTTACACCCCACCATGCGGACCTGGGACACAAACGCAACCCAGCCGGGGTGAAAAGCAACCCGCTCATCATATCAAGGGGAGGCATGTTGAATGGGAACCAACCCTAATTTCGAAGATATTCTGAATAGGTCTCGAATGCCCACGGGAATTTTGACCCCCCCATTTTTGCCTTGTTCGATGCATTTCCATTCCCGTTTTTCTTTGAGAAGAAACATAGACAAACCGAACATCTCTTGCAAACTGCGATGTGCACCTATCATCCTATATCCTTTAATTCATTCAAACGAAACCGCGCTCACATTCCCTTTACCCTAACTCGCCCACCCTTTCGGCCCGACACTCCACTCACGCACCTCCCACAGACCCCTGACCTGCAACCAATCTCGTACCGCGTGACTGAGGAGTGGACCCCCGCTAGAGCCTAGAGAGCGCTGACGACAGGGTACGGCGAGGATTGAAAAATTGCGGTATGAACAAAACAACTTGATGTGGGGCTTGGGTCGTAAGGGATATCAAGTTCGACGGCGCTGGTGTGGTGGGTGAAGGTTGGCTAAGGATGGGAAAATATCGACTAGGAATCTTTACTTGGGATGCATTTGTTGGAAGGAGGACGGTGTGGGCCGAAGAGATGCTCAAGTGGATAAGGGAACGGAAGCAGTGGCTGTCAACGTGGAGACACTTGAGAGAGTCCGGCTGTTGAATGTTGGAGAATATGATGGTGATGGCGGAGAGAATGGCAGTTGAAGCGAATGATGTTTCACCGGGACGAACGTCGATGGCATCTCCCTGGACTGTACTACGCATCGCACCACAGTTGAGGAAGATAGAGTACGTTTTGGCAGATGGACTTCTGGAGCTTTCAGGTCACGGAGGTGCATGTGAACATTGAAGTGGGAAGCCCGATACAATCGGATGTGAAGAGTGTGAAAAACCCGATGCGGAGGCTGCGAGCATAACTTTGTGGCTGTGCAACGGGAACCGGGCAGCATGCTAGACTGGCACGACAATTACTGCACCTGGCACCCAGGAAAGTACGTTGAAGCTCTTTGGCCTGGTTTCCGACTGCCGGGTGAGAAAATGGTGCCATTTCGCTTGCTCACGTGCCTTTCCTCTGCACTCTACCATGACGAATGCGTTCGAGCGTCTGTGGCTAATGCCTTGATTGCCATTGGCTGGGGAAACGGTGGCCAATGAATTGTTGCAGTTGGGGGTTTTTGCCGCAAGCTGCCTTGGAATTGCACATATATGGCTCGAGAAACAGATAGAACGTTTCCATTTGGTCCAATATGTGCAACAGTTGCCAGGAGAACGTGGGGAATGGCTGATGAAGAATACAGCCAGTGTGTACTTGGTTAGGTTGGTTGGGAAGGATGGTCTAGGAAAAAAAATTGATCAAGTCGTAGTATTGGACGGCGACTGAGGGATAGTTTGTCGATAGTGTTGAGCACTTGGCTCTGCAGAAGGACGAAGTTTGCCATGCGTGCATGCCTTGGCGACGATGTGCAACTGGTTCAATCGAAGAGCTGACGAGAGTAGTTGCCAAAGCGAAGGGAAGGAAAAATGCAAGAGGAAGAGGAGGAAGATTGACATTGAAATTCGGCGGCACGAAAGCGCGAGCGCCTTGAATCCATGCTTGGATTGAAGCGGAAAGTGAGGAAAGTTGAAAGAAAGCAAAGAAAAGTAAAACAAAACAATATTTTTACTCTTCGATGGATGTATCTCTTTCGCCTTTTCCATTCAACCTTCGACTGTTTGCGAAGTTTCATCCCCGATTAGACCCGTAAACACTATCATGTTGTTGCATTTTGTAAGGTCATCTGCCAGATTGGACTTCACATTGACCCAATGAATCGTTTCAATCTCGCCGGTCTCAAAGTAATCACGCAACCTGGAGACTGTTCGTCGTAAACAGTTATCTGCTCCCTCGTGGAGCCTTGTGGTTGTGGGATAAAACCTGTGGGAGCCAACGATTAGGAAAAGAGGAATGTAGACGGTGCTTTTGTTTAAGGCTTGAATTCGGTCGGCGAAATGGGCGGCACGATCGACATATGTGGGAGACGCAACTATATCAGCACCGATGGATGAAAATAACCTTGGATTGTTTGGTGCGAGTCCATTCAAGCGCATAGTATATCGACGCCGCCCACACAGGCAGGTATATCCTGGAGATATAGCCGGTCTGGCCATAAGAGGTAGTGCCTTGGATGGCGTTGGAAAAAGGTAGGTAGGATGGGGCGCGACAGAGAAGGGAGAAATGAAGGTTAAAGAGGGAGGGAGGGTTTTGATTTCCGGTAGCAGCTGGTTGGCGAGGACGAGATGGGAGATCTTGAGGCGGCAGACTTGCTGCCGAAGAAAGCTGGCGACAAATGCGGCCTGAGAAAGAACGCCGTGGCCAAAGAAGTTTAAGGTGCCGGCCAATGCTTGATATATCGTGAGCTTAACGGGATTGCAAGACGATGAAAGTTCTTGCGGCGATCACGACACACCGGAAGGTGCTCTACGTTTTCGAGGTACTCTGCATGTTGGCGTGGATGGAGTCGTTAAAGTCCAGGGAAATGAAGGCAATTGAAAACAACATCAATGTCTGAGTGACACGCGCCGATGGTGAAAAAAGCGGCAATGGAAGCATGAAATTGGAGGATGGTGTCGCGAGTGCCTGCCAGAAGGAAGTCGTCGACCACATTTGCCACGAGAAGAGAGATCCGTCCGCTATCATTATAAGACGAAGAGCTGAGACAGGCTAGGGATTTGGACCAATCCGTTACTCTGCATCCAATTTTCTAAAACAAGTTGCCAAAGGCGCTCAGACTCGACAATGCCATTGGCCGGCTTCAGGAGTTTCCAAACGATACTAGGAAGGAATCCCAACCAGTCGGCGGGCGAACATACAATTCGCGAGGAAAATCACGAGCATGCAGGTAAGCGCTTTTGACTTCAAGGGTTGTATAGGAGAACTGGAAAATAACTGCGAGGGATAGGACAAGGCGGATGATCGGAAACTCTGCGGTAGCGGAGTCCTTGCGAACTGAATTCTTCTCGCGATCAAGATTTCCGTGGGGAACGAGAAGAAATTTAAGACGACGCTTGACTTCTTCTCCAGTGCCTTTGACTTGAAAGAAGTGATGGGGGGAAATATGATTGGCATTGTGAGGTAGCTGCTTAACATGAATTTCTCGGTATGCCCCTTAACGGCGGTATTTATCCTTCTCTGCCCGGATAAATTTGCCTATTAACCACAGCGGCGCGAATTTGAGCTGAAACCCAGATACAGGGCCGTCACAAACTGCCATATCAATGTCACTCTGGAGCTTTTGATCAAAAGATTGAAGAAAGTACGGAGCAGTAGGTGGAGGACAGACAGGTAATGTGCCAACATCCCTCTCAGGTTGTGACGGTTTGTGTGTACTATTTAGATCAACAGAGTTGGTGGCGGTGAGCGGGAACGAAGTACCAAATTAGGAGTCACATCGCTGCAAAGCCGAAAGGTCAATATCCTGACGTGGATTGTCAACTTTATTCTGTTTTTTTGATGATAGCAGCGCAGTTTCGTAAGGGTGGGAAGTCCACTCACTGCCTGTACCTCCGTTCAAAGAGGGCTGCGATGTCTGCAGTATCGGGGAATTAGTGCGTGTTCAAGTTGATGTGAAGGGAGGATGTTGCCGAATGGGCGAATCTGGTACAGGCAATGGACAGGATCGTCATTGTAGCCGAAAACGCCCGTTCCAGTGTCTTGCTGGTGTGTTGAAGGAGAAATTCCCGGTATAAGGGCCCTCATATATTAAAAAATAGAAAAAAATGAGCCCTGTGTATTCAGACACGGTTCATGCCCAGTTTTGTCCATAGAACTTTTCCACCGGTACGAAGACAGGTCCATTCCAATGTAGAAGCACCATCCTAAGAAACCACGCCAAAACAAAGCACCAAGACCTTCTTGAGATCTTCTCGCGCCAATTACGCTGGACTTTATCCTATATAAGCTAGTCTTATCATGTCCGTGTTCCTCACACACTCGCCCCGACATCACAAAAATGGCTCTACTGTTACAACCCCCCCCTCATGGTCACTCCGCCAACAGACTTAAACGAAGCCCCAAACACAACGCAACCACGGCAGTCTCAGGCACTAACTGCTTCTTCACCAAGTCAGTCCCCAACCGCATCTCTTGAACAACAGCCCTCTGTCAATAATGCACCAAAAAAATAAAGCAATACAGAAAACCACCACTATGACCAAGACACTGTTTGATTCTTCTTTCTATGATGAAGCGCGTAGGTTATAGAGATCGCAAACAAAAAACCAAAGCGTTGAAGGATGTTTTCATTAGCGCGACAAAACTCGCTGAGAAGGAGCATGATGTTAAGCGGTCACCAAAGTCATGGCAAAAAAATGTACGCGTATGAAGCAGGAGTACTCTGGTTTTAGACGGAAAATATCTGAGTCTGGTAGGGATAGAGAAGACCCAGACCTTTATGATAAGCCCGACTTTTACGAGCAAATGCATGAGCTTGAACGCGGCACTGTCCGTCACGACCCCTCTGCTGTGCTTTGCAGCGAAAGAGGTATCGTGGTGAGTTATGAACCGTTAACAAGTACACGGAGGAAGGCCAAAGTGTCACATACAACTTTGATGGAGTCATTTTTCCAAAGAAAGCTAAACTTCATGATTTGCTAACGGCAGAGATTAAGAAAGGCAACGAGGAGAAGCCCAAAATGCGGAACGTCATCGAATGCTTGGTTGAAAAGATATAGAGGCTACACTTTCCCTTGTTTTTCAATTGCATAGTAAAGCAATGCATCACGTTGTTTCTTGCCGGCATTCGTTTCTTCTGAAACCGTTGCTTCTTCGCCGACTTCATCTTGCGGTAAATAGTGGTCCTCCATGTCGTCAACATAAATAAAGATACTAAGCAGCAGCATGCATGCCCGAGAGACGAAGAAAATGACATTCTCGTGATATAGTTTTATACCATCCTTTAGAACTTTACAGCGATTCTTTAACATAACAAATGCGCCTTCAATAAGGTTACGAGTCTCCGTTGGAAAAACCATCCCATGTCTTGAGGATAGGGTTGGCTTTCATTTCTGATTGAGAGGAGATTTTCATCATATTGACGTTTAAAGTAAATGCAAAGTCCCCATCAGATAGGGGCGTACTTTAATACTAGCAATCATCGGATCTGATGATCCGGAATGTCTGCTCCAAGCCACAACCCATCCTGAATTTCTTCTTCAATGATGACAGAGAATATATGGTGAGTCACCAAAAACCGCAGGCCTGCCAATATCCGCAAATGTGAACCTTCGAACCGCCGATACCACCGCAAAAATTTCGATGCACGTAAATACTTTGTAGCAACGATACTCGTAGTATTGTTCCTCAGGACAGCCAGGCCACGGAATATGGGTGCCTTCGACTGCGCCAACACAGTACGGCAACCCCGTGATCCGTTCAAATCCGTCAATCACTTGAGCAAGTTCTTGTTATATAGTTCGGAGCCGAAGCTCTTGGTCATAGGTAGAACAGATAACTCGCGACATGAATTTACAGCCTCCGATAACGTGCTGGGACCAATCCTTAGTTGCCTTCCTACGGCCTCGCTCGTCGTGCCACCACAGTACATAAGAAATGCAGACAAGCGTAGCTCAGGGGCAGAGGGGCACGGAAGTTAGTTGCTGCACGGGTGAGATTTGTGCGTGTGTCTCGCATTGCTCTAAACAGAGTGAGAGGGATACGAAAAGAGATATCCAAGACCCGCTGGCAATAAAGCTTGGTTGCATCGCGTAGTTGAAGAACCAAGCAATAGTGATCTTATGGTGCGAAGAACTGCAGCAATTCTTCAGCAATAGAAGATGATGATTACACTGTAAGCAATCATACAAGTGAGAAGTGTGCCCAATTTCTGAAGGTAGACATTTACTTGTTTACGGTAGCACTTCAATGGGGAAAATAATCCCTACCACAATATCTCATGCTCTATGCCTGGATCAAGTCGCGGCTCCCTGAAAAGATAAACCAAACCCATTGCAACCCGGCATCTTAGGTTCTGAAAAAATGCCTTAGCCCTTCTCATAAACCGCCGTGCACATCAAGACGTCAGCAGTAGCCTCTTGGCTACAGCATTTAATGCTTACCGAAGAGCCCGCAGGAACTACATGTCCTACATCGAACGCGGTATTATTATCTCAACTACTACTTGAGGACATGTTTGGTGGGATGGAAGACGAAAAATGCCTCCTCTACTTTCGTTTCCTGCGCCAAGACCTCCTCCAACTTGTTGATGTCATCACAGGCAGGCCGTTTTCGTACGCAACGAAAAGAAATGTGTACTCCACCACAGGACTGCTGTCCACTTGTGTTTTACTTAAGAGCTTGTCTACACTTCAAAGATGGAAGGACTTAGAAGTATTGTTTCGAAAGCATATCGCCCATCTCTCGGAAATCTTCTGGGAAACGATGGATAGCATTGTAGACGAAAGGCAAGAATTGCTAACGGGACCGATTGCTGCAAGGTGCACGAGTCAGAGGGCGGAACACTTTGCTATGCAAGTCAGAACCAAGATAGGAGCGTTAAGAACCTGTATAGGGTTTATCGATGGGACAGTGATAGAGATATCTTGCCCTTATGATGCTGCCCTTCAGAAAGTTGTTTACAACGGCCATAAGAGAAACCACGCTCTCAAATTTCAAGCAGTAACGACAGCGGACGAAATGTTTTATCACTTCTATGGGCCCATAGAGGGGAGAGGACATGACTGGACATTGTACTCAAGGTCAAATCTTGACGCACAACTCGAAAAAGTCCTTAGCATCAACGGCAGGCAGTTCTGTATCTACGGTAACAGCCGATAAAACTCTCGAACCTACCTAGGCACCCCGTTTCAAGGTTCAAGAATCACCGCCAACAAAGCTGCGTTCAACCAGGCGATGTCTAACGCGCGCATCACAGTTGAATGGATGTCTAAGGAAGTCAAAACGAATTGGACGACCGCCGACTTCCCATGAAAGATGCGCGTCCTACAGTTTCCTGTTGGTACGCTCTATCTTGCAGCTATGCTATTGTGCAACATCCGCAACTGCTTTTACCTAAAACATACATACTGCTACTTCGACAGAAAACCGCCGACAATAGAGGCTTTCTTCAGTTGGAGAGAAGAATAAACAACTTATGGTGCCTCCTCAAAGGCTGGGGCTGCCGCTCTGCCGCCTTTAATACTTCACTCCGACTACACTCTGGCTGAAGCTTGCTCCTCGCGATCGCCACGGACCCCGGACTCCAAGCTGCAGCGCCAGCCTTCGAGGACGTATCAACAGCCCCACTCCCCCCTCCACGCTCAGTAGAACTTGCCCCGCCGCCCTCGACGCGACCAGTCATCATTTGCAGCATGAGCTGCATCTTCTTCAGCTCCAGATCTGCGGCAGCCTCGCGCTCCTCTTTTCGCTCCAAACGCGCACACTTGCGCTCCTCGCAATCTTCTTCGAAACGGCGTTGCTCGAGATCGAGCTTCTTCTGCTCCATTCCCATGCACTGCTTGTCTGACCGCTCCAAGGCCGATGTGAAGGCTACTTCCTCCTCCATGACGTCTCCAACCACATTACTCTTCCCGTGCTTTCTGCCGAGGCTTGCTTCCGCAATACCTTCCTCTTCCTCTTCACCAGCCACCGCAACAAAATTCCCGTCATTATGCTCCCCAAACCGAGCCGTCGCACGCGCTCGAATAACGCCACCCAGTCGTTCTTTCTCTTGCTTTCTCTTATTCTCCTTCTCACGCTTCGCGTTTTGCGCAGAAAGAGCATCGTTGCGGTCGTCCTACATGACCGCCAGCAGCTTGTGGCGCTCACAAACCTCCCCTCCAATCCCTCTCATGCGTCTGCGCGCGATTTTCTCCGTTGAACTTGGCCTGGAGCCGGTTGTACCGATTTTGAAGGGCTTTGCATGTTATTCTGCTTGAGAGATTCTTAGTTGCGTTAGCCTTGCATGCAGCGAGCTCGAAACGCTCGCGCCTCTCCCCGTTCGAGGCAATGTGAGCCTTGCACGCAGAAACTTCGCGGAGAAGAATGAGGTCTTCTTCTTAACTAAACTTTGAGCGCCGACCGGGGCCTGCTCCTTCCTTTGTTGGGATCGGCGCCGTTTGCGTAGGCAACGGTGACGGGGCGGCCAGAGAGGGGTTGAGTACCAAGGCACCGCGTTGAGCTTGAGCTTGCGAGGCGAGCAGAGGCGAAGGAACCTTAGATGGAGAAGAAGATGAGGGCATCGCAGGTTTCATTGGAAAAAGGAGCGGATGAGTTGATTGACGGTGTAAATGGGGGTCGTAGGCGGTGGGAATGCGGTGATGGGCGAAGGACAGTTGCGCACGTGACTTCACTAAATCTTCCAGTTTCAGCAATTTACATCACGCTCGAAAAGAATAATTCTGCAAACAAGCTGTCACGTGTACACCTATTGCAGAATTTCTGTTTCGGAATTGCTGAATCGTCGCACCGTAAGATACCTAATATCGTTGCGGATGTGCTGCGAAATTCTCCCCGCTGTGCCATGTCGTTGCTCGTTCGGGATTAAAATTAGTGCCAAAGCCGCGCTTTCAGTACTGAGAGCAATAGCGGCATGCTCTTCCGGCTCGTTATCAATTGCCATGAGCGCCTGCATCAGGGGTAGAACAGTTGGACGAGCATCGGTCATGATGCATTGCGGGAAACAGAAATCTGGGAATGATGGTTGTTTGAAAATTGTCCAAAGGTTGGGGTCTATTCAAAAGCGCCCAAAAACGTTTTCCATTTTTGGGAACTGTGGACAGCGGCGTCGTGTCATATGGTAAAGGGAAATAGAAAATTTTCAGGGTAAACTACACAGCATGCGCCGTGCGCTGTCTCAATGTAGAAAAGGCCTAAGTGAAGGGATAGAATCATCCGGACCGTTAAACTGATCAACTGAATCCTCATCAATAATTAAATAAGAGCGTCGGAAGACAAAGTGGATATTATCTAGCTCTTGAAGCAATGTAGATTTGGGGGTAAGGCGGAGGAGTTCGTACGCAGTCCGAATTGGTTTCCCGCTGTGGTCTTGGCGACTTGAAACGTTAACGAAATTTGCGGTAGTTCACTGGACGTATCCTTTTTCTCATGTGCCTGACTTGCCACTACGTCGATAGAAGTACACTGCTTAGTCCCACGAAAGTTCTGATGGGGAGGGAATGATGGGTTTTTTACCCTTGTCTACCATTTGCAAAGAACCATTTGCTCTCTTTTCCTTGTGAGTCGCAATGAGATCGGCGGAGACCATTGCCTGAGGTATGCCTTGGATGGAGGTGGTAACTTCGGACCATCTCAAAGCGACCCATTTGCTTGCTACCGTACAGGAAGTTACTTAGGAAGGTAGCATGAGAAATAAGCTCAGAACAATCCTCGTGTGCTCCACGAGAAGATTGAAATTATTCAGCGCCTTTGAATAGTTTCTGCACAAGCGAGCCAAGGACTGAGTTCTCACTTTCAACAACGCCTAGCTTATTATGCATTCTCGCCGGAAGAGCCTCGAAGCCGATATCGAAATATCTAAGAGCGTTACAGAAATTTTTATTAAAGAACTCGGGGTCTCCAGAAATCTTCTTGCGAGTGCCGTGTATATTTATCCACTTAACCTCCAATTCTGTTGAAGCTACATAAATTTCGCGGGAAGAGAGGAGAGCCGTGACACAGTAAGCTGTGCCGAAATCGACAATATGCAAAGCTGGTGCGTTTTACATTTGCTATAAGAAAAGGCAGTCATGCCGCAAGTGCTCATTAAAGCATGTGAGAATCCTGTTGAGGGATACGATGTGGGATGGAAGAGGTCTACCGGTTCCCTTGCATGAGGTACACCGACGGACAACAGATTTCACGGATTGCTTGAAAACGGGTGTAAGGCCATCGACGCTTTGAAATATGCGAATCATGTCACCGTACGGTAATTGTGTGTAGCCATGAAGTTTTTTTGCGAAACGACTCGCAATTTTTCCGTGTTTAAAGCGGTGATTCATGTGGTTGGTTTTTCTGACGACAGATAAAAAGGTCAAATGTGAGGAAAAGAGGGGCCGGAAAGAATTTTCTTTCTATGGAACAGCGAGGAGGTATGTACGAGCGGCATCCTCATCTGAGTAAGGAATAGGTTCGCAGAAGGTTTGAAAATAAAGTTGATGTCCGGATAGATTGCGTACTAGAGGAGGAACGGGAAGCAAGTGATCCGGCCCCAGCAGGTTTAATTGGTGACAAACATCATTGCATAGCAAAAAGAGATCCTCACCCTCTGTTACGTAGAACGGGATCTTGACCGATACACCTTTTAAATCGGTAACGGGAAATTCTCATATGCCAATTGTCAAAGAGAAATCACTACAGTTGTTCCCATAGCCATGAAGGAAAGGCACACAGTCAAGCTCTCGCATGAAAAATTCGATTCCCAATGAAACACAGGGGAGCTCAATAGCACCGATTCCACCGGTACTGCGGGGCAGCTGGGATCGAAGATTGGGTTAGGATCTCGCTGACCTGCAATGAAATCAGAGAGGGCTCCGGCTGAAGCCACTAATCTCATTTACCTGAGCCGTTGCCGGAACACTTCGGAAAAAAAGTTGAGGCTTGTTTCTTTGGCCCCTCTCGATTACCCTCATTGCGCTTCCTCTTTTTCAGAGTGAATTAAATAGGCTCCTCATACTCTGCATCACCTCGATAGTGATCGAAATGCCCACAATCATAGAAGACTAAACGGCACTTCTTCGAACCAGAGCTTTTTCCCTGATGCCTTTTTCCATCCTTAAGACCACCGCTACCTTTGGAACTACCTGCAACAGCAGGAGTACCTGTCCCGGGTGAGGGGTGCTTGAGTATGGATTAGTGGAAGGTTCACCTTGGTAGCGACGAGTTGAGGACATGGAAGATTTGACCTTGTTTTCGAACCTGGCCTTAGCGTCTTTCATTGAGATGCTGGGACATTCCGTGCTTGAGGCGCTAGTGAGGCTTCGAAGTACTTGCACTGCATCATCTAGATTTAGGCGGCAAAGTTTCTGCTCTGACTTAAACATTTCAGCAATCGCTTGTGGGGATTAGCCTGATGCATTTGGTGCTGGAAATTACTCAAATAGTTTGGTCATTTCGTGAACTAAAACAGTCCCAATACTCCAAAAATCTGGATCAGGTCCCTCTGGGATAGGATTGAAGAGGGGGGACATTTCAGATATTGATTCCATCAATGCATTAAGGTTCTTACTCGGAATTTATACCATCTCGACATCATGAGACTGGCCTTTTGCCCTAGGTTCTGCCAAGGAAACTAGCTGCAACTTAGCATTGATCAGGGTACCTTCATCCAGCGCGGGATTGTTGAGGAGGGCAATGGAGTGAACCGCAGCAATCTGGGAGGATGTTGAAGCATTCAAATGGAGAAGATTCTTAGCTCCGAGGCCACGAAAAAGGGACGCGAAGTTCGAAAATGTCTCATTTGTCTCTCGACGACACGTTGTGACCTTCCTATAGGAGGCAATTAACTTAGTGACCATTTGAATAGGAGGATCTACAGCAAATATTTGAACTATTTTGACAGCAGCCTTGACAGGGTCATCGATTTGGAGGTAATTAATGCGAACTTTTGACTGTAATTCATCATTGATATCCTTCTGAGCCTAGGGTAGCTCACGCTCATTCAAAGTTCGACCTAGTAACTTGAACATCGTCTGCAAAGTACTCTTATTGTCATTATCGTGAGCCCTCTTCAAAGTATCAGCCCACTGGCCGACTTTCTCTCTCCAAATATCGAAGTCACTTTCAGATGAGAATAAACGAAGTGCGAATAACATGAGTGGTTTGTTCATCTTGGCCCTTTAGCATAAATGTGCGGGACCGGTAATAGAAGGGCAAGAGGAAACAATGGATTTCCTTTGGTGGGTATCGAGGGCCAAGAGGTGTAAACGATAGGGCGAGGCGAGGCAGCACGTACCCTCCGGAGTCTTGATAATCGGCCTCCAGATATTTACTTTTACAGTACACCCCCAGAGGTGATTTACATTAACCCCCCGCCCTCCCAGGTGCAGTGTAAATATCAACACAATTTTGGGAATACTGCCAGGTAACTGGCTGGAGAGAGAGTTACCTGCATCTGGGCGTCTTTGTGTAACTGGTAACAAAGGGTGGATTTTTTGCCTAGTTTCTCGGATTCCCTGTCGTAGAGGTCCTGGTCCTGTCCTTCACTTCTCTTAGGTACTCTGATATGCAGTTCGAGGAAAAAGGGAAGCAAAAGAACGGGTTCAGTCACAGAGAAATCACTCATCGACTGCTTCCGGATAGGTCACAGACCTTGAAGGAGGAAGACGTCGTCCCATGCGCGCGAAATCTACAGGAAATTTTTGACACCTCACTCTTTACATTAACCACAGAATTTCTCTGTGACATAAGAAAAGTGCTATTGAATGATTATCTATACAGTACATCGGTTCCGGAAAGATGGAACGTTCTAAAGAAGTTTACCAACAGTTTGTCTAGATTGTTCGCCAAGAGATTTGATTTCTTTTTGAACTATCTTATCTCTACCATCTTGCAGAGCACATCACTACTAAGAATGGGAAGAATGTGGAGGTGAAACTAGCGGGTAAACCAAAGGTAGAACCTTCTACGGTTATGGAAGAAGGTGCAGTAGAACTTGTCACCGTTGAGAAATAATTGGAGGAGCCGAAGCCGGGGACTCGAGGGCAAGTAGAGGGTGGTATCGTGGTTACAGAAGGATAAAGGATGGTGGTCGGCAGTTCTCCGGATTTCAAGCTGGGTCGATGGAATTTGTGATGGTGGGTATTCGCCCGCCTTATAACGTTGCTTCGCTCAGTGATATAATTTATCTCCATAAGTGTCAGTCGGAGATGGATAAGCATTTACGAATGTACAACTGTAAAAATGATAATCTGGTGGAGATTGACGAGAAATTGCGCAGCGATGAGGTATATCCGATAGCGAAAGTGAAAGTGGTTCTCACAGACCCCAAGTATAACATACGAGCGAAGAAGAACCTGGAGAAAAGCTGGTACGACGTGCTCACACGTGAGGACATGGTGAAGACGGTTATTTGAATAGTGACGCACTAAATATGCTCGAAAACTGTCATAGACACAGAGAGAAAATGTTTGTAAATATGCGGGGAATCTGATGGAAATTGATAGAGGAAAATTGGAACGTTACGGAAGGTGGAACCGTCAGTAAACACCAAGAGACCAAACTAACTTTCCAGAAAACCCTCAAGACGGCCTCTTCACTTGAAAAGGACAAAATTGGGTATTTTAGTAGTGAAGGAATCGATTTTTATTGCATTTTTATGATTTTAGTACTGTATAGTGAAGAATTGAAAATTTCTCGCTCTCTATATAAATCCTGGTTCTGACGGTCGGTCAAACCCTGGAAAACAACAAGGAACAAAAAAAAAACCCTTCAACCCAAAAGCAACCAACTCAACCTGCCCTCCCTCCTCCCCTTCTGTGCACTACTAACCAGTCCTCAAACCCCCCTCAGAATCCTTCGTCGGGCGGCCTCGCTTGTTTCTATGCAAGGGCGTCGTTCGACGATACCTGAGAGTTTAGTCTACCTAGAATTCCTCGCTACAGAGGGCGTAGCACTTTCTGTGTACAGGTAAGCAAGGAACTGTTGGGGAAAATTTGCCATAGTGGCATAAAGCGGTGGGTAACGTAAGGAGGTGCGAAAGAGGTAAAGAGGTTGGAAAAGGTAAGGGATGGGACAAAGAGGTAAAGAGGTGGGAAAAGGTAAAGAGGTGGGACAAAGAGGTAAAGAGTGGGACAAAGAGGTAAAGAGGTGGGAAAAGATAAATGGTGGAACAAAGGTAAAGGGTTGGACAAAAAGATAAGGAAAGGAGGGAAGTAGAGGATTTTTCAGGAAGGTAACTCCTTTGGTTCCGCCCGTCTTCAAATCCACCCTAGCCATAGCTCTTCCACAGGGGAACCGAACTCGCCGACATCAAGTGGGTCTTCGGAGGAAATCGACAAACTCATCCACTCTGTCATCGAAAAATAGAGTTTGTAGGCGACTCCGGGGTTAGTCGGCAGCCAAAAAGCTCCAAAGGTAAGACTGAAACATTCCCAACGGTACCCAGAGAGGTAAAACCAACGGACATCTTTGTACTGGAATCAGCCTTGGCGCATCAACAGGATTGGACAGTCGCCAATAGAAGGAGTGAAGGTAAACTGGCACGAAAAATTCCAAAAAGCCACGCACGCCCAATCTCACTGCCGGACTGTCCAAGGTCAGCATCGTCGCGCCTGCTTAACGGCTCTAAAAGTTAGCTTGGACAAGGAAGAAAGAAGGCCAGAACGAAGAAGAAGTTAGCAAGCAACCACTGTAAGGTGTTCCACTTCCGAACGGCGACCAAAGACAAGTTTGAGGCCCACAAAGCCGGTTCCAAGCACCTCATTGCTTTGATTCGTGGTAAAGAGGAGGCGAGAGATAAGTTTGCAGACCTAGGCAACGGTAGTGGAAATGGAGAAACTGGAATCGGCGACAAGGATATGAGAGAACTTTGTCGTCTTGAAGGACAAAAGGAGGGGGCAACGAAAATACGTTAAATTAGTTGCAGAGGAGGATCTTGGAAGGAGAAATAGTTTCGATCGGGGTTGCAATTGTCTAGGGTTGGAATGAAGCCTCCGACGACCTATGAGGAATTGACGACTGTGAGACGTTTTTCGGAGAGTGGAGGAGTCATTCTTAAAGGGCTAATGTCTTGGTTGAGAGAGTAAGAAGGAGGGCAGTGCCGCAGTTCCAATTTGTGAGACAATAACGACAGCTTCAGCGGAGAAGAGATCGTGGAGGGAAGAAGTGGTTCAGCAAGGATTTGAGCGAAGGAATTTTTGAGCGATGATGAGATCTAAGAAGGATGTTTGCTTGCAATCACGGAAAAAACTGGTTTGAGAACGGAGAAGAGAAGGGATTACAGGGGACGATGAGGAAATGGAGGGATCAGAAGAGATATCATTCCAATTGTATGGCATTATAGCGGTCTATGGTACTGGTTGCTTCGTTTTGTGCTGTGGGTCTGCGCTTGAATTTTTGGGAGTATTGTGCTTTGAAGAGAGTATGACCTTGTTCTAATACGCATGCATAGTTGAAATGGAGACCCCAGAAGCGTCGAATGTCGTCTAAGATGTGATCGAGAAGTTGGAATTGGAGGGTGCCAAGATTTGAGGTATGAAATGGACAGAGGACCTCGATTGCTATGTGCTTGAACAAACGGATTTGGCTGCTGAGTTTGGACGGACGAAAAGCGGCCCATTTTAAGACGGAGTTGTAGCACATGGAAGTGGGCAGCAGTTCTGTGTACTTAGAAAAGACAGTTTTGGTGGGAACAGAATCGATTTTTGTACAACAGCGGTCGAAGAAATCACCAATTAGGGGAAGACCATTTCAATGGCGCGGTAGTCTCTTACTGCTAGCATTCAACGTAAGCTGTTGGAGGTGAAAACCGTTTAAACACTGGCCGCTTTCGGAAGTGGAGAGGTCGAAGTGAAGGTCGTTAGCTTGGGACTGTTTTTTGATGGCAGCTGAGATGAAGTTGGAGTGCTTGAGAACGGCGGTGCGGACAGAGTGGAACGAACAGCGAGAGTTTGTGGAAGTGAGGGTGGTGAAAAGATGTTCTGAGCTGAGTCGTTCGATGGTGGCGAGCATAATGAGTTTGGAAACGCCGAGTTGGAAGTTGTGGAAGGGTTCGAAAGGAAAGATGTTGCATCAAGAAAGAAATGGCGTGGTGTTAAGAAGGGGGTAAGAATCGAGGAATGGGGTTTATTTTGAGATGGAGAGGGAGTGAGTTGCTTAAAGTGCTTGGTCCTTGAAGTACCGCGCAACTCCAGGCTTGCGTGCGAGGAGAGCTATTTCGGAGTCTGAGAGGAGGAAGGAGTGCTTGTTGCGGGCTGGGGGTCAGCTGCTGTGATCGAGGTGGATGAGCGTGAGAATGTGGGTGGAGCTGTGGATGAGTGACTGTTTATCTATGACACGGGTTCTGGATGCCGGTGCCGTGGGAGATAGCGAGAAAACCCTGTGCCTCCGGGATTTCTGCGCAGTTGCTGGCGACGATTTGGTAGCAATGACGAAGAACGCCACTTTAATCGCGAAATAGGAAGCAGAGGAGGCACGGAGTAAAGCGAATTGAAGGAGGGAAGACATAGATTGCTGAATGAGGTCCATTTTGGTTTGACGGGGTATGTTGGAGGAGGAACAAGTGATTATCTATGCATCTGGAGAGGGGAAGGTAGGGTTGAAGGAAGTTAGAAGGTAAAAGAGGATTTTGAGGTTATCGGAGATGCTTTTGCGACGAAAGGAGTCGTATACGTTGAGGAATGTGATGTTAAGGGGATAGTAGGTGACTGACGAAGATTGAGATAGATGAGGACTTATTGGAGTAGATTTGGGCGAAGCCGATGAAGGAGTAGACAAAGGTGGTGTGGGAGTGATGCAAGATGGTATTATTCTCGTGGTCTGCATGAATTGCGGTTTTGAGTGTGGGAACTACTTTTGAGATAAGTGTGACGGCCATATGGTATGAGATAGCGGGTGAATCGGATGCAGTTTTGCGGGAAATGGGGTGGAAGAAGGGGCTCTTGAAGTGCCCAAGGTCAAGCTGTTTTTTGAGGACTTGAATTGCGTTTTTCTGGAAGATTGTGGTGGAGAAACATTTGTGGGGGTCAGAGAGGGTAGAGGGAGTGAAACAGATGGCACTGATTTTCTGATGGAAGAGGTTTGCTGGAAATAAAGCGATGCTTCGCGGGAAAGAATGAATTCTGGAAGGTTGATTTGGATAAATGGGGATCTTTGAGAAGGGAGATGAGCTCGTCTGCTTGTCGTTGGCCAAGCTTTGAGGCAAAAATAGTTATATAGAAGGCCATTTTCTCCAGATAGGGGTTGTTGAGAAGGGTGGTAGATAGAGGAGAGGGAGGACAGGAGGAATAGGAGGCGGAATTGAGAGGAACAGAGGTGGCGGCAATGTGAAAAATGTCTCGGTATGGAGGGGGTGTGAGCGGTGGTGGTGGCGGTTGGAGTCATGGTCAGCAAGAGGGACGTTGTTGGAAGGAAGATGTGAGGGAGGTGAGTGAGGGCGGATTTATGACATGGACTTGTGTCGCTTTATTCATGGAAGGAAGTTGGGTTCATTACCGCCAGGGAAGAGGAAACGCTTGTTGTAGAGAGGCGATGAGAGCACCTTTTCTGGGTCCCAAACCGAAAGCGAAAGCGGGGGTTATTGAAGCGAAGAAAGAGCAACAATTGAAGCAGAATAAAGGCATAGTTGTTGAAGGAAAGTTAGTAGGGAAGATAGTGGTGAGGAGCGTAGAGGGAGAGATAATATGGTTAACGCAGAGCACAAGGCAGGGAGGGATGGTGTAGAGGATCATGGAATACACTTGAGACTAAGTAGTTAAGAGGTGTGAATTATCCTGCCAGGTCGTTTTGGAGTCCTAAAACGATTGATATATATCAAAAAAGATTGATATAAATGAAAAAATAGTTTAGTTACTATACTGAATGATAATAACAAAGCGTGTATTTGTGATAAAAATATCCCCAATGCAATTTTTACTGAGCACCATACTGCTCAAATCACTCCTAATCGCAGTAGTTCGCGATTCTCCAAACAATTCTAGAATAAACACAATAGGACCACACTGGAGACGTCATTCTATGATACTGCAGAGCTTCGTGGAATGCGGGCCACCTTATTCCGAATTATTGACCCGAGAAGTTTGGGTTACTGAAGCACGAAAAGGAACACCTAAAACGCGTTTTGATCACCATACTGGTCATTACATAGCACATTATCCATGCTGGCCTCGAAGATGCAGTGCTGCGGGTTCTTCCTTAGGCTGTACGACAATGATTGCTTCAGCCTTTCTTCGGTATTCACCAAGCCCTCTGATCCTAGTCAGCCCCTTCCGCGAGCTGGTCGTCTGTTTCGATATATTTCGAATCAATAACAATTTTATGGAATGCCATGAATCCCAGCAAATCTTTCTTAGTCCTGGGTAGGTCCTCATGCACAAGTATGTAAAACAATAAAAACGACTGTACGTAGTTCTGTGTCCACGCCGAGACCCATCTCCAGGGTTCTGCTCACAAAAAGTACAGTATATGACAGGCCCTTGCTTTGGAGTATCGCCAATTACCTCCAACCCAACCTTTTCCCGTCAGGCGAGTTAAAAAGTATTAATCGCTTCCTCTTCTGTCTCCCTGCCGTTGCCACCAGATGTTTCGTCTCTTCAGACCCAACCTCCGCAGTTTCCCTCGCGTCGGCAGATTGACATTCAATGAGCTCGAGACTAGCAGCGTAGTGAAGCAACTCCAAAGATGAGTCAAACATGAAGATTGCAGTAGATTGAACCTTATTGAGAATGCCTCTGTACTTCTAAAGAGATTTAAAAGAACTCTAAAGGAGGAAGGCACCATTTTCTTTCATCCTTTCACTAATAAAATGCCAGAAATAGAACCTGGACTGCGTTATGCTGCGAAAGGACGCCGTTACAAATACCGGTACGGTATGTGGGGAGGTTCTTCGTGCGCCCATCGAAGAATGGGATCGAACAGAGCTTGGAGGGAGAGCCTGCATGTAGTTATAAAGATTTAAGGAGAGCGAATGAGGGCCGTGTACAGTACTTCAGTCTCAGAGGCAGCGACATAAATAACGATGCGCATAGATATCACCAGCAGTTGATGTATAATTTGACTCATGTGCTCCTCCGGGATGTATTTCTTAGAATTATCATCTCCCACGACGCAAAAAATAAGGCCCGAAGAGATCCGTCCAAGGGAACGGGCAAGGCTCGTTCGTTGAACTCCCGTCTTGATCTCTACATTAGCCTCAATGCACAACTTTCGATCAACCTCAAATGTGTAATCTTCATCAAAAGATCCATCATGAAACAAATCTACCGGTAGCAAAGCGACCCCGTCAGGGGAGCATGCGAGAAAGGGGACATCTTTTCTCTCAACCATTCCAACCTCGAACAGCACCCCAACACCCTCCATACTGTGAATTGCAGCACCTGCTGATTTCTCGTTCATAGTCCCGCGTACCATTGATTCGGAGGAAATCTTTGAGCTACACCATGAGGTATACATTACTTTACACCAGTCTGCAGTAGATCGCTCCTCTGTGCTTGCTACGCCGTCCAGTCGTAGTTTATTGCGCATTGTATCATTTCGCATCAGCATCATACCCGCGTTCGTTCCTGTTATGAGTAATTGGCGAAGGAAGAACCAATCGGCGCATCTTTGTGCCATTGTGAGACAATTTCGTGTTTCCAGCACACGCCTTTCCACAATCTCCTTCATTTTTTGACGGACTGTATCTTCTGACGACGCTCTTGTAAACAAAAGGTCCCTTTGCCCACTGTTGATATCTTTGGGAACAGCAACCCAATCATTAAGGGAACTCTGCATGCATTCTGGAATCGTGAACATGAGGCGTGGCACTTTGCAAAACTTAGCAGTCCCCCGCTCTCGTACAGCGATGGAAGTCACTCTCTTGACCCCAAAACGGTTCCCTTTTGCAGGAATATGTTTGGCGGAAATAGAGGAATCAGATTCGAGGTCCGCCTCGTCCTTGATTACAAATTCTAAAGATCAATCAAAGTCAGATATAGATAGTTCCTGGGCTGTGCCCGACCCTTCCGTAATTTCAGCGTTGGCTTCTAAGAAAATGGCCCCGTTCCCCTCCCCCGTGCCATCCGGAACCGTTGAAGTGTCCTGATGATTTACCTCAAGACCCTCCTTACCACGCTCGGTATCCAGATCCCCATATACCTCCTCCAGGTCCCTGCGGTGAATAAAGAAGTAAGACTGCCCTCCAAAGGCATGTGACCGGATGAGGTGCTCCGGCATGACAAGTATGGAACTTAGGCAGATTCCACGAAGTATTTCTAGAATGACTCCTTCCCATACCCCCGATCCGCTGTAATTACGCAACCAATCAACGCTTCTTCACTCTTCTCGTCCAAAATACTAGACAGAAGTTTAGCGACAGACTCCGTCTGTTCCTCTCCTCTCCTTCTAAATCTTAGCCCAAGGACCACGCGAAAAAGCGCGTCTGCAATCCAATCCGCAGAATGGCCTTATTTTTCAACCTTTCGTGCGTTGAGCATTTTCACTTGATTTTTCGCTGCACGTGTTCCGCAAAGGTCATCGTCAAGCATCGCAGTCAAATGCAGTGGAAAAAAAACACATTTCTTGTCTGTCTAAACGCAAGGTGTTCAAACCCCGAAAGGTTGCGAGTCTGATCGGGTTGGGAGTTCTATGTCAATCCTCCCTCTTTTTCCCTGCCTGTTGGTGAATACGCCAGTAGATTGGAAAAAATAATTCGTAAGCGGGCGAGAGGAAGTGTTGCCGTACCGAGAGAATCCGTCATAAAATAGCTTTCTCAAAGCTGAAACCTGAGGTGTGCATGAGGAGAAGCACTGCGAGGAATCGATAAATATACGCGCTTGAAACGGCAATTCGTTCACTCGATGAAGCACTACTGCCTCGTTATTCCAGTCTCTTATCTGTTTTAAAAGAGGGTCCAAACAAAACGAGGATATAAAAACGAGTAGATGCGATGATTTGCACTGCACATTGGGTTATGAGGTTCTCCACGTCATTTTTGCAAAACAAAGTAGATCTCTTCCCCACTGTAATTTCGGTAAATTCGTCTTCAATCATAATAGAATTACACTCATCACTTCATAGCTTCCAAGCCACCGAGGGATCCAAAGAACTGCTTCCTCCTCGACGTCTGAAACTACGCGCTCCCTTTCTTCGAGAAACGCCAAGCCCTCGTCCACGCACCCTTCCCCTACCAAGTGCTCTCTCCCGCCCCCTCATGCTTTCATCGAAGCGCCGAGTCTGGTCAGATCCGTCAGGAACACCTAGGTTAGGGGCGTCAACTGTTTCAGGCTGAATAGCGTCTGTCAACGCCGTATAAAGTTGGAATCACAAAGGAAAAGTATTGGAAGGTAGAAGGTGCGGTAGGGCGGGCACCAGGATACGAGATGGAGTTTTAATGCCACATAACTTGAGGAATATGGTGCAGATCTGGCTCTTTTCTGTTGTGGACTGGGGTTGGTGGACATTGACCTCGCGGGTGGGGTAGCGTCTCGGCAAGTTGTCCAAATTTAAATTTTGAAAGTCGAGTGAACGCACAAACCCTTTTTCTCTGTCATGCAGTGAAATCCAACGTTAAAATAGCCAGAAGCTTCGCTTTTGGTCCTCCAATTTGCCTTCCTAAACTGCTTTTCTGGCAACTATACTGATCAATAGCAGTTTAACAGAAATTTATATTTTTAGGTACTGATCAGTATGGTGCTCAGTAAATTGATTGAGGATAGAAACTAGCAATCATGAATGTATGAAATATTTTTGGAAATTGCCCCATCCGAATCAGGATAAATTCACTAATTTTTGTGTCATCCTTTTATTCCTTTTTTGAATACCAAACTAGCATCACGAGAACACTGACGTGTTCTATCTTATACCACACGACCGTTGGGTCGAAAAGATATATGGGGCGTTGATTCAGTCTTGTTTCGGCTTAAAGAATATGCTTATGGAGTGGAACCACTTCGCGGTAGTGACAGGAAATTTTTGCAGGGGCTAAGAACCTGTGCAGTATTGTGGAGGATACCACTGTGAACCGAACGAATTCCAAGACTAAATACTGCAACAAACCCAGGAGGCGAATAAAAGTACAACATACGGCACATAACTGACCATAACTTCAGTCGGATGAGGATGCTCAGTCAGATCGTAATTCTCATTGAATTGTCTTCAGCTTTTTGAGACGTTGTTTTTATAAAAATAGTATGTTTTCAATTGTAAATAGTCATTTTCAATTGATGTAATCAATTCATTGCATACAGTATCAGGCAATAAAAATATATCCCCTTCGTATTAGTCGGTTTTTCTGTAGTCACACACAAATTGAGGTGGAGATCTAGTAACACATCACATTTTTATTGCATGTGATCCTTCGAGCCAAAACCGAAGCAAAGGAAACTCTAAAATATTTTTAGTAGTAGTCCTCATGAGTGAAAATAGAACGACTAAACAGTATTGTTTGAAATAAACAACTCAAATTCAAGAAGGTCATAAAAACTTGGATATTATATATCACTCGGCATTTTAAGGTTTTCGGGTAAACCTTGCTCTTATGATACAATATATATCTCATGGATTATTAAATGGCTTCATAGCATTAAAAAGGCAGTAAATCAATAGTACAACCAGAAATATGTAGAATTATTTGATTTATATGTGTCCCATTTCGAATTTTATTGCCTCAAAGTAAGCACTTCGTGCTCTCTTTGGTTTTATGAAACGCAACTAGTTCCCTTACGAATTTTAACGTCGGAAACAATAACGGCGTAGCAATTCAAGTATGAGGGTCATAATATAATTCAGTGGAGATGTAAAAAGGATTTTAACATATTACGAGTCGACGGATTTTAGAGGGCTTAATGGACTACGACTAATACCATAAAAGGAGGTTAGAAACCTTTTTTGATATTTTAATTTTTCTTCATTTTTGGGATTTTTAAAAGGAATATATCGACAAACATCTCTTTGATGATCATTTAAATTATTCGAATACATTTCGGACATTATACATCTATTCAATACGTCATCAATATTTCGATGCAAGTGGATTTGTCTTCTTTTTATCAGTAGTGCGAAAATATACACTACAAAATAAGATAGTCCAATCAATAGCACCTGCGATCGACGAACTAATTACTTTAGATAACAATAGGACATATGTACAACACAAAACACTTTTCTCTATTCAATTTTTTGGCTGAAATTTCACTTCATAACAGGTGTTAATGAGTACTTTAAGAGTATCTATCAATATAAAATACTTAATAGCTTACGCTTGGATAGGAAAGAGGAATTATACTTGTTCGTTTAATGATATTTATTGGAAGGAATATTTTTACCACAAAAGTGAGTTCCACAATCCCTTAGGGTTATGTTAATTAGACTAATAAGTCCACCGGTTACCATGAAAGTGATATTATCAACAAAAAATTGTTGCAAAGAAAAACTTTTCTATAGCCTGACTATATTAATAAACTACGTTGATATTTATCTTTCTTTAATGATTTACTATATAGTATACATCCTAGCACAAACTGATTCTATACACAAAAAGACAAGGGAATATAACATGTAAATATTATCTAAATGGTAGGTAAAATAGAAGTGAGGTTCCCAATAAGATCTCAGTTTAACTTTTCTGTGACTTGTTCCGTAAATTATCAGTACGGTTGACTCAAGCTCAAGTGACCAACAGTTCTTCTATCATACCTAGCTTTCTACATTTTTTGGTATTTTTCACATACTTACTGCTAAATAGGATATTTTCTCCATTTTACCCAACATGATGACGGTAATCCTTACTTAAAGGGTATTTTATAGGAACTAGACCAGAAACGGATATATTTAGCTGCCAAAAATTTTTGAGCAGTTTTGAGAATTTCATATTTTTTTATTGATGAGGTTTACGGACTAGCTTCTTTAAACCAGAGGAGAAGTAATAAAGGCATTAATAAAAAGTAGAGGGTTTAAAAACTTGAGTCCTTTTATCCATAATTATTTCCCTCGAAAATACACTAATTTCCTCTCCCATCTGTAGCGTATCTTTCTAAACTTGAGGTCTGCTCAACAAAGAGTGATCAAAACAACAAAAGACACAAAAATCTGCTTCCCGTCTTTAGCTGATCGGACTCATTACTATAAATCGTTAGAAACTCGCTAAGCGTGTTGAATACAAGTAGAGGTGTAGATGTTATACATACATGAGGAGAGTTATATGCTTCTGAATTACATGTATGTTACAGCTAACAAAAAGATCAGCTCAGCGAGATCTTTCAATCGCAGTGTCGGATTTGCGGGCTCTCGAACGTACAAGCGCTTGCCCACAACAATGGTCAGCACTGGGAACACCCAGTCCCACTGCTCGAGTAACAGGCTAGATGTCACTCACAGTCAACAGCTCCGATGGTAAGCAGAACAAACGTCAAATCTGCACCGAGTAACAGACTAACGCCCACTCACTGGGCGCCAACCCTCGACACCGACAGCCTTACTTAAAAAAACAGTCAGTACAACTTTACCTACCAAATGAAGGGTAACGAATCCGCACACACAGGCATAGTTTAACAGGGTCAAGATCCCTAGATAGCCAAACACAAAGATGGCCTACCCTTCAATACTTAACCGCCACGTTTTTGTCCCGAACCTATTCTTTTAAACAGCCGTGATGTTATCAATTGAAACTACTATCATCCTGCTATGGCTCCTCACGTCATTAACTTCAATTAGTCGCCAGTTGGGCTTCAAGTAGGCTACCATGATTCAAATGAAAACCAGGGTGAACACCAATGAAGTTCATTAAACCGATCATTTCTTACAGTGCAGCCGATTCTTTGAAAGTCCCTTCGCTCCGAATTGCGTGGTACTTACGAGCTCATGAGATTGGCCGTGCCACTGGGTGAGTTTGTTTGCATGATAAATACGTGAATGACTTGGAAGTTATCCCCAAAGGCCATTCTGACCCGTCCAGCAATGCGTATTATCCCAGAATATCACGCCTAGTCGGCCCAACTGCCAGATACACAACATGTATATAGTTATTATTTCTGTATTGGATCTTAATACGTATTATTTTGTCTTCTATTGAATAATAAACAGGTATTTTTTATTCCAGCTCAATAATCCAATAGTTAATTTATTTTCAAGCACTTAACCAAACAGACAGAAAAGCTTCATTCACTGATTAATTCGATCACATGATTTTTCAAGCGTGAAAACGCTATCGAGAGGTCTCCTTGATACTATTGTCTCTAAGAAGTTACAATTTCTGCTCAAACAGATTGAGGAAAACAAGCGAACTCTATAGATTGTTCTTACTTCCTCCACGTGACAATTGCCAGAGGGAAGCTCTTCGTAAACTTCTGGATAGTCTGTGTCAGTCAATTTTTTTCGCGATGGAGGATTAGAGCATTAAATAATGAAAGAAAGCCTGCCGAAAGGGCCGCAATATTCGCTCCATATGGTGAATTCAATTTGATCTCTTCGTGATTTGCAACACTCTAGAGCTAAATAGTAAATATAGTTTCAGTTACTTAGTAGTAGACCTAGTTACAGAGCTGGGGGTGAGAACAATAAAAGACTAACGCATAATGACATATCAAGCATACATAAAATAATATTTTCAAGGAATATGGGATCAAAGAGCATTATAATACATTTAAAATACATAAAAAATATTTCTAAGGGCACTACAATAGCAGATGAGAGATAATAGAAGCTTAAAACCATCTAACCTATGTAACGAATTTACTTTCAGCCGCCTCAACTTACAACTGCTCAGGTTCGAGTCAAAAATGAGTATCAGGTTACTATTATTACTCATGTAACGAAAAACGAAACATATTAAGAAATTATGTTCATCAATTCAAAGGAGGTCATCAGGGGTGGTAGTGTCTATAAAAATAATGAAAGGTACTCGTTCAAATAAGAATTTAGGCGGAGCATACTCTGCATCATGGAATTGTCGAAATTTGGTAAAGCATTTATATACAATTTGACAGCAGCATGTCACTTCGGCTCCATTAACATATTTTACAAGCCTCCTAGATAATACTTTTGACGCAAATTTTCGAATCTATATCAATCTACCATTTCAATAGAATCGAATTTCAGAATTTTCGAGTTGTATTGACTGAAATTTTTATTGATTTGATATAACTTTCGTTACAATAAGGAATTGATTTCTCTATTGGATATCGATGATAAGTATAACATACGAAATGGGGACCTTTAATTTGATTTTTAGTGGCATACCATTTAAATTGTTGAATCGAGTATAGTGGAATAAAAAGAAATTCGCAATGCCTCTACGCAGATTTGCAAATTTCCATAAAGGGCCGTTAAAACTGAGATAAAAAAATTCAACATTAATAGACAAACGGAGAGAAAATTTAGAAGACAGAGTCCCCACTATTCCAAAATAAATAATTCTATGAATCATAATGTATTTGAACTCCTCTTTTAAGAAAAATTGTTTAAGAAAAATATTTATTATGGTTAGCATTAACTTGTAGGATTTAAGGCTTTTGGACCTTTTGCTCAAACAAAAGAGCTTCTCTAGAGTACGAGATGAAATTCTGGGCTTTTTCAAAGAACGGTTCGGGTTTTTGAAAAACGGAAGCAATAATAGTAGCTTAAATACTTGTACTAGAAGCGGGTATGTGTGTGGTGAATCTTTTAATGTGTTCAAAAACCTGAACCATACAGGTGGTTGGATACACTAGAAGACTAAGAACATCTCCAGGCGACGGCTGAACCATCACCCACTTCAACAAAGTCAAAACGGGGACCAGAAGAAAATTCCACCTTCTAAATACGAGATCCAGACAGCTTGAAAAAATTCTAGTGTAAGAATGACCACTTAAAGACGATTACAACCACGACGAAGAAAACTACGGACGAACTAACTTGTCGACTGACTGACAAGGCTGCGCCGACCACGTTACTTCGGAAACTGTAACAAAGACAGTAGAAAAGCGATAGGAAACGGCGAACTTTGAAAATCCTGTTCGAGGGGAAGAGCCGTCCTTACACGCATTTCCCAGGTTGTCCCACGTTTTCTGTGGAAGCGGGACGACAAACCACTCGAAATAGCCATCAAAAAAGCGGTGTAGCGAGTGATCTTGAGTCATGGTTATTCTGTTACCAGTGTCTGCGGGTAGGAATAGGTCCAGAGCCCGCGCCAAGTGCAGCTCGGGCGCCGAGAAGAGCGAAAAAAAATTGAGGAGGTCAGTAAGGGAGGGAGGGCTGCGGGACGGAGGGTATTGCATAAAGATTTTGTACCTTTGAATAAAAGAGGAGCTATGGATCCGTAGCAAACTTTCTTCAGTGACTGAGTCATGCATTTTTCATCCCTTTTCGGTTTTCACGGGAAGTTGTATTATTCAAAACAGAAGAACGTTACATAAGATAAATTATTGAATTACCCAGTAGTCTGATCGATTGAACAGTCTTCGAACATATAATTTCAACGACATTCGCAATAAAAATGGGGATCTGGGCCTGAAACACAGAATTGATTAGGATTCATATACTATCATCATTATAGATAAAGGAGTTAGTAAAAAATAGCAAAAAGCATAAATAAAGTAAGATGAGTAACAGGGTGGAGAAATTTACATATTAAAGCCACAAATTTACAAACAAAATCTCATCACAGGTAATGCAGGTATATAGGATATCTGCTCTCTTATACATATAAAAATAAGGAACTAACACTGTGAATAGTATAGAATTTAATTGTTAAATTATAATTAAGAGCCCTCATGAAAAATAATGTACCTACTGACAGCTGCGGCAAATAGGAAATGATCTCTGTTGTTACAACCTTCATTACACGAACAATTGCTGATATTTATATGATAAACGGGGCTCGTTAGAACTTAAAGCTGATAATACCATCAAATGCTATTAGAATAGTGAGGTAGCAAGTGATGAACAAGAAGGATGACTTGGGGAACGTTGGGCGACAAATAGTTTACTCTCTTGGCTGTTACTGAATAAAGATAACTAGTTGATAAAAATCCTGTTTTATCCTAATTTCTATATCAAATTGCGTAAAAACTTCACAAAAGATGCCTTTTCAAAATTTCTGCTGAGGTAATTAGTAAGCCTGTCGAAAAATTAGCAACTGTTTTGAAAATCAGAAAATTTATTGAACTTCGCACTCAAGACTTACGTGCGTGTGTATATCAGAAAAGTAACTGATTAAATTTTATGCATATGCATTAAATAGCAAATAAAAAATCATGCAACCCCAAAAATATAGTGAATGTAATTGCAAAGGCGTGGGAAATTAATCAATGTACACAGGCAAAAACATAAACCTGATTTTTCTCAATTTTATTCCAGGTAGAGCTAACTAACAGACGTTAAATACTAGTAAATGTTAGAGGCGTTAAAAGAAAACGAGATTTTCAAGCCTGGAATGGTCGAATGAAAGAGTTTTAATTATACGGAAGACACTTTCAAAACAAAATAACTGCTATACGTTTTTGCATTATTTAACTCTCAAGAATATTTAGATGGAACTAAACTAAAATTAAAGTTGAATAAGTTTTAATTTAAGAACTAGAAAAATCCATTTCATAAAACCTTAAATTTCTTTCCATTCAATATTATTCACAATTAAGTTGCATTTTATAGTTCAAAAAATAATATTATATTATATTTAAAGTACTAATAAGAAAAAGAGAGCACTATTGCTATTTTTGATTTTTAAAAGCAGAGAATCAAATTATTATAGAAGCCGAGGACCGAATAAATTTCGAAAAAATATGTATGTATCCTTTTATTTACCATGGCTTGGGAATACAAAGAATAAAATATTAGACTAATTAAATTGATTTAGTCATCATAAAAAAACTCAAAGCAATAAATTAAATTAGAACACTCAATCCATCGTATTTTAAGCAAAAAATAAATCAATAATAGTATAACGGAATGAAATGTCCTTGACTCAAAACAAAAGCTATGCGATATTGGGAAGCTTCCCTAAATATTGGAGAATGTTGAAAGCAAACCCGTAAATAAGTATGAATTATAATAAAATACAAAGATATGTGACAGAATATTATCACTTATTTGTCTACCACTCCATTTTACTACAGAAAACCCGAGGAAAAATTTTTCATTCAGATATTTTTGAGGGATAATATCAACATTAAACTATTTACAGACAGAATTTGGTTGACTGATTGAGCACAGGTTCAAAAGTATACTTTATTCGCACAACAAATGTTTTTACATGAATCATCGAGTAAAGAAAGTGGAAAACTCATTGTTTGGCTACAAGAGGTCTATTTCGGGGGTTTGAAAACTTTCAATGATTGCATTACAATTACTTGAATATTGGCTACAAAACGCAGCTATCCGATGACTTAACTGTTGGGCACGTTTGAGTTCTTAATTATTTTTCGAAATAAGCAGTCATGTTGAGTAGTTGATCAACCAAAGGTTTTGGAGCCTGCAATGTGACCATAACTGGAGATTCAGGCACATTTAACTACGATACTTATATACCGCTCAACAAAAAATAATGATAATGGGGAAACAAGGGGTTTCATTGACCGTATTAGACCAAGTATGCTTGATTCCACAAATCAGTTTCAATATTTGAAATTAGACTGCGTTTTTATGGAAAACTTCGTTGTATAATTGAATTTTAAAAGGTATGGTGACCGTTATTCGGCATCGTAATGCATACAAGGGACCACATGATAGAAGTATATTAAAATTAGAGGTTCGCAGGTGTTTCTTTCGAGAAAACTGATCTCGTCGGACATTGAGAAGACCAGCATATTCAGAAAGAAGCTCACAAGGTGTTCCTAATACAATATTATCCTTCAAATCCCTGCATGGCAGTTGTAGTGCAATTGGAACTCTTACTGTACTTTCACTGACAGAACTGATTTTGGAGATATCTTTCTGATCTAATTCTCTGTAAAAGCCTTACCATTTCCATCCGCGGTTACTCAAGCTCTACAGACCCACCTTTGGCTCTCCGTCTAAAAAATTGTTATACTGCTGTAGTGCAATGTCCCGTGCGTAGTTGTTCCCGTCTAGGTAAGGAATCCTGTCGGACAATGAGAAAAAACAGCATACACACGCCAGCATTCACAAGGTGTTCGCTGTCCTTCTTTACCTTTAAGTCACCCTTGATGGAATAGCACAGCTCGCCGACGGCGAGGAGAAGTTTGGGTTGTAAAGCGATGGTGATTCTTTGGACGGCTGAACGGTATACTTGTCCTGCGGGCTTTAAGGTCGGACTGAGATACGCGGAATGCTAGAAGCTTTAGAAAAATCGAGTCCGAAGTACCGTAAACACCAAGGGTTCAGTATTGTAACAAGAAAAGATATTTAGAAATTGGGCAGCTGTGTTGATTATTTTCTTTGGAGATAAGTTTTTGTCACCAACTATAACCTTGAAGTGAAAACTTCTTGGACTGTTGGACAGCATAATTGCCCTCCATGTCGTAATGCTGGGTTACGGTCCCCGTTACGCTAAAAATTTGCGATAATCGGATCAAAAGAAAAGAGGACACCGGACGGTGCGGAAAGGGCGACAAGCGATGTAGAGGTCAGTCAGAAGCGCTGAGTATCCGCTTGCAGTTAAGGGTGTTTTCGCAAATTACAATCTTGGAGCTCCTATTTGTAAGTAAAATACTGACTCCAGGACTTCAGGGGTGATTAAATATCACAGATGAACAATGAAATGGGTAATACCAAACAAGGTGGAGAGTGCAAAAATAGAGGAACCCCATAGGACAATAGTGCAAAATTGCCGTATGCCAGTGATTACAGAGGCAAAAGTTGAGAGTTAAGTTTAGAATAATTACCGAAGAGGTTGTATATTCGGGGACCTAGTAGTTAGGTAGACATAAACACTAGTCGGGTAGGTTTAAGTATCTATGACGCGCAGTAAGCAAAATGAATTGGGAAAAAGGAGAAATCTATGGGCGATACTTCGAATTTTTGTTAATACTGTATGCCTACATAATTACTGTAGCAGGGAACAGACGGCGAAGTAAAGGAGAAACCCTCTTCCCCCTCCGGATAGCGCAAATCTTGTAAAGATAAGCAACACATTCGAAGTCACCCCAAAATACCGACATACAGTGGATAAGTCGCAAATACCGTATTAACGATCGCCACATAAACATGCACATCTATAATTTCACCGCCCTAAAATTTCCGTGAAGGGAATAAAAATGGTAGTTTGCAGTAGATACAGGCTACCAAATATTGCTCAAAAAGCAACCCATTAAATTAACATTTTTGGAAAATGAACACTTAATAACAACAGGAAAAATTTTCAGCTTATAATATAACAAAGAAAGGAAAGTCAGCTTACAAAATTTACCCGTAAGGCTTGTCACCTTTCAAAAATGCAAGATGTGTATTAGACAAATCTTCCTAGATCGGATAGTTGAAAGATTAATGTCAGCATGAAATCTAACCAAAACAAGTACATCTTCCTAGATAATTGTACTACAAGCTTTGGCCCCATAAAAAATGCATAACGAGCATAGAAAGATCTACGGAGATCGAACACTTCCGGGAGCAATCCCGGACTTATCATGCGGTTGATATAGTTTTAAACCATTTTCTTAGAGGCGCCATATACATAATTATAAATATCTGGGGCGAATTAGTTCCGTTTTTTTGAGATAACAATATCAGCTCCTGAGCTCTCGCGCAACATCTTCCTTGTTACCCTATAAATCTTCCCGATCTGGAACCTGCAAAAACCCTTCGCAGGCATTCGTTTCGCATCAGAATTACCATTGGGTGCCAAGCATTTTTAATCATCAAGAGGCCTTACTCACGGAATATTGGGCAGGCATTGTTTCACCTTGGAACACTTGAGGTGCGAAAATACGACGACCGCGGTAGAGTCATTATTAGGGATCCCGGTAATTGATGTGTTTTTTTGCGCCCATTCCATCGACCGAAGTGCCAAACCAGAATATTTGCCGACAATTAAGAACATAAGGTCTCGTTACAAGAAATTGTGTGTCATGATTCATCTCGGCAAACACAAAGGTGATCGACACAGGGAAGCACCTGAGCCATGCACATTCTTGTCGGGCGAAAGAAAAGTTGAAATAGAAAGGCTGTTTGTAGAAGTAGATAAATGTGACCGTGGAAACATTTTTTATTATCGATAGCGCAGTTGTTTTTGGATTTAGTTACGACAAAGAAAGAGAAACTTTTGCAAGTATTGCTGCGGGAGAGGGAGCGGGAACTTGAAAAACGGGATGAGATGGAGCGTCTATATCGGGAGCGGCGTGGTGAAAGCGATGAGCCAAACGAGGTGAGTAGTCACCGTACAACAGGCAATGAGGACCGGGAAGAAGCTTAACGTCGACGTCGTGATGAAACAATGAAAAAAAGGAGGACGTCTACAGCGCAAGAAAGGTAAAATGAGATGGGGGAGATTTGAATAGAATGATAGGACTGAGAGGGAGGGATGGTTGGAATGGAAGGGGGTCCAAGTCCGGCAATTCGTCGCGCCGGAAGGGACAGCGGGTGGTGGGGAACAGGGAGGAGGGCAGGTTAAACCGGGGAGAGGATGGAGAGGCCTGAGCGAATGACAGAGGGGGCTGAGGAGACTACAAGCAGGGAGGAGGGACAAGGAGTTGAGGGCAGAAGGAGAGGGGGCTGAGCGATGCACAACCGGGAAAGCTGGGCATGTAAGTGATGAAAGACAGTCTACTACTAATCATGGGAGAAGGTAGGCGAGGGAAGAAGGGAAGGGAGGGTGAGAAGTCTGCAACCAGCCAGAGAGAGCAGGAGATTATGGAGGACGAAGAGGGGGGCTGACCAGGAGAGAATGGGTAGAGAGGAGATGCCCTCAGTGGGGCCTGATGAAGAATTGCCTGAGAGAGGTGAATGAAAGGAGAGTCGGGCGGGGGCGAATGCGAGTAGACCCCTAAAACTGAGGGGAAGGGTTACATAGACGTTCTCAGCAGGCAGCTAAGGGCGGGCCGGACAAGTGCGATATGAGAAAAGGAAATCGCAAATTCATAGGAGAAATCTACAGCGAGAACAAGAGAGGCGGAGCCAACAACAGCGAGTCGAGCGGCAGAGAAGTTTTAACCATCGCCAAAGAGCCTGCAACGTTGAAAGTACATGGGAGGATACGGCGCACGCAGGTCAATGAACAATGGGGAGGGGGGCTTCCATGCTCGTGGAATGATGGCGGTGCTGGTCAAGATCATTCTTCCCCTGGAACTGTCCCACTGCATAGACTTATATCGATATGGATGCGTTTAATTTAGTGAATTTCGGCAGCCCGTACATAGACGATGATATCGACAAAAAGGGGTCCTCTATCATGATGACGAAAGTTATGAGGGTGGGAGCAGCGTAGATATTGATGTTGATGTGCACAGTGGAGCTGGGAATGAGGATGTCGATAGTATGCTCAGTGGTACTCTTGCTCACAGAAACGATGATACCGACGATAGGGAAAAGGAGGGCGTGGAATCTTGACGACATTTTCCTGAAGTACATTTTGTGGGGCGTGCCGTGGAGGACGAGTGATGATGATATACATGATGGAGGGGATACAACATAGGAAAATATAGAGGGGGGCGGTTTGTATGGTGCGGAAGAAGGTTCCCGGGAGGTACCACCCGACACTGTACAAGAAGAATTGGAGATTGACGGTTCCCGAGATTCCCTTACTGAGGGGGAGAATTCTTTAGACGGGGATGTTGAGGGGTCGGACATCAATCCACATATTTATCTTCCCATTCCTGCAGATGACGTTACAGGACATACTTATGGGAGGGGGTCTAGGCCGCGTACCAGGGAAGATTAATCGGAATGACCTTCTAGAAAGGAAGAGGCGCAGGGCAGAGCAGAAGAGGCGCAGGGCAGAGCAGAAGAGGGCTTGTAAGAAGAGAGCAAGGGAGAAGGCGCAAGCAATACTTAATGCGTAGAAAGTTTCTGATGTTACATGGAAACCAAGAGGTTGTGTCCCCGTGAATTTGAATGTGTGTATATCGCTCGATGCGAGATGGAGATGTGAGCAGCAGGTAGGGCACACAAGGCCAACTTGGGGTTACAGAAAGGTTTCAATATAGAAAAGACCATTGAATAGGTGAGAATGAAGTGTCGTCGGGAAAAATATCCAGCTGTTACATCATTTGTGTGGCAACAGAGCGATGAGAGATGGAAACTAAATATTTTTGTTGAGCATTTGAACGAATGTTTCGGTGATAACACGGGGGAAGAAGATGGAAGAGTACAATTTTGCAGTCCAGCATACACAGCTAATCATATCGCAAGGGAAATCCGGAGTTCTCTGATAACCCATAAACCGCAATATCACATTTTCCGGTTGTTTTCAAAGCCTAGGTATTTATAGCCGTCAGCTTCCGTAATCTCATTACCGTGCAGTACGGAAAGAAATCCAAGGATATATGTACATGGCCCGGGCTGTAGATATGGCATTACTGGAAGGTTACTCAGAGTTGTTGAAGAATGAGAGACATAAGGTGAACATATTTATCCTTGATGGTTTCGAGATAAAGAAGAAACGCATCAGGGCAGCGAAATTTATTAATGACCAAATGCGGAGGAAATCAAAGATTGTTGGAGCATTTTAGGATGCATCTGCTGATGTTTCAGATAAATCTGACAAAGGCAGATAATATGGTGGTCTTTTACTTGTGCTTAACGTTGCAGAGGACTACTGCCAGTGTCTTCGAAAAACAGCTGCCGTATATGCCGCATATTGTGAGGGGATAGGAAGGAAATCATACAGGACAATGTTTGAGGTTGTGTGTTGCGATGCTAATCATCACCTTTTCCCCCTAGTCTTCGGTCATTTCGTTGGGCCGGAATGGCTTGACAGATGAACTGGGGGGTTTAAAGCTTGTAAGGCAATTCCTGGATTCGATGTCCCGTCTAGAACAACTATCTTGAACCAAGAGAAGTCTATTTACAGTGCGTGCAAGCGTGTCATGGAGTTTGCAACGCTCTTTCTTGATCAGCAATATCGAAAGCAAGGTGGCATTCGCCTTTATGACAAGGCCCTTCACGCACCATCCCAGTCCATGGTTGATGATTGAATTGCGCGCAGTACTCTCGTACCCAGTCTGAATACTTGGGAAATTTCTCGAATTCAGAATTTTATCGATCGTATTGGTCACTACAAGACTTGGTTTCAACCTCTCAAGGAGCAGAAAGCCGTATGTCCGCTGCGTTGTGTAATCAAGTGAGATGCGTTGAGCAACAAAAAAAAATTCGTAGGTTATATTGACACAGCGAGCTTCCTTGTTAGAGCGCCAAAGTGCGGCTTTAAATTGCAAGGATCCAGTTCCTCCTGAAATACAGAATCATTTAGCTTATCTTATTCAGCTCTCTCGTGTGTATCAAGGAACAATTGAATGGGTTGAGGGTGCGAGTCAGATGGAGGCTACAGTTAGAAGTGTTGTTGATAGTACCATGCGGAGGCACGTTTATTTGATACCGCAGATTCCTCCGATCTGCTGTGCATACTCAAGTGATGGATCAGGGTTCCAATATTTTCATGGTACTGCGTTTTGTTGCGAAAGGTATGGATCTTCAAATTTTTACAAGTTTATTTCAGAGCTTCATCTCACTTCTGTTTGGAAATCTCAATATCCGAACGCTCATTATCCACTACCGCCCGACTATGGTGTAGAGAAGGTGAAAATGGTAGCCAAACGACTTGTAGCTTCAGGCAATAATCTGAGAGTCCCAGAAGCCCTCCACCCCGCGGGGAGGCCTATGAAATATTCTGTAAAATTTAAAAAGGTTTGGTTTGAAGAACGCCCAGGTACGGCGGAACGAAGGGTTCACATTTGTGCGCTGTTTGTTCTACAAAGACACAATCGATCTCAATGTCCTTTACGTCAAGTGTACGAAGACGGGGATACTGGGGTCCTGTCAATGAAGATTAGCCTGTTTTCTGCAGTTCAGTGTAAACTTTGTCTATCGCATTGAGAAATATTTGTTACGTCGCCCGTAGGTAGTAACAATTAGAGGTCGCCATCGAGATCAAGCGTGTAATGCAAACATGTCTCTTTCTTTACAGGAATAGCTTCTCCTGAAGTTACTTCCCTTTCTATGTCGCCCTTTATTAGCTACAGTAAGGTTTGGTCGCTCCTCTTTTACTTATTTATTGCTACGTCGCCTACCAATTGATGCAAAAACAGCTAGCTTCGCCCGCCGATTCGTGAAATCTCCCAAATGAATTTCATCTAAGTAGTTAATATCCTCGCCAGAGATGATTTAGATCTTAAGTTTGCCCAATGGCTGGCTAACACCTGCGAAAGAATCAGGTACAAGTTTGGGGCCAAGTGGTGTGGACCACGTTCCATGTGACATACTGCAACAAAAGTTTTACTCGGTACAATATGTCTCTGAAGTGTACTGCACACTTACTCACCGACTAATTAGTCAATATTTAAGTGGATTTATCACGTCTATCACGTGTAGTGGAGCCCTAGAGATAAAGGCCATAGCCATCGATGACCACAACGCTGTATTAGCGGTACAGTACCGAATGGTCGGCTGATGGTGGGTGAAATGGTGCGCGAGTCGTGAGGTTCGTGGGTGCAAGCGGGGGTGGCAAGGGTAAAGGGGGAGAAGTGAATGTACGAATGCGGTGCTTGGGCGCACCTCGCACTGTACTGTGTCCTCCCCTGCCACCCTCCAGCCGTAAATATGGCTTCTAGAAGTTTCTGAGGACCAGAAGAGGTGCATTGTACCGTAGGGTATTTGATAATATTTATTATGTACGAGGAGCGACTTCCTAGAAAAAGCGGAGGACGGTACCAAAGCAACCAAAAAGAAAATAACGTCCCTCTCCAACAATTTTCCCTCCTTCTCCATCCGGCTCCCTCCCCCCTTATTACCGGCTCTCCACCCCTATCGAACCCTCACTCGCGCGCAACAGGCTAACCTACCCCCTTCGCGCTCTTAGCATGTTACTTCTTTCGAGCGGTGGAGATGCGTCGGCAACCACATCAACGCACCTATTCCATGGAGACTCCGACGTGAAGAAATTATTTTTCTTCTTTGAACACATCGCGATGCGCGGTAAGCCCGAAGAAGGGAAGTCACTTGAACTTCTGTCGTACCTTGACGCGAAGCATTCGACTTCTTCTTCCAGACGTTCACGGATGATACCTATATTGATCTCTTGCTGGATGGAAAGAACTATTCCATTGTCAAAGCGGCACTATGGGATAAGATTGGAGACAAGGATGAGCCGCACGAAGTGATTCGTTGTGCAATGGACGCCAAGCTCGATCCTAACCGTCTAATGGAACCGATTCGGAAAATTGATTTTCTCTTCGCTCAAGGATAATTAAACGAGGAAGCCAAGTTTGGGCTTCTCCGTAAAGCCGCGATGGTCCACTCGGATCTGTTTCCTTATATTATTTATCGCAGTCCTAAGGATTATCAGACGATGAAGTCGATTATCGCTGATTTTGATGAAGGAACGAATGTTTTTCAGTCGGCGCAGAAGTCCGATGAACCTTCATCAATAGCCGATCCCACCGGAGGTATCGACTCAAGCTTAATTAATGAAAAGAAGGAGATAGGGCTAACCAGCCCGGTCATTTCTGTTAAAAGGAAGGCACCAAGGCTGCTTGTTCGTACCTATCCTCGTGTACCGGAAGTTGAAAGCAAGGTGGAAAGTCTCGTCACCGCCTTCGAAGATATCTCTCTAATGATCAAGAAGCAGCAAAGGCAGCTGGACTCGATGAAAGGAGCCTCCTCTGGGATCGGGGGGCCGACCAGGCTGGCCGTGATCGAGTCTGTTCATTTTGCCATAAGCAGGGGCATGTAGCCAACCGTTGCCCCGAAAATCCCCATCGCGACACCAGGTGCTCCAAGTGGGTAAGAAGCGGTACTCTGAAGCTACTTGCTGGAATCGCGCCAAAAAGGAACCCACCGGAGGTAAAGTTTCTACAGCCATAGAGGGATCCAGCGAGGAGTAGCCCGACTATCCGGACTATGAATAAGACAATGAGACCATCTCCGTTGTTATCGGCTCGAACACTGAAGAGGTCCTCGCAGTAAAATGTAACTTTAACGGGGAAACCCTCCGTAAATTGGCTCGTGGAGTACGGAGAGCCCCGATCGAGTCAATATTGAACCCTCGATCGGCCCGGCCGTCTAACCACCGAAAATCGGCGGCTCCTCGGCAAGCTGTTGTATCTCGGAAGAGAAAGGTTGCCCACGGAGGCCAAAAGTCAACGAGAAAGAAGACCAAGTCGAAGGGAGCCAAGAAAAGGGACGGAAAAGGAGTCGAATATCAAGACATCTCGTAATTTGTCCCAAAGTACGATGTCCTAAATGATCTGGCGAATGCTACTGCCGATTTTTCGTTTAACCAGCTCCTGCGTGGTGACGCCATACCGGCGCAAGGAGTCCTGAGGAATCGTAGGCGCCATTAATAGGAAGGCGAAGGGCAGAAAGATTTGTCTAAAGGTTGTGGAGGTGAGCGTGTACGGAACTAAGGCGCACGCATTATGCGGTACTGGGCAACACCGGACATTATCTCCGCTGAATTCGCAGCGAAGCTATCGGTAGAGCCTGAGGTCGTCAACCACACGATCACTGTCGCCACGGGCGTGAAGTGCTAAGTGAATGCAATCTTGCGAAGTGCCCCTATTTACTTCGGAGGTCTCCTTTTTGCTTGGACTTTATCGTGGTCGAGGGATCTACCTTCGACGTTCTCATTAGCGACCCGACGATGGAATTCTTGATGGCCACTCTGGACTATGGTACTAAAACAGTTCCCTCAAGCACGAGTCTGAGGTCGCTGTGCTCGACTGGCTTCCCGAATTAGCCCGTTTAACTGCTGAAGATGTTGTTAAAGAAGGAGAGGAACGGATAGTGAGGACTTAACTTCGTCGTCTTGAGCCGCGCCCTCCGAAGACGAAGAATCTGATGAATCGGAGGGCGAGAAAACCGAATATGTAGGCCTCTTACTGACGATTAAAGACTATTCGAGGGATGGACAATGTTAAGCCCTTGTCAACAAGAGGTGCTCGAAAGAAGTTGGAACACCTGCCCTCGTCAAGAAGGAGGAGTTCAAAAAGCTTCTTTCTGAAGGTGACGTGATCTCCCGAATCCTTGTTCGACCTTCATCCTTCGAGCGTTCCTATAGAACATTCGTTCGAACTCACTGAAGAAAAGCCCTTCTACCACAGGGTGCGTCGTGTAGCTCCTAAGCAGAACCAGCTCGTCCGAGAAGAGTTGGATAAGGTGCTGGAAGCCGGGATAATTCGGCCCGCATCATCTGCCTGGTCCTTTCCGGTTGTTATCGCTACTAAAAAGGACGGGAAGCCCCGCTTCTGCGTCGAATATTGGACCCTTAACCAAAAAATGAAGGGTAATAGTTGGCTCTTGCCGAAAATAGAGGAGATTTTCGACTCCATGCAAGGCGAAACGGAGTTTGCCTCCTTGTATCTGTTTCAGCGGATATTGGCAGGTCCGCCTCGAGGAGTCCTGTAAGGAGAAGACGACATTCAAGTGTCTATTCGGGACTTACCAATTCAACGTTATGCCGTTCGGGCTTATGAACGCCCCTTCGACGTTTCAGCGAAAGATAGACCATGTCCTAGCAAATATGTACTTCGCTCGCGTCTATTTAGACGACGTCTTGGTCTTCTCCACCAACTTGGAAGAGCAATTGGAGTACGTTTCAGCTGTTATAGGCCGCGTCGCAAAATACGGATTGAAGCTCAAGCTGTCTAAATACCACCTCGCGCAAGGATGAAAGGCCCTTCTGGGCCATATTGTTGTTGAGCGTACGTGTGGATCCGGGAAAGGTCGAGGAAACTCAATCAATCCCAAGCCCCGTCAGCATTACGCAGGTCCGCAGTTTCTTCGGGCTGGAAGGATACCATAGGAGGTTTATTAAGGACTTCGCGAGAAAGGCTGCCACTTTGCTAGCAGTGAATTCGACAAAAATGAGATTCGCGTGGGGCGAGGCGGAAGAAGAATCTTTTCGCTCATTGAAGGAAGCATTGACCTCACCACCTGTTCTAGCGTTTGTTGAATTTGAAAAGTCTTTCATCGTCTAAACGGACGCATCCTCCTCGGCAGTTAGCGCAGTTTCATCGCAAAAAACTGGATGTGAAAGTACATCCCGTACAATACGCAAGCCGGAAAACTAGCCCGACAAGAAACGCTACTCAGTCTGCGAGAGGGTTGCTTTGGCAGCCGGTTTCGGTTTACGGAAGTTTCGTGTTTACCTTTTGTCGAGCCACCATTTCGAGCTTATTACCGACCATCGGTCGCTGAAGGAAGCCTTTGTGCGCAAGGACATACATGTGCGGCTAGCTATTTGGCTTGAATTCCTGGCAGGCTATGAACACGTTATTCGTTATCGATCCCGGAAGATGAATGGTTCAGCAGATGGACTGTCACGATTAGCGATAGAAACAGAGATCCGGTCTGACCAGGATGAGGGACCTCCTACTATCAGTAGGTCCCGCGGAGGTGGCGGACGACGCTGGTCTAGAGCCGCATCCCACTTTGGTCCGCCAGTATCTTTCCATGGAAAAACCTCCTATGCATCGTCGAAAGAGAGATTGAAAGCAAGGCGTGCAGCCAAGAACTTCATGGTCTGGAACGGAAATTTGTTCCGTCGTACGAAAGGTCGTCCCGGGATCATTCATGGAGAGGCATCACGTGCCAAAATACTGCGCTTTCTCCTTGAAAGTGTGGGCCACTGGAATGCGCGTACCACACTTAAGTTTACTCAAGATTGATTCTGGTGGCTGTGAATGGTCGGAGATGTCTATGAATACGTGCGTTCCTGGGACGCGTGTCAGCGAATGCAAAAGGTCCCGCGGCATGTGCAGATTTTTGGTGTGCCGGTGGAAGGACTGTTCTCAACCTTGTCTATTGATTTCGCAGGCCATTGCAGCGATCCAGAGAAGTCTTCCGTTATATATTGGTCTGTGTCGAACATCTAACCGGATGGCCAATCTCCATGCCCACACGTGAAGCGACGGTGCCTGCAGTTATGAGGTTTGTGGAAGAAGAGATAATAAGGCCATTTGGCCCTCCTGAAGAGATCGTAAGCGATAATGGAACCTGTTCCACCGCTGCTTCCCTCGTCCTTTTCATGCAGAATCATGGGATCAAGTGGCGCACAGTCATGGCGTACGCCCCCATTTCCAACGGAAGAGTGGAAAGGTAGTTCGCACCTTGAAGTCTGGAATTGAAAAGATCGGTCGTGATGGAGAAGATTGGGCTGAAGCCCTCCATAAGTGTGTGTTCGGATATCGCCACCATCCTGGGCCGAGCGGAGTATCCCCCTTTGAGCAGTGGTACGGGTCAAACCCCGCGTAATAGGTACTGAACGTACTAATCCGCGCTGCGAGCCTCGCCAGCTGGTCCCGGGTTGCCTTACCCCCAGTCAATTTGTTCGCAGTCTGCTTTGTCCTATCCATATAGGGTCATCAACCAGCTGAGGCCGAATCGACACAATGGGGAATCACCACCGATGAAACCAGGGCAAAGCAGACAGTAGAGTCCGAAGGGGTAAGGCAAGCGAGGAAAAGGAGGGTTCAGGATGGATGAAAACCGAATTGGCGGAGGTGGACGCCCCCGGGGTTCGTCGCGGCCATTGCAATTGAAATAGGACTGTGGCCGGCTTGGAAGGGGCCTTCGATGGACTCAAGCTTCTCCCACGAGAAGATAACAACATGTCGACCGATCAATGGTTACCGAAAGAAGCCTGCCATGTACACAAAAAAGCAGAAAATTTGGACCTGCGGATTTTACCGATACACGTGAACTACAGTACAGTGGGAGAGTACTGTACCCTTCAGCGTACTGGACGCCTTTTCTTGAATGAGTGCTCCTCGAGCTCGTCCGAGCTCGACTCCAGAGCAGAATGCACAAATCCACAAATGGGCGCACCATGTCTCGGGCGATCCCACCGCCTTCCGCGATTTCGCTCTGCTTTTGTTTGCCACTTTCGTATCTGCGCACCATGAATGCTCTCCGGCGTTCTTATCAGTTCCCTCAGGCGCGACTCTACCTACATTCCTTCGTTTTAACCATTGCGGCCTTTACAAGTGGGCAAAACCGCGTTTGTTCTCATCACCACTCGAGCGCGCCATTGCAGTGTAATGTGCTGGACCGCCTCGCGGAAGCCGGAGGTGCTGCTGCATGGACGTCTGCCATCTTTCGAAGGTACCGGCATGGAGGTTGCGCGCAAGTTTGTGCAGGGTGCGAGAATTTTGGATAGAGTGGAATGGGATCGAGAAGAGTAACTGGACCCACTTGAGCAAGAGCTCATAGAATTTCATGAAGAACTTCAGACAGCGCTGGTTTCCAAGGACGACCAGAGTATAGCGAAATCAGAAGAGGATCGTCGTGTTGAGCACCTTAGCAGTGGTGTTTACGTTCAATATGGTGTAAAGGCAATTCATATTGATTCGATGGAAGGCAAGACAGCTTCCATTACTACAGAAGAAAGGCTAAGCTGTGTTTATCACGCACTGGATGCATTACAGAATATCTTTAGGGTTGCCGTTACGGGTCAACCAGGTATTGCCAAGACTCGTGGATCGATGATGTATGCAATACAGTGTCTACTTCATCGACAGGCTGCTGTGTTGTATGTCGGGTGTAAGACGGAGAAAATGCTTTTGTTTTTACCGAATGAAGACGGCAAATACGGGTTTTGAGCGGAAACCCAGTAATTGATACTCCAGAAGAGGGGCCGTATTCCTCAATGGGCGAGTGCCGAGTTCTCAAGTTCGTTTCAAACAATGCTGAATAACACTTCAGAAACTGGCAAAAGAACGGCATACTACTAGTGACGTCGATGCCTACGGAAAAAGAGGTCCTAACTATGACGACAGTTCTGTGGGACGACGAGAAGTCCCCACACCCATGGCAAATCGATGAACTCAATACGCTGGAAGAGCAAATGGTGGAAATTGAGAAGAGAATTGAGCTCGTTGGCGCTATTCTCGCCTTGTGTTCAACTCAAGATTGTTTTCGAAATGCTATCAAAGAGGATCGACAAGGTGCAACAGAAGCTGCGGAAACCCTCTCTCATTCTGATTTGTACATGGCTTTACGAGCCCAATACTCACCATTACTTGAAAAGCATCATGCTTCTGCATCAGGTAGAATTTTATTTTTGGCCCCAAACGAATTGGAACACACGACACGGACACAACGTTTAGATCATGACCCTACATTTCAGCTCACTCCGGTTGCCGCGCACATACTTCGACATCGTTTACTCCGAAATACTGAGAAGTCGAGGAACATACCATTTGAAGACCTTGCCTATAATGTGCTTTGTGAGAGAACGTCATTACAGCCAGATAAAGATCGTATAGGAGAAAGCACTTTCGGGGAAGGGTTCCGCAGACTCGTAACACCTGCAACCAGACGCCGGAATGCTCTTTCGACCGGGTGCGAGGAATTTTTCCCTAATAGATTACGCCAGTGGCGCCAAGGTTTGGTACAACGCCAAGTCTGCCGATGCAGAAAAGGCGGCGGTTGTCATCAAACACAAGGGCGCACTGCGGTTCTTGCAGGAAATGGAGAAGTATATGCTCGAGGTTTACTAGCGTGATGTCATATGCAAGATTTTGAAACGCGATCCGCCTACGCTAACCTTAGTCACAAGCAGCGATATGCAGGCAATGCTTGACAAGGAAGTGGATCTGAGCTTATTTAATGTCCCAGTGCGCATAAAGGTGATGAACCTGAGAGAGTGAACGGCAGAAAAACTGCTGGACGGCATGTATAGCACCAAGAAGTTGCTTCTGGAATGGCACCAGCAACAATTACGTTGGAAAACTGTCTAGCATGAATTCAAGGTGTAACGGAGCGTAGTAAGAGAGGGCAGTTGGTTTAATGGTAGTTTTGTTACCGTGAAGGGTTTCGCTTTACGACAATTCGAAGGTTTGGGGATCGTTGGTGAGGACAACCAGGAGCATGTGGAGTACAGTGCGATAGTGAAGTCGCACACGGTGCGTGACAGATGCCGAGTCATTAAATGTTCGAACTTTTGAAGTTAGAAGCCGTTAAGGTTTGAACCGCTGAACGCTGTGCTCTCGTGCTCATTGGAGCCGAGCCCGTAATATACTTAACTTGAACCTTGACACCTAGCTGGTTTGTGGAGAACGGAGGACGTAGTGTCAATGTCAAGGTTCAACCCATGATGAACTTATGTGCTGTAATAATAACCATTTTGTTAGTGTCGAAGCCAGTAATAATCTAGGTTGGCATCGACACCGGCATAACAATGGACTCCACCGTAGACCACAGCATGAGGTTTGACTTCTTCGTGCATTCGCCGAGGAAAAGCATTGCCGCGGACGTCGATTGTTGTGGGGTCTAAATTGAAACAAGTGGTGCGAGATGATGAACTTTGGCGTCGTGCCAGCACTTGTCTGTACTCTTCAGCATGTGATCTAGATTTGACTCGCTGAACGGTCGTGCCCCGAACGGTCGCTATATCTCGCTGGTGGTAAATCTTTATTGGTTGTACAATGTCGCACAGAAGCGAGCGGAGGTATTCATAAATTAATCTCGCAAGTGCATTAATATCACTGTTGACGGAGCAGTTTGGACAAAGTGAGGATTGGAGGCATCGGTTTTCAGATGGAGTAAAGACCATGTTCCTCTATTGTTTCACCATAGGTATCCAGTGGATTCTCACAGTGTTGAAACTGCAGCGTCATCGAATCCCTGTAGTCTGGAAGCTCGAGGTATCGCACCGGCATCATGCTCCAATGTGCAGCGGAAACTTTCGATGCCGATGTTGGTGCGCTTGTAGAAAGGCAGCGGAGGTAGAGTTTGGACAGGCTAGGCAGCAGATCTGGCAGCGGGTGCGTGGCGCACTGTGAGCAGATGGTCTGTGAACATCTTTCTATAGGCATCCTCCCAGAACATCTTGGCCCTGGGCTCTTGCTGCACACTCTTTTAATTTGTATGGAGTTTGCCGGGTGCAGCAGCAAGGTGGCAGGGTTATGGGTGCCTAGGTCGTTGTGTACAGGGTTGCCACTGACGTGCGCAAGAAGCCTCGCAGCGGCGATCGGGCTTGAGTAAGAAGAAAAGACCGATCACCGCGGAAACTTTTGACCAGGAGAGCCATTGATCTAGCGTTGGTACACGTTGCCGTCTGTTGGCGAGCAGAGGCAGCTTCCAGGAGGCTGGCGGCCACAGCGGCAGGTAGAAAAGCAGCGAACAGCGAGAAAACTTGACCTCCAAGGCGGAGCGGGGGACACACTTGTCCCAAGCATCGTCCGAGATGGTGACATTATAGAAGGGCGTGTATGTCGAGCGCTGTAGCGAATCAAATTCGACCGCAGATCGCTGGAGTCTGCGGGGTCCGCCAGCTTGAATGCGTGATTTACCCGCACGCCGTGGCACATAGGCGGTGCATATGAAACCGGGGCCCGTGGTCCCAGCGAGTTCGAGAAGATGCAATACGCGGCGGAATGCGGTATTTTTGCTCCGTATGAAAGCTTTGGGGAGGGTGGAGTTACCTATCAGAGCGCCCAGGAGATCGAAACCATCTCGAGAGCACTCCGAGAGCGGGAATTCCGCCGGGAAAACCGCTCGCTCCGTGGCCGCCGAGTGTGGCCAGTAGTGCGCGTCCTCGTCGTGTGAGGAATAGACCTGTTCACGGTCCGCAGACTGTTGGTCCGATACGTATTCACCATTTCAAGAATCAGTCTCGCACACATCTTCTGCTTCTCTTCTTCTTCCTCTCACATTCCTCCGCCTTCCCAACCCAACCTTCCTCCTCCCCAACAGCCCCGTGCCCCCCGCACGCGGGATCCCTTCTCCCTATGCCCTGCCTCAAGGGGCTTCCCTTAACGCTTCCCCTTTGCCATCCTGGTCCGCTGTTACACGCATACACCCGCCCACACCCATTCTCAATGAACTAAAGTTTCTTCATTCTACCTCTCAATTCCTTTGACCTTCCAGGCAACTCTCCTCCTATTGGCCCACAATGTATGACACTGCCCCTTGCAAATGAAATCATTGGTCAGTCGGCCAAAGTCGACCCGCACTCACGCACGCGCCAAGAGTTTAGTCAGCGCTGTACCAACGACCCTCTGCGGCTTGACCCGCGAACGGGGAGCCGGAACAGCCACTTCCCCGAACTCTCGCTCTCTTTCACGTTGCCCTCTCACCCGCGCTCGATATCACGTTCAAGTCTCACGGGGATGCCCAAAGGGTTCTCCTGGATGCAGCTCTGAATGCGGGCGCAACTCTCCCGCCGCATGGAATCGGTACCCCTGTTCGGGATGTGGACTTACGTCTACTTTCCCGCCTTCGCATCTGACAACATTAAAGCTACGCTTTCGCACCCAAGTGGCATCCTTCCACAACTCAGGGTCTCGACCCGACCCCTACCCAGAGTCGTTCAGGCCCTTGGGGCGTTTGCTGCAGGTGGAGTACAGACTCGACTCCGCCGGAAAGCATCTCGCCTCAAGAGCGCCGAGAGTCGCTCTCGGGTCCCGTGCCAGATCTTACAGGCCCTCGCAACCGCTCTTCTCAACCATGTTCAAGACATCGAGAAGGGCCGCTCCCAGAGACAAGACCGGCGTTCCGCCACTGTCACTCCCGCCATGGAGACCACCCTCGCCATGGAGATCGCCCCCGCTATGGAGACCGTCCCTGCTATGGAGACCGTCCCTGCTATGGAGACCGTCCCTGCTATGGAGACCGTCCCCACTATGGAGACCGTCCCCACTACGTAGACCGCCCCTGTCCGTCACGGAACCGGAACCCGTCCAGTGGATCCTGCTTTGGATCTCACACCTGCCGAGCACAGCGAATGACTTCCGCCCATGCCAGAAAATCACAGCCCAAGACTGTCGCTCCTGCCCCACAGCCTCGCCGCCGCGTCTGCCCTGGGGCAATCAGCAAAGCACGGGGCTCACAGGCTTCCACAGCCATGGCCATCGCCCGCGTGGATCTAGGCGTGGGTGTAACAGTCACTCTACCCCCACCCGTGCCCAGCAGACCCGAAACCCTGCTAATAACTCACGTGCCCCTCTCGTTGGGCCCTCTGGGCCTAAGCAGGCCAGGGAGGCAGCCGCCGCGGGCCACTCCAAATAACTCTCGCCATGGAGTCGCCTGCACCTACCCCTGCTTTCCTGTCCTCCTTCCCCTGCCGACCCCTCATCACACTCGTTGGCCCCATTCCGCTTCCCCACCCCACAACATCCTTCGCTCTCCATATCGGGACACTGACATTTCCCAGGATATCCCCGCTTTCTGTCTCCACCAGTTCGTGCTGCTCTTTATTAAGCTCTTTATTATCAACTAAAACACCATCGCAGCAGACACTAACAGCGTCCATCATTGAAGCAGTGCAAGAAGGAATTCCTCTCGGAGACCAAAGGAGACAGGCATTCCGGGCCTCTATGGCTCCCCCAAGTGCCTAACTGGGTCTTCTGTGCCCCATGCCCCGGAGACCAGTATTGACCCCCGCGAATTCGTGGTTTGGTTCCAATACTACTCTCAAATCCCCCTTTTCTACCCTGGTACCCCGTGCCCTAACTTGGAATTGAGTGCCTTGCGAATTATTGGTGATTGGATTTTCAGGACTGATTGGTATATTGTATGGTTCGATCAGTTATTGTGGTTGGTGGTCAAGCACTGATTAGTTGACTAAGACAGCTATCTACTTGTTGTTTCGCCCGCTGTTGAGCGGGGGGGGGGGCGCGAATGTGCGTCCCTTTAAGCGCTACTCTGGCGCCTTAGTTGAGGGGGACACTTACGGTGTTCCCGCGGGTATTTCGGTCAGCTTACTGCTGAGAGTGAGGAGCGTGGTTCGGGTGTTTGATGTTGTTTGATAATGATGTTGGTGATGGTGTGCGGGATGCAACACCATCACTCTCTTTATACTGTAGATTACCCTGCCTGAGGTGCCCAGGTCAGGAGTATACTGTAGACTAGCTGACAGTATACTGTAGACTAGCTGACAAAATACAGTACAGTTGCATAGCCTAACTGACATTATAAAGCACAGTAAATTAATCTAAACTATATCAATTCTATTCATCATACGTAATGAATTGGAACTACTGTCGGTTGGCATTGTCCGGCTGACAAAAACATCTTCTAATTCTAACACTACTGAAGTCTTAGTGTCGGGTGAGGCTGGGTTACATGAGCAAACTAGGACTCAAGGCCTGCCACATCACTTTGTGGATGGGGTACCTCCACGCTGACGACCTATGCGGTCTGTGTCGCTGGAAGTACACCCTCCGTAACGGAGAGACACATCTGTGGCTAGGAAAGATGCTCTGACGAAACATGCAGAGTGTTCACTCGAAGTTATGTCGGATCGTTAGTGTATTTAAGTGTGCTTCTAGAACATTAGGTAAAACGAAATGGCCAAGTGCGCACAATTACTTTCACGTTTCAACCCCCTCGCCGCCGCTGCCCAGAGATTCTCGGTTGTTTGGCGATCATCTCATGCATTGCTTGCATGGAGGCTTGTGCCTATCCCAATTTCTATCCTAGGAGGCTGGCACCCGGATGCCTACTCAGTGCTTACCGACATCGCCCGGGGTGTCGCTGTGAGGGCGATGGAGACTTATGGAAAGGTCCGAGCAATGCTCTCTCAAAGGCACGCCGCAACTGCTGTAATGTCCAACGCAGCATGCTTGATGGCTGGTCTTGAGCCGCTGATTTAAAGAAGATTACAGTGTGGATATCAGTACCAATGTCAGCTATCTGACGGAATATACTGGACAGCCGCCCACATCTTTCAAATATTTAAGAGCCCAACCTTTTTCCCCCTTTGCTAAGCTGGTACAGTACGGTTGTTGCGTCTGCCCAAGGCGAGGACGCCGAATACCGCGCTTTCCTTTATCTTCACATGTTCCCCATTGCTGTCATGCGTCGCAGCCTTCGGGGCGAAGAAGGATGGGGCCACGAAAAAGGACAACGGGCTGCGCACCGTGACCGTCTCCGGTGTGCAACTAGTACCCAGTGGAGTGCGTTATGGGCCGATGCCCTCAACGCTCACAAGCACCGTGCAGAGTGGGTTGACACCCACCGCCCCTATGCCGGCTCTCCCGTCTCCACTGATGCTAAGCGTTCCTGCCGTGCGGAAGCCCTCTGTGCTGATGCGCGATATGGCAAGGCTATGCGCTCCCTACACAACGCTCCCTGCGCAAATTTCAATCATGTGCAAATCGTCCAGCAGCTTCGGGACCTACACCCGACCCCACCAAAGCCAGTCACCCCACTTAACGACCCATAACGGACGCCGCTGTCGCCTGGGCTGCTCGCCGTGTCCCGCGTGACACCACGTCGGGCCCGGTTCGCACGCCCTCAAGATGGTTCCACCTCCTTGCTAAGACCCCGGTCAGCCCTGAAGCCGGTGTCACGGGCCTTGGTGTGCTGACCAGACTGGTTCATCGGATAGCCAATGGAGACATTCCGGATACCGTCCTCCCCCTTCTCTCAGCTGCAACTCTTCTCCCGCTCCAGCCAAAGCCGAGCAAGATCAGGCCGATCGCGGTAGGCTCTGTCCTCTGTCGCATTGTCACAAAGACGTTGCTTCCGTCTGCATGGATGACTTCCGTGACTTTCTGGCCCACTACCAGACGGCTAACGGACCAAGGCTGGCATGGATGCCATCGTCCATGATACACGCATGATGCTTCGTCAAGTCTCCCTGCACCCTCAAGTTGCCGCGGTCTTCATTGATGCCCACAATGCCTTCAACCGTGTTGATCGGCAGTCAATGCGTGACCTGCTCCATCCCGTGACTCTTCGCTAGATCGGTTTGTCAATATGTTGTATGGTTGCACCCAGTCACCACGAATTCTTCCGAATCGGGATCGCACGATCATTGCTAGCGCCCAGGGTACCGAGCAGGGTGACCCTGCTAGTATGCTGCTCTTCTCCCTGACAGTTCAGCCGCTTACTAGACATATCGCAGAAGAAGATGGCACACTTCTCAATCAGTGGTATGCGGATGACGGTACTATCATCGGGACACTCGACGGCCTCCGCCGAGCACTTCGCTTGCTTGGTCTTCATGGTCCATCTCTGGGACTCTTCCTTAATCCGGGGAAGACCCGCATATACTGGCCGCACACTCTGGCACCGGATCGTGGGCCTTTTCTCTCCGAGTTCCCTTTCTCGGAGTGCTCCAAGGCACGGTTTGACCACCTCGGAGCTCCGATCGGCAATTCCGCCTTCACTCTGGCCTTCATCCGAGACAAGATTGAAGAATGTCGCCGCACCCTTGCCCTTCTCGACAGGGTCCGTGACCCGCGGGCCCGTTTCCATATGCACCGCCTGTGCGCATCGGCCTGCCGGGTTACGCATGCGGTCAAACTCGCCGACCCTCAATTTTCCGCCGACCCTGCACGCGAGTTTGACTCGCTCCAGCGGTCCTCATACGAGACGCTACACAAGGTGACACTAACGGACCTAGCCTGGAAACAAGCCGTCTTCCCCTGTGCCTTGGTGGCCAAGGTTTCTCGCTGGTCCGCCCCTTCCTTCATGGTGCGGTTGCTGCGAGCCTCCTGGATGCCGACCCTGCCCGCCACCGAACGGCATCATACAACTCAGCTCGCTCCCTGGCGGTTCTCGGAAACCGCTTTCGCGGGGACCAGGCTTTCTATGTTGCCCAGGCTCCCCCCCCGCTTCGCCAGTTTGCTCATTGTGTTCTCGGTAACCCTTTGCTCACCGACCGTGGCCCTCTGGACCCCACAGCTCTTGCTGACATCCCATCAACCTGCAAACCCATCTCAATAGGGTACAGCAAGAGTCTGCGGCAAAGGTGCACTGGGAGGACAACTTCTGGAAGGATGTTCCCAGCCACACAGCTCACCGTCCCGAAGCCACCCGTCGTCGGATACGCGGCCTAGCCTTTCGCTAATCCAAGGCTGCTGCCTTTCTACAAGCACATCCAACCAATGCGACCAAAGTCTCTGATGCTGATGCTCATTGGAGCATCATGCTCCGTCACCACCTCGGTCTTCCAGTACACACGGACTCGATCTCGCCGAAGTGTCATCATTGCCAGCAGACGTTAGATCTGTATGGAGACCATGCGGCTGACCTCTGCCCCTCGGGGTTTGGTCGCCTACACCGGCATGACTCCATCCGTGACGCCCTCGCATATCATGTCATCCGCGCTGCAGGTTTGGACTAAGTTCGGAATCCCACTGTTAATTCTGGAACCGATTTTAGGCCTGCTGACCTCCTTGTGCAACCCCCGGCCCCTGCCATCGGCCCCAAGGAAAGTCCAATTGTCTGTGACGTTACTATTGCTTCGCAGTTCAAAACAGGATCTGTCACGAAAGCAACTCAGGCCGCCGCAGGCGCCGCCACTCAGGCTTACCGCAACAAGGTCCAGGACCTTGAGCGTAAGCTCTCCAGGCGCCATGTAGCACCATCTGACAACCCGTCACGCCAGCCGAATTTCACGTTCCAACCGCTCGCTCTCGAATCCCTGGAGCGGCGTCCAAATCCACTGCTCTGTTTCTGGAAACGTTCATTCCGCGGATTGCGACCAGATATCACACCTCTGATGCCACTATTCTCTCGCGAATCTATCAGCGCCTCAGCTGTGTTCTGTAGTCCTCGGTGGCTATGGCCATCATTTCCCGTGCCCCACTGCACGTGACCGATGTTCACCATCCCGTTAGTTCTTAACTCAATAGTCGGATAGTGAGTGTACCAGGGTTGCCGGGTACGTGTCACTAAGCGGTACATGAACAATTACATGAACACGAGAGTGGACATCATCGGGGCCATTTCATATTCGAGCCCTGTCGTTCCTTTGACAGGGGTGGGCGCGATACTGACTGGGTATCGGCCGTGGCGTTCTGGGCCTTTGGTGCGGGTGGTGCCGGTAATTGTTCCAGTGATCCTTTCTGTAGACGGCAGAAGTCGCGTACGGTGGACGGGATAGCTGCAACTCTTGGTTGCACGTGAGCTTTGCTATGTCCGCCCAAGAGGGCGAACGTAGCCTAGAGTCAGATCTTCTTCTTCCTCTTCTCTTCCTCTTCTTCAACCTCCCACATCTCTCCAAAGTTCTCCCACCTGTTCACATCCCTGCTCAGAATGGCGAAAGCCAAAGGTGACAAGGCACGTTCGCCCTCTTGGGCGGACATAGCCAAAGCTCACATGCAACCAAGAGTTGCAGCCATCCCGTCCACCGTACGCGACTTCTGCCGTCTACAGAAAGGATCACTGGAACAATTACCGGCACCACCCGCACCAAAGGCCCCAGAACGCCACGGCCGATACCCAATCAGTATCGCGCCCACCCCTGTCAACGGGACAGGGCTCGAATACGAAATGGCCCCGATGATGTCCACTCTCGCGTTCTCCGCAGGGCGCCGGCAAGGGAGCCCTGTCGTCTTATGCGGACGCACAGGCATGCCTGCTGATAGCGGCAGAGGGTGCCGGAGAGAGCCTACCAAAGCACGCCCTCCTCAAGGTGGGAGATTGGACAATCGTTGTTCACCACGCTGCCGATTCTCCAAGTGTCCTAAAGATCCTAGAAATGCTCCGCAGCGACCTCCCTGGTGCTCGTCTCTGCACGAACACACTATCGGAACTCGTCGCCGAGCTCCCCACAGTCGAGTGGCAAGTCGGTGCTTGCATTGCAGCCGCCCGTGAGGTTGGAAACCTCAAGACAATAGCCTCTGATATCACTATGACAGACCGAAAAGCACTAGCGGGAGCAATTACCCGCCTCATTGACGAGGCAGCAGCGACTTTGCCTCGAGGAAATGCATTCGTGGAGAACTTCATCACAAAGTTCTACAGGGTGCCCACACTTGGCACCGGCAACTGGAGAAAAAGACGGACCCTTAGCTGACGATGCGCATACCAATGGCCACAAACAGGATGTACCAGACGCACAGGACAACCCCAGTGCAGCTCCGGAGCCAAATACTCCAGCAGAGGCCCACCAACACACATCCACGGACACCCAGACGAAGGAGTGGAGATACCGGAACCCGCTACAGTCCGGGAAGAACCCAAAAGCGCTGCACCATCGGAAACAGGCACAAAACCCACACCCGCAGAAACTGCGGACCCGTCGCCTACCAACTTGCCGGTTGCCAAACCGAATGAAACAAGCGCCGCTCAGCACCCTAAACAGTCCAAGCCCGTTCTTGGAGCCCCACCCATGACGACTGCGAAGACCGAGCGACGTACGAACCGCACCCGCGCCCTGTCACAGCGCATGAAAGACATGCGGAAGGAGACGGCAAAACGTGACCCTGCCCCCCATTGGGACAACGGGCAAGCAGGACATCACGCCACTAATCCCTCCCCTCTTTCTCCCTAGCCCGCAGCAATGCCTCAAATGACTTCCTCAGAAACCCGCGAACGGTCCACGCAAGCCACGTCCCTCCCTACGGTTTACGATGCATTGCACAGCCCGCTAAGCCTTCGGACATCTTCGACCGCATACCCGCAAACTGCATGCACAGCCTCGCCATATTACTCATACGGCTTTTCCGCGCTGCGGCAAACGCACGGAATGCCGATGCAGTCCACGCCACCCTCCTCCGAATACACCTTCTTCCCACTGCAGTTCTGCGACGCTTAATGCGTGGGGAAGCCGGATGGCGGTCTCAAATAAGGCAAAGCCAAGGACTCCGCCGTGCCAACGCTGGCGAATGGAATGAACTTTGGACAGAAGCAATTCAAGCCCACAAGACCAGAGAAGAGAGAATCGTTAGGCGTCGCCGCCAGCAGACTGACAGTAGGCACGACCCGAAGTTTCGCCGAGCATCCCACTTGGCAGCAGACGCGCAATACGGACGTGCGATGCGCACGCTACATCAGTCGCGCATCGCCGACGTGCGAGACCCGCAGGTTATAGAACGTCTGCAAGAGCTGCACCCAGCACCGCAGTCTCCGGTGACAGCCATCCAAGCGAGAGACCTTCCGCTCCCGATGGACATCACTGAAGAGGCGGTTCTGCGCGCTGTCCGACGCCTTAACCCAAACTCCACGCCGGGCCCGGACAGAATGTCCCCGCGGCTCCTTCGTTTGCTGGCCAACACAACCGTGAGTCCCGAAGCAGGAGTGACAGGCATCTCGGTGCTAACTGCTGTGTGACGAGATTAGCCCAGGGGACCTTCCGGACGACACAATTCCTTTGATCTCCTCTGCGACGCTGCTGCCCATCCAACCTCGGCCAGATAAGATTCGCCCCATTGCCATTGGGACGGCCCTGAGGAGACTTGTAACAAAGGTGCTTCTACCACAAGCACTGGAAGACACGAGAGAATATCTCACACCCCTGCAAGTGGCCAATGGCGTGCCCTGCGGACTGGATTCCATTGTGCACGATGCACGGAGATTGGTACAGTGCCAGGGCAACAAGGAAGAGTACGCACTAGTGTCCGTGGATGCACATAATGCCTTCAATCGGTTCTCCAGACAGCGCATGATAAACTTGCTGCCGACCAAGGTACCATCGCTATGTCGTTTTCTGAACATGGTGTACGCTCGCAACAAGCCTTCGCTAATTCTGCCTGTGGCGTCTGCACAAGACATCCCTAGCCAAGAAGGGATGCAACAAGGGGACCCGGCAAGTATGCTCATGTTCTCCCTTGTAGTGCATCCATTAGCAACAGAAATTGCCGGGCGAAACTCAGCTCAGTCTACACAGATGGTATGCCGATGACTGCACCCTCATAGGCACTCATACGGAGCTCGACAAAGCAATCCAGATCCTCAGTGCCAGGGGACCCGATCACGGATTGCATTTGAACCCGGCGAAAACACGTCTATTCTGGCCGCGCCAGCCTGGCAACCGACATCGCCACTATTGCACCGCTTCCCTAGAGATAACTTTTCCACTGAAGGCATCGACCTCCTCGGCGCCCCGATTGGAACGCCCCAATTCATGGAAAACTTTCTCAATGAGAAAATCAGCGGCTGTAAGAACACTTTATCGCTGATCGACGGTATCGGAGACGCTCGTACTCGGTTTCACCTTCACCGAGTATGTGCCTCGGCATGCAAGCTTCAACATGTGGTGAAGCTAACGCCGCCGGATGTGTCCACTGCCATTGCAATGAGATTTGATGAAGAACAGTTGGAATTCTACTCGCGCTCCAATAATGTGCCGATGACCGGTGCAGTTCGACAGCAGGTATCCTTACCTCTGCGATATGGCGGCCATGGCTTCACACCTGTTGCGACGCTCAATATCGCAGCGTATGCGGCGAGCATTATTGAAGCCGAGCAACTGCGATGCCCTGACGAGCCGATGCGTTAGAACACCGTGAGTATAGGTACGCGGAAGCGGATGGACACCTTCGGGACTTTGTACGACAGCTCCAAGCATCCTTTCCGAACGAACAAGGCAGTCTTCCAGAAGCACTGACAGCGGCCAGCCTTGCTGCCAAGCCCGATAATCCACACAACGTTCTATATCGAGCCTGGTGCGAGTCGGCAGCAAAGTCCTTCTGGAAGGATGATGAATGGGCAAGATTCCCCAACCCCGCAACGCACTCGGAAGAAGATATTCGGCGAAGGATTCGCCGCCAAGCATACATGGGACGCCTGCAGCAGCGTTCCTCACTGCGCATCCGTCTGCGGTCAACCGAACGTACGACGAGATGTGGACAGTAATGCTCCGTCGCCATCTGGAGTGCCCGTGTTTGATGCGGAAAGTGAAACCACTACCCGTAGGAGTACATACAGTACAGTACTGTATGTATACAGTATACTTTCTCAACGGAGCCGTCGATCTGTTGTCTTTCGTGATTGGTGTATCAGTACATGTGTAGTTTCTCAATTGGGTGGTTTATGTGGTCCAAGAATAAGGGTACAAGTCCGGGCATTAAAATATTTCTCTCGCATGTACTGCAGTACAATTACAGTACCTGGCATTCATTACTATGGTTTTAAGTACTGTACATGTGCAATGTACTTGTTCATGTACTTATTAATTATAAACGTCTGATTCTTTTTTAAAAAAAAGAATCAGTCGTTTATCACTGAGTGGAAAACTTTGGGTGTTTTAATGATTGAAAAATAAGGTCGGCTGTAATCCCGGATAAAATTGGTATGTTAAGGTACGGTCTTGCAATGTCACAATTTATCACTGGTGTACAGTCCAAATGTGCAACGTTGCAAAGTACTTAAAATTAAGTTCGAATTGGGTGACTAAGCTCTGCGTGTTGCGGTGCGCGACAAAAACAAAGATGTAGTTGAAGTAACGCATGACTAATCAAAAAAAACGATAGTATGAGAAATGCAACAGAGACATGGAATGAAAACAAAAAGGATGGAAAGAAGGCATTTCTTTGGGGATTCTACAAGCCTTTAGGAGACTCTAAATTTTCATGTATAGTGTGTTCCCCACAATCTGATGCATCTGAATCTCCAAACAAAAGCGAAAGGAAGGAAATATTGAAGTTCAATAACAGTACAGGAACTAATTCTTTTCGAAGCCACTTGAAAGATTACCATTCAAGTTTGATGGAAAACTCAAGACATTGCATTACAAGAATCCAGAACCAGCGAAGAAAAAACGACTTTCCAGACCATTTCGGCAACGCATCGTAAGTATTCCCTAAGTTCAAATACAATAAAGGAAATGAACAAGAATCTCGTCTAGCTCGTGACGAGGTTTGGTCTTCAATTCTAATTCGGAGAGCATCCGAATTTTCTTAGATTTGTTCACGGCATCAATATAAGAGTAATTATACCGAAGGGGAAGAAGTTCTGAAAGAAGATTAAACCTGCTTTCAGTAAGGAAGTTGAAGAGAATATTATGAAGCCTGAGCTTTCTTTCCTTCATGGATTCGGTGAGTAAATCTTTTGATCTGTGGATTAGCACAGGATGTCAAGACATTTTCGACTTTATTGCACATGGCGTTGATAAAAACTATAAGAATGTGCAAGTTCATGTTGCTCTCATTGAATATGATAACCTGTGTGGGTAGGAGTCTAGTATGATGCTTTTGGGGCAACTAAAAAGTATTAATTGACGAATAAGGATATCGCGTGCGTCAAAGACGATGGTGCGAATCTCAATACGTTCACAAATGCACCCCAGCTGGTATCGTCTTTTGAAGCGGCCGATATCAAAGGTTGTTTTAGTGCAACCTGTTTTGCACATATTGTGTCTGTCGCCTGCAACGCAGCATTATCGAAAAGAGTTTGTGAATGACTCCCATTGAAATCTTTTGACGAGGTTAAAAGTGCTCATCAAACATGCATCACAATGTCAAAGAAGTCTTGAAAAGGTAAGAAAGCATGGTATGAGGCATGTAGGAAGAATATATGCCGCAACGAATGATTCCCACTCTCGTCAAATCGAGATTTGTCAGCGTTGTTCTGACAATAAGGATGATATTAAAGTACAAGAAAGTTGCCTTGAGTTGTTTTAGTTCTCAGCAAGATCGAAGTCTAATAAAACCGGTTCCAACTCAAGAGACCTGGGACGTTGTCCAATGCATTGCCGAAACTGTAGGAACCTGGTCCTTACTTTTCGCGCGCATGCTGTATCTAACACAGTATGAACAGGCTGTCCTGTCCAGTTCCTCGTGTGGTCGCCACGTTTAAGGCCCACGTGTAAGGTCGCTGGCAATTACTTCTTTTTTCCTTTAATTATCCTTTTATTTTAGTAATTAATGTAGGACTAATTAGCTGACAGTGCCGCAGTAGGTGCCACTTCTACTACTTAGGATCGCCGGCCTTGGCCGCCCCACAGTGAAACAAAACAAACTCCCTATCCAAAGTCTACCTTTTACTTCTGTGACCGGAGTAGTCCGGAAGTTCGAAGCCAGCTAGGATTCCTAGCTAGTGACCGGTAAGCCTAGCGCTGCACGAGCTCACTATAGCTAGATCTATCTAGCGTGCGACCGGAGTAGTCGGCGCTACCCTTTTTGCTAAACCTTTCAGGCGCTCCCGGAGTAGGATTGCCTACCCTTTCCTTTACCCACCTTTTTTCATTTTCCCCTTTTATTTTCTTTTCTTTCACCCCTTTTTCCTATCCTTTCTAACCCCGGAGAAATTCCCGGAGGACCGTAGGGCATCCTCCTACCTTCCGAGCGCGACCTACAGTCGCCCTACCTTGCTAACCCATTTCACTGTCTAGGACTCCTAGACTGGTCTCCCGAAGAGGCTTTGCTTCTTAAAACCCAACCAACTTGTTTGTGGTCTCCTTAAGGGTCCATATTACAACAAGAGTCTCCCGACCTAGAAATGTTTTCCTTTCTTAACAACGTACAGTGCGACTGCACTTCGTAACGAGCAAGATAGCGCTTTTCTTCCGACGCTTCAACCCGATGCCGTGCTTCGGATTGTCCACAACGAGGAGTTCCTCGTGTCAACTACTCCAATAATGGAGAGGGATCGCGTTCATTGCGCATTCGAAATAGTCAGCGAATTCCTGACCTAAGATCAAGAGCAAACGTTGCTCAGCCCTTGGAACCTGTACCAGCAGCTGCTGGACCTCAAGCCGTTCCGGAAATGCCGAAAAGTTCTCCTGGGATCGCCCCGGTGACTATATTGGGAGACACCGCAGTTACCGCCGAAATTGAGGATATCCCTCACTCCGTTCTCACTCCCGAGTTCCGCTTGGTCGAGTTACATCTCGAGCAGATGCTCGATGACCTTTTGATTGCGTTCCAGACAGTCCTAGAAGAACGCCTGGAAGAGAAGGAAGATGCCTTCTACACCATTCTCCGCAAGTAGTTGGTCGCCCTCTGCAACGAGGAGTGGACAGTATCAGACGCTACTCATGTTGGCCGGCTCTTCGGGCCGCCATGGCCGACTCACCGCTCGAGCAAAAGATCGAGGAGCTCAAGCTCGAGCTTGAGGAAAAGAAACGCAGGGTTTCCGACCTGCATGATCAACTGCGGGAGATGACTCTCCGCAGGGATCGCTCTCCGGTATCCAGCTGGAGCCCAGTACCAAGGGGTAAAAGGGACAGGAGGCACATAAGCCCTGTTCGTGACCATCGTCCGAGTTGTCCCGGACTCCATCGTCACACGTGTGATACTAATGGCAACATGCGGAAGGTCCATAGTGACTCCGCTGAGTGTATTAACCGCTGTTTACAGAAACGTCTGGAAAAACAAGTCAGCAAGGCTGAGGCCGAGGAATCCTCGGACTGGATGGAGAGTGGGGAGAAGGATGTCATTCCCCACGCAAACCCTGGGTAGGTACCAGATACGAAGGTCTCTGCGAGATCCAACCGGTCGAACCGACGTTCGCCCGCGTAGTGTCATATCGCAGGTATCGCCTGCGAAATACTGACCAGAACATTTCTAGTACAGTGCTCGCCGAGACCGGCGACCACTAAAAGCGGCTCAAGCATTTCCTTGGCATGCGCAAATTTGATGGGACAGATCCCATCTCCATCATCCCCTTCTTGTCCGCGTACAAGAAGTTATGCCACAATAATCGTGAGGGGCAGCCCTCATCTTGTTACCAAACTTCGTATCGGGCTGAGCCCGAGAGCATTTTGAAGCCAATTTAGAACTGGGAGAAGAGGGTAGTGGAGGTTATCTCCTAACCTGGAACCGTGCAGTTCTTGCTGCGCATGTATGCCACCGATCGTACGATCGAGGCGGTGGTCGAAACCATCGAAAACCTCCGGCAGAAGCCGGACGAAACGGAAATAGCTTTTGCCAGTCGTCTGCGCAAGATTGCAAGGTCCTTGGTGCGGTATTGTGCGTCTCCTGAAATCACAAATCGCATTTTGCGATTGCGCAATTTGTGTTTTTGGCACGCCAGCTTGTTTATTTGCTACACGCAAATCGTTAATTTGCCCGATCCTTTGCACGTACGAAGCCGATGACTTCAAGTAGCAAATCGCAAAAGTCGCGCGCTCTTCTTGCTGCTTTGCGCTAAAATCCCACCTCAACCCCCCCGCAGGCGGCTACCCATTTCCCTGATTACCGCTTGCGCTTCTCCTGTGCCAACCATGGCGCCTCCCTTCGCCGACAGCGCAAATGACAATGCGAACAGTAAGTCTAGCGCTCCGTCGTGCTCCCCGCAAAAACACTACGCGAAACACCAGCGATTCAAAGATCGCCGACGCACTTACCGCTCCCGCACACCAGCACGCGATCCCGGTTCCCAGCCTCTCTGTCGTCCCTCCGCCACTGACTATCCACCCATCGCAGAAACCTGTAACAAACGCGAAGTCTACTGACCTGGCCTATACCGAAGATGTATCTGTCTCTCGCTCTCCGTCTCCGTTTTCGCCACCGCGGGCGGCGACAGAACATGGAGTAGCTTCAATGGACTTGACTCCTGATCCTGGTCTCAGAAGCACTACTGCCCAAAGAGCAGTTCGACCGTCCTCAACATTGCCGCCAAAACCGCCCATATCGAAAGGAGTCAAAACCAGGGGAACCTCACAGAAGGCACAGCCCGGCAGGAGGGCAGTGGATTTTCGCATGGTGAACTGGACAACTTGCTGGAGCTGCTCGAAGTACACCTGCCGCTTGGTAAAGATGAGTGGGAGAAGGTAACGCGTTTCACGAATCGCGTCCAGCCAGCGAAGAAATGCAGACTCACTTCGACGTAAATTCTCTGCGCTTTGTCGGACAACTGTCCCCACAGGAGACCCTACCATACCGCAAGAAGTTCTGAAAGCGAAGCACATACGAGAGCAAATGACGGAGCGGGCAGATATTGGCGATGGTGCTGAGTCTGACGATGATTATACGGATAACATCAGTGACGACGCCGCAACGTTTACTGCTCACGATCATAGCGCCGATGGCGCCAGCTTATACTTGAAACCAACGACAACATCCCATCTGTATCCAATCCTGATAACGCAGATCAGAGTGTGATACCCTCTCCTAGGCCATTAGTTCGTAAGAAAAGCGCTGTAAAACCAAAGAAATCTACCGAGTCCGAAGGCTAATTGAAGTCATTCAGGCTTCTATATTGCAGGAGCAGATGAGGCGGATGCAGAGCATCACCAGAGGATGATGGACAGAGAGGATGAAAAGGCGAGACGCGAAGAAGAGCGCCAGATCAGGGAGGAACAACGAGCTGAGGAGAGAGAGCGCCGAGAGGAGGACAGGAGACGCAGCGATAATATGATCCAGATGATGATGGTTGCGTTACTTGGAAAGCAAGCAGGAAACTCAGGAACACACTCTCCGGGAGTCAACAATGAAGGTAACCTGATATTTACAAGAACAAAAAGTGGTTCGCTTCCACACTAAGGTGAGGCATGTAGGTATTAAGAATCTGATTGATACCAACGAGCCGGGATCTAAGGTTGAAAAGTAGCACGATGCAGGTGAGCACAATTTTCCGTTCGACCCGCTCTTCGTAAACGAAACCTGTCTTTGAGTCTCGCAAATGTCCCTTTAAAAGCTCGCATGCCCCATTCAGAGGCTTTCGCGCCGATGTCGCTTGCCGTAGTGTAGTAATAGACGCAGCTGTACCATCACTCGCTAAAACATTGTCCTGTGAAGATTTGATTAGGAAAGGGTATTGTCCCTTTGAAAACGCTGAATCTACCACGCATCGTCCCCCATGCTGGTCGAACAATGCTTTAAGCTTCTCGTATACGCCACCCCATTCAGCTATTAAGAATCGTGCATTGAACCCGGCGCGTTAATCAACAACATATCACCACACCGTTTGGTGCAAAGACAAAAACGTTTCCGACATAATGGTCGTGAGTCCATCCATTGTAGAACATATTCTGAATAACAACATCTCCAGCCTGCTCTAAGTAAAGTTTAAGACCGTCTGCCACGCAATATACGTCTTGCAGCATTGAATATTTTCTTGCAAAGGAACTCTTGAATTGCACAGCTTCTTCAACAGTTGGCATTCTAACCATCGCCAATGGGTCACGCTTGAGAACTTTGAGCAGTAAGCGCCTTCCAAAACGAAGAAAAAGAGAACAGACAGACCCGGTGATCCCGAATAACATACAGAGAACATAATCGGCTCCCCTTGTTCTGTTCCATGATAAAATTAGTCCAAGACAATGAGCGGCACACAAAGTTCTCGGCCTGCCGGACTGATTAGATGGATCGAGCGGTCTAATCATCCCGTCTGGTGAATACGGTGTGTGGCTGTTATAAAGCGGACCAAATCTCTCTAGGATATAATGAAATCCTCGATAGTCAAAACCTGTCAATGTGATTAGCGATTGATCACATCCAGACCCAACAAAACCGCAAAGGTCGACATGTGTGGACTCTGTAAAGCCCTCCTTCGTATGCGGCGATCACGTCTCCTCCGGGCATCGGCAGAAATTTGGTGCCGAAAGTTGAGGCGCGCCTCAGCATCGTGAAGACAAAGATGGTAAAGTAAGAGGAAACTAGTCAAAGAGCCCATTAAGATGAGAGGGATCGACACTGTGTTTGCTTGAGCAGTAACCGTCGTGTCATTGAGAATCGTGAGTATGAGGGCTAGTAGGAGGGTGGATGCCACAGGATTGTGTCAAGTCACAATCTACGATCTGTGATTTCAGCAGTCGATCCGGAAAAAGGTATCAAATTTACCAACTGGTACTATTTTACGTCTGGAGCAAAATTGATTTCAGGAGACGCCCATTTACCGAACAGGACCTCATAACGCGCTTTTTAAAGGGATCCTTACCAGACCTGAAGCAATTGCTTCGAGTTTAGCGACAAATCGCTCAGTGTCGGTATAACCGAGAGCCTTCCTCGCTTTTGTCGAGGAAGGCTCTCGGGACTTTGTCGATAAAGCAGCTGCACTTGGGGACGCGCAACGCGCCCTCATGCAGAAACAGCAATCGCTGCCTAGGACCGCACGGAGAGCACCTGCTCTTTCCGTGGATACGTGGGACGAAGGAGTGCCTTCGCAAGAGCGTCGTCGAAAGACCGCTCGAACCCAGGGCGACCGAGTGCTCGCCTTGCATTCTACTGAGGCGGTTATCCTCCTATCCACACGACTCGGAAACTGAGTTCGAGTCGCGCACCAGTGTGCTGGTTAGGATGATCCTCTCCCAACACTTGCCGTGTTACAGCACGGAACCACAGGCAGCCGGCCTGGGCTCAGCCCACCAAGAATCAGAAACCTGGTTGGGTTAAGACTGCGGACCAACCCTCAGGTATTTGCTTCGAGAGTTACCAGTTGGACAGTTGGACACCGCCGTCCCAACTGTCCAGATCAGGGACGCCCTGACTCCGACCTGCATTTCGCGAGGGTCGTGCGTAATAACTATAACCAGTTGTCGAAGCAACAGAAAGATTTCCTTCGAGCCGTCGGAAGAGCGCCGAGCTTCCTCTCTGCGGACGTTAAAGGCCCGTTCAACGTTCGAGATGACCTCCCGGCACCACCGGTGAGATCGGCATCTCCATCGAGGGAATCCTCAATATTGACAAGGATGGATGATCTCCATATCTCCTTTTCTCACTTTGACGCTCCGACGAAGTCGGAAAAATAGGAGGGTCCCGCCAATTGAGAAACCCCCGGCAGAACCCTCTCCCAAAGGGGACGGTCGGGAAGTCCCGACTATGGAAAACCACAGGTAGGAATCCTACCTCGGCGCTTCGGCCTTCCCCGCCAAATCACTGCGGAGGAGTACAGGGCCGACCCTGTCTTTTACTTATCACGACATATCTATAAAGTTATGGCGGAACTTGGGTAAAACCCTAACGCGCTTACTGCGTACAATACCGTGTTCGACACAGTGCAGGACCAAATTTGGTCAAGGCAGCTTGCCTGCTAGAGTAGGTTTTTGCCAACACCAACCGCAATAGAGATATAGTTAACCTATCTAGCGCTTCAAACCATCGTCTGAAGACGATGGAATCGTAGCACTGTCGCTACGAGTCGGGACCTGCTAGTCAGGCAGCCCTTTGTTTCGTCAAGGAACTCGGCGCTGATGCCATACTTGGCACCACCTTCATCGACCGGCATGTGGAACTCATCCAAATCTGTCGTCGAGAAGTAGTACTCCGTAGCGGAGCTACGGTGCGGATCCATAAACGACCCGCAACGGTTCCGTTTCGCGCCTATCGACGAACGAAAACAATTCTTCGAGGAAATTCCTCGGAACAAGATTGTGCGTGCAGATTTTACCGGCCTCCGAATTCGGAGATAGTCGTGGAAGTCAGTGCTTACCTACATGGGAACCTCCTTCTGAAGACTTACCCCGGTTATGTCGAAAGTCTCAGGTTAGCCTGAGCAATGTAATCATGTCAGAAAACCCGAACACACCTTTTGCAGTGAAGGTTGCGAACTTTGCACCAAAGCCCGCGTTCTGGCCAAAGCCAGATTGTAGGGTACGCATTCTGCGATGCCCGATACTGTACTCGAGGTTAATCTCGACGAGAAGACACCCGACCGAGAGGAAACATCCGCACCGTTGCACATCGGCTCCACCGATGACTGGCTGGGGCGGATGATGTTTAATTGTCCCATCTCACCCCCAGGGATCATGAAAAGATACGAGAGATGCTCTTGAAGCACGAGACCATGTGGTCAGGCCACTTGGGGAAAGTCTGGGTGACGGAACACAGGATCGACCTTGTACGGGCAGTCCCAGTACGGTCACACCCCTACCGCGCAGGCCCAAAGGAGGTCAAGCGAATGCTTGACGCCATCGTGATTGAGCCCGCTCAATCGGAATTCGCCAGCCCTGTTTGTGCTGTGCCAAAATAGGATGGTAGCAGACGGTTCGGCATAGACTACCGCGAGCTCAACCCATCAATATCAAGGACAGCTATCCGCTACCCGCATGGATGAATGCATAGACTCGCTAGGTGAGGCGACGATATTTACAGCCTTAGATTGTAACTACGGTTGCTGGAAGATACCTATCCGCGAAGCGGACAAGGACAAAACAGCGTTAGTCTGTCATGAAGGCTATTTCTGGTTCTGCCGGATGCCTTTCAGGCTGTGCAATGCGCCTGCCACGTTCCAACGCACATTAGATATACTACTGGCGCGATAAAAGTGGAAGACTTTTTTGTATATTTAGATGATATTATCATCTTCTCCAAGTCCACCGAGGAACAACTCGATCTTGTTGACGAAGTACTGAACGTACTTCGTAATTCAGTGCTTCCCTGAAATTGAAGAAATCTACGTGGTTAACCTCCGCGGTGAACTACCTCTGCCATTTAATACGGCCGGGCAAACTGGAGGTTGCCTCGAAGAACATCGAAGCGGTGAAGGTTTCAAACCGCCGCACACGTAAATGCAACTGAAGATTTTTCTCAGTCTATGTAATGTGTATCGGAGATTCGCCCCAAACTTTTCAAGAGTGGTAGCGCCACTCAACAAGTTGCTAAAGAGGTTAAATCCCTTCAAACTTCCGGAGCTTGACTCAGTGCAACTGGAAGCATTTTCTTCCTTAAATCAGGCCCTCATCGAACCGCCAGTTTTGAGGCTACCTCAACCCGGACTACCATACTCGGTTGACACCGACGCTTGTGACGAACAAGTAGGCTGCGCCCTACTCAGGAATACCCGGATGACATCCGCCATCCCATCGGCTACTGGAGCCGTTCCCTCGGCCCTGCCGAGTGAAAATACACAACGAGCGAGAAAGAATGCCTCGCAGTTGTATGGGCATTTCAGCTGCTCTGTCTATATCTCGAACAAAAACAATTTCAAACTTTTCACGTACCGCCAGGCTTTGCGCTGGTTAATGACCTCAACCGACACAACGGGTCGGTTGGCGCGCTGGAGTTTACGCCTCCTCGATTTGGATTTCACCCTTGGGTATTGCAAAGAGTGAAGAACCAAACAGCGGATGCTATGTCAAGAATACACGCCGACGGCGAGACCGACTTCGCCAGGGATTGGAAGTAAGCTTCCTCGTGGAATCTGCCGGGACCCTTCTGGGTCACCCGACCATCCAACAGGAGCAGGCTTGAGCCACCCGCAATTCGGCAAGTACAACCTTGCAAGCTCCCGAACCTTTCAAAGGAGGTTCTTGGCTGCAGGATACCTGCAGACAATCCAGTCGTCGACATGGATTAGACGAAATCGACTGTGAAGACAGTCTTGACGAGGACTTATCCTCGTTCGACCCCGTCTCGGCCACCGAGCCGGCTCGTGAGTTGCAACCGCTCACGACGGAGGAAATCCTCCGTGAGCAAGAGAAGGACTCCTTCTGTCAAGAGGTGAAGGAAGCCTTCCCCGATGATGAACGTATAGTCAGGGAATTTAAGATTGACCAGCGTGGACTGGTCGCTCGACTATCAAAGTTCGATGACGCCGTGCAGATCTACGTACCTGCATCGTTGCGACCGCGAGTGTTGATGATATCGCACTACGCAAAAATTTCCGGGGACCCCGGAGGATCACGCATGTACATGACGTTACGTCGTACAATCTACTGGCCCAGCATGGAACTGGACCTCTACAATACCGTACGGCAATGCACTAGCTGCGAGAAGGAGCTAATTGCTCCTAGGAAGCATGCTAACTTCCTCAAACTATTTCCAGGCCTCGAGTCCTCTCAAGTTCGTGGGGATCGACATACTTGGTCCCTTGCCAAAGACACCCTTGGGTTATCGATATCTGTTAGTTAAAACTGATCGTTTTTCGAAGGTAGTTCGAACTGCTGCACTGCTCAGCGTAGCTTCTGTTGCGGCCACCAAAGCATTCTGTGAAGAATGAGTGTTTTCATACGGGATTCCCGTATACCTACTGTCTGACAACGGAGGACAGTTTGTCAGCAAGTTCTTTCAGAGCATATGCTCTTTCCTCGGCATGCGTAATCCATTTAAGACGGCCTACAATCCGCGGACCAATGGTCAGACGGAGAGATTTAACAGGACAATCCTGTCAGCGTTGCGTCACTTTTGCAGTGAGCATGGGAGGGACTGGGATCAGTACCACTCCACTGTAACTTATGGTTACAACAATACGGAGCACCCGACCAACCTGTCACACGCCATTTGATCTAGTGCTCAGCCGGCTGCCAACCCCGCTTGCCATGGCGCAAGCGAGGACGATTAACCTCGGGTATGTTCACCCGAGTCAAGTGAAGCGTCTCTTCCATGATCGCTCGAAGGACATGTTGGCAACTTCAAGGAAAAGACTGGGCAAAGCTCAGGACGCGTATAATAAAGGCTGTGATAGACGCTTGGGACCAGGAACTGAGGATATCTAAGTAGGTGACTCCGTCTTCGTGAGCCGCGAGCACAAGAAGAGCGACGAACCAAACGCACGGACGATTGAACCAGTTGACAACCTACCGGAGCAAAAGCTCCGAACGAAAGCGCTGGGACCCTACCAGTTGTGGGGCAGCCTCACAAACCTTCACTATCCTTCGAGATGGGCTCAAGGATACTGTATCGCGAGACCGTACCGCGAAGGCACCCACTCGGTCGCCGCCGAGTACAAGAGGATCGGAATACCCGATACTGAAGAAAATCAGGGCAACCCTGATTAAGGAACTACATCCGCGTCCCTCCTCAGGACGGGGCGGCAGACTCTCAGGATGCACCTGAGCCAATACAGACGAAGATCAGACCCCGCCGTCGATCAAGATCAAGGAGCCATGCTTCTTCGACCGGTCGGAGGACAATCCCTCCAACTCTTTGAAGCGCCACGCGAAGCGCCGCTTCGTCGCTCGACCGCCTTGCCGCGCAAGGACAGGAACAACCAAGGATACCTCGGACAACTGAATATACTCCCGTGCGGGAACATCCGACTGCGGAGGTCAGTGAGGATAACCTCAGTCAAGATCAGTGACCTAGGTCCCTACGCGTTTGATCGGATTTTAGATCACAACCTCGACAGCGGCACGTACTGCGTTCGCTGGACGAATTACTCGCCAGTGAAGACACTTGGAACCCAGGTTTTCGACCCTTACAACGCGGTGATCCAGTACACCGTCTTAAGAGGCTAAGCCCGCCAAGTATTACCCCTCACCTGCATATGGCTGGGAGGATAATCACAAGGATACCTTTTTTCAGGGAATTCAAAATCCCCGGTTGGAGTCGCACCCAACAGGGCCGCGATCCAGCTGACAAGCAATGCTTGCCTATATTATCACTTCGGGGAACCCAGACGTGGGCAGCTCCACGAGATTCAGATGGAGTCTGAACTGTGCGAGTCAGGAGGGATCTGAACTCGTTAGCCAGGAAACCTGGTGTTCCACGCAGAGAATGTGGGAGAGTGACCCACTCGTACGACACACTAGGTGACCTGCCGTCGCAGCTGATCCAGCATCAAGAAGCAGACCGGAATAGTGAGACAGTCTGTCGGTTCGCCGAAGAATGAGAAGAAGACTGATGGTAAAGGACGATGTCAGGATGCAAAGGGAGAGGGAGCAAGCGGACGCTGAAACGATCGTGACCGAACTGTGATGCCGAGAGAGTTTATGGTTGCACCTGAACTTACCATGGCTCCTGGTTAAAATACCACACTGCTAGTCAAGCGTTCGGCACCTAACGTACTGGGTAGCCAGCGTGATCGGGACCCCCAACTACGAAAAAAATGAGTCATACTTATTCCAACGCGCCGCGCAGAACCACAACCCGTACCAGGTCCCATGGTATTTTCCCCGCGTTTCTCGCGGAGGAACACGCTAAACGCTGGGAATAAGGGCATTTGGGAACCTTACTTTTCGCGCGCATGCTGTATCTAACACAGTATGAACAGACTGTCCTGTCCAGTTCCTCGTGTGGTCGCCACGTTTAAGGCCCACGTGTAAGGTCGCTGGCAATTACTTTTTTTTCCTTTAATTATCCTTTTATTTTAGTAATTAATGTAGGACTAATTAGCTAACAGTGCGCAGTAGGTGCCACTTCTACTACTTAGGTTCGCCGGCCTTGGCCGTCCCACAGTGAAACAAAACAAACTCCCTATCCAAAGTCTACCTTTTACTTCTGTGGCCGGAGTAGTCCGGAAGTTCGAAGCCAGCTAGGATTCCTAGCTAGTGACCGGTAAGCCTAGCGCTGCACGAGCTCACTATAGCTAGATCTATCTAGCGTGCGACCGGAGTAGTCGGCGCTACCCTTTTTGCTAAGCCTTTCAGGCGCTCCCGGAGTAGGATTGCCTACCCTTTCCTTTACCCACTTTTTTCCTTTTCCCCTTTTATTTTCCTTTCTTTCACCTCTGTTTTCCTATCCTTTCTAACCCCGGAGAAATTCCCGGAGGACCGTAGGGCATCCTCCTACCTTCCGAGCGCAACCTAAAGTCGCCCTATCTTGCTAACCCATTTCGCTGTCTAGGACTCCTAGACTGGTCTCCCGAAGAGGCTTTGTTTCTAAAAACCCAACCAACTTGTTTGTGGTCTTTTTGAGGGTCCGTAATACTACAGAAACGTTGGAGCCGGTCATTTTCTTATCTTAAAAACCGACAGAAGTTCTGGTGTGTTAGTGGGGCACTTGAAGAGATTTTGTCAGTGTATCAAGCTTTCAAGGAGAACCGCAGAGCCATTATTCAGGTTTCAAGCGACAATTTTTATCAGCAAATTGAGATGTTGAAACCAAAGGTCTCTTCAACAGTTTGCGAATCGTTTGGATAATTTTTGCATCCTTTATTCGAAATACAAGATCTGCAAGGAAATGTACGCTCATCATTACATAGCCGTCGTCTTTGATCCCGATTTAAAAAACAGGAAATCAACATTGATGACTCTGCACATATCAGATCCACCCCGACAAGGGGATAGCAAAGCAGTACGAAGATCAAGTAATCATTCCGCTTCTAATTAGCGCGAAGAAAGCTTGTATGGGTCCAAAAGAAATTTGCATTTCAATTGAGAATTCAGAGGATCAAACTGTCGACAGCGATAAAATTCAGGATTGCTTTATTGACAATGAGTCAGAAGCTGAGGAAGAAAATATAGGCAGACGGAGCTAAAGCCGAGCGCCGACCTTTTATGAAAGAGATATATTCAAGTGTGGGTGACATATGTTTCAATGGATTCAAAAGAGGGAGTCGATGTTCCCGTCAGTCGCAAGAATTTGCCGCTTTTCTCTGGCATTCCTGCTACTCAGATTGACAAAGAACAGGAATTCAGTTTGGATGGAAGAATTTCTAGCTCGATTAGGAATCGCATATCAACAACTCCAATCAGCAACTTGATCGAAATTGCGAAACTACCATTCTTTTGATAAGGAGGTGAACAAAATTAAGACTTTTGACGACTTTAGCGACTCCCTTTTGTCAAGCGAAGAGGATTTGGACTCCTCAAGTACGTGGTTGAAGAAAAGGAAAAGTGTCCTTAGAGTCCGGAGGGATCCCTATCGCGTAGTTCCCGGTATTGTTGATTGGTCATTGAATCCAACGAATGGCGTCTAGTTTCCAGCCTTCGCCTAATGAGATCTTGGCTACGAAAGCTATATTACTACTGCCAGAGTGGAGAATATATAGCTCCACGTAAAGCCAAGATGGATCATCAGACTAGAACCAGACTCCAAATGACAGTCCCTTGTTTCCTCTGACCCATACTGTTTTAGCGTGCACGCTCCGGATTCGAACTCTCTGATCCGTGTGATACCACTTGTTCCCCCACTAGGCCACAGGGTCTTGTGGGTTGGTACAACTACATGTCATTTTTTTAATCCTATTTAAATTCCACTAGGTACATGTCATTTTTATGAGCTGCACTTGTCCGGTTTTTTTACATTACCCATGTTACAACTTAATTTTTCATTGTTCATGCCCGGATTGTAACTTTTTTCGTGTGCGACACATTTAAAAGTTTTTTTACATGTACCACTGCCCTGCCTTACTTTAGGTATAGCCCAGACCCGATGATGCTTGTGCCTCGTTCAAGTTTTTTTCACATGCCCTTGGCAACACTGGAGTGTACTCCCAGAAACATCATGAGTAAACGATATTACTATTATTTCTAACTAGGTAGTCCGGTCACATGTGATCGGCACGTCTAGCGGTCCAGTCTAAGTATAATGGTCAGCGTGAAGTGCTCGGATCAAATAAACATCATCCGATCCTAAAACTTCGCCAATAAAACTGTCCAATCCCAATCACCGAAGTCCAATCGGTCCGGTTCTATACTATAAGCTCAAATAAACAGGCAATCAACCTTCTACAGCAAGGCTAGTGTAATACTCGACACCAGCAGTGCAAAGTTTGCTCTGCTGGTGTCTGTAGTGCAATTGGCACTTACAATGTATTTCCATCGGCAGAGCTGATTTTGGTGATCTTTTTTTGATCTGATTCCTTGCTAACCAGAAGGAACTGTACTTTACAGTAAGGGAAAGTTTCGCTTGTCGCCCACTATCGTTACTGGTACTGTATACTCATCCCGCAGGGCTTGAGGGCTTGCAACTTGGACCACACGGCCCCAAAAATGGACCTGATGTTTCTGCAGGTGAAAGGCACCTATTGGGCCAAGTGTCGACTTTACTTATCTCTAACTTGGATCTCCGTTACTTGCCCGACAATAACCTTACTTGCCCCGCCGACGTAGATAACCCTAACCTAGCTAACTTTTATTTATACTTACCTGGCCACTAGCGCCCCAGATTAAACAGCCACCCCTGTGTTGCCTCTGAACTTGACTCCAAACTTCCGCCTTTGCAGAAACCTTGCTAACAGCAATTTGGGCTATAGCCACGTTTATCCGACCAGGTCCTCCTTTTTATTTCCCCCTCTCTATCCAACATTATAATACCCCTTTGGTTGTTTGTTTGTGATATTTACTCACAATTGCGCCCCGGACTCCGGCGTCTATATACAAATAGGAACTTCAAGCTTGTCGTTGGTGACAACATCCTTATCTCCAAAGGAGATATTCGGCACTGCTGACCCATTATGAGGTTTTTGCCCTGTAATACACCCTGGTGTCTAAGCTTCTTCTTAATCGATCCTTATCAAGTTTCAATCATTCCGCGGACCACGGTCCGGCCTTACAACCCGGAGGACAAGTATCCCGTCCAGCCGTCAAAGGAACCACCCCCGCTTTTCTAGCCCCACTTCTTCTCGCCGTCGGGGAGCTGTGCTAATGCATCGCAGGGTGCTTAAAGAGAAAGAGGAACAGAGAACACCCTGTGGGTCTCGGTGTGTGTGTGTTGGTTTTCTCATTGTCTGACTTGGTTCCGTTCCTAAATGAGAAGAACTGCGCACCGCACATTGCACTACAGTGTCGAGGTTTGTACTTCGTAAAGTCACGTGAAAGTGTACACATACCTGTGGCAAAAATGACCCTTCACCCCACGAGCTCGCTGCGCTTCCCGGCGACCTTGAGAACGCAGTACTAACACCATCCCCTTACCAATATCCTTTCCTCTCCTAATCCCCCTCACCTATCCCCATTCTTCCACTTCCCAATTTCCAATCGCCATCACGACAATAAGCAATCACACCCCCCGAAATCGCACTGATAGAATTTTCGATGAGAACAACTCCAATGCACATCTCAGACCTCCAAGAGAAGGAAACAAACAAGTAGAGTATGAGACTATTTTTCTAAACACACCGAGGGTGCCATGATATCAAACAAGTGTGTCATATGCAGCAAGAGTTCAGTGTGAACTCATCGACGACCATGCTAACCCAGCATGCCAAAGTTCATGGGTTCCTCGCTGCACAAACCCAAATGACATTTTGCACAACCGGCGAGCTGTAAAACGCAACGGTGAGCCCTGGTGACGACCGCAACGAAAAGTTCTCTAAGAAGCTAATCAATCGATTGTCATGAGCAGTTAATCTTTTTCCGTGGTCGAAAGTTCTGAATTTAAGAACTTGATTAATGACATTAGCAATAAGGTGTCGATCTTTTTGAGAGCCACCTTTCAGCGCCGAGTAGTTTCCGAGAAAGAAACCCTCTAAGTTCTGATCAAGGAACAGCTTCACACGTGCAAGTCAAGTATTGCGATCACTGCAGATACATGGTCATCTGAGTTAATGAGGAAACACATGTTTGTAACAGGCAATTACATTGACAATCAATGGAGGTTACAAACTTTGTGCTTGGCGTTTGAGCACTTTCCAACGCCACACCCTGGCGACGCTTTTGCCACTATGATGGAAGAAATTTTCGATAGATGGAATATTCTGCATAAGTTTTATGCTGTAACAACTGACAATGCCAGTGAAATGGTCTTGATATGGCTATGTTATGAGATAGGCTGCGCACTTTGCCAAGCGAGGACAGCCCTCACTTAATTCACGTACGTTGCCTGGCAGATGTGGTAAGCATAGCCGTCAAAGAGTGCTTGACAGAAGTCCACAACGAAGTGAAAATGATGCGGCTGTCCGTTCCGAGTATCAGGTCCTCAACAAAGCGCCGAGAATTGTTTGATCGGATGAGTGCTGAAATTGGGGAATCAGAGGCAACCCTGCCTTGTTTTGGATCCCGAAACACGTTGTTCTTCAACTTTTGAAATGTTCTTCGACTTTTGAAATGATAAGAGAGAATATAATTCAAGGAAATTTTTAAAAGCGGAACTGTATCTCGTTTCCGAGCTTGCGCAGAATGTCGTTCGGGACGGCGACTGGGATCTGTGTTTAAAATTTGATGGTTTCCCCCGCCAGATGTCACATTCACTGAATCTTCCTCTGCCCGGCATAACGTCACCTGCAGCTTAAGTGTTATGGCGTTTAAACTCTCGTTGCAGTAGTTTGAATCCTCTATCAGGGAGGTTGGTGATGCTCTGCAACGTGTCTCTGCGCTAATGCTTGGAAAGTTGAAACGATATGCCGATATTGTCAACTCATGTTCCGCTCGACTAGCTAAGATTGTAGACCCACGCTTGGAAAATTAAATTCTAGAGGATGAAGATGTGTTGCATCAAGTGCTGCATTGTAGTCGATCTAATAGTCCCGCGGATCACGGAGCGGCCATTGAGCAATCTACCGCATGTAATGTAAGAGGAAACTCTGCTGTAGGACATGCATCTTTACTAAGTCTAGTTTTAAAGCAAGAGAGAGGCCCTTTAGGGGGCCATATGACGATATCGCACGTTTCATATCTTGCAGCAGAAGTGATAGACTACCACATTCATGTTTTGGAATGGTGGAAGTCCAACCACTCCCGATTCCCGCGCGAGACAGAACCCGCTCGAAGCGTTCTTTTCATTCAGACTTGTTCTGTCGCAAGTTAATCGGTTTCTCTGAAGCCGCCGGTGAACTAGTTACACCAAGGAGGGGTGGTTTACTTGACGAAACGATATCTTCATCTATTCTTTTGCGGTCCTGGTACAGTTTCTTGACGTAAGGTTGGCCAAGGCGCTGAGTCAAATAAACAACCATTGTCATATTGGTCCATTCTCCGATCCATGACGCCTCTTGCATTGTGATCTTATCCATTCGCACCGAATCGCTCTTCTATAGCTAACTTAACTGCCATTAATTCGTTTAGCTTTACGTAGTTCAAATGCTAAATTTATTGTTTTGAAGCAATCTGATGAAAAGGATGCTAGTTTCAGACTCGGTGCAGAAACTTTTACGGTAACCGAAGTTATGTTCATTGGACAGTCTACGGCACTGCCAACTCTGGCACTTACATAAAATTTGCATGCTGGAAAATATCTGGAATTGAACCTTGCGCGGCACCTCGTTGCAAGCGGGCACGTCGACGAGCTGAGGGCGCTTTTGCTCGATGCGCTGTGGAAAATGTTCCCGTTCGAGGATGATAACTTCTTGTCCTGTAAAAATGACTTTGGTGAGCTGTCACCAGATGCTCCTAAACGTGAAGGTGAATCTGGAGTAGTAGAAAGGCAGAAGAGGTTCCAGAGACGCGGTTTGGAGCTGGTAAGGGATGAAGTGGGTCATGTTTGGCCAAGAATCGTTGCAAATACCTCGGAGTTTGGATGCCAGATGATGGGAAGACTGAGAGGTCTAGAAAAATAAATTGATGCGGATGTAATACTCACACGTGGGACACGATGACGATGTGCCAGGTCTGTGAAACGATGCAAGTTCATGCGTCTAGTGCATATTTGTGGCAGTCACCGCCGATGTGAAGCGGTGCGTGTCCGGGTCGGGCGATGGGACGCTGCAAGTGTGGGACATGGGGGAGACATTTGTGGTCGATGAGCCGCTGCAATGACATAAACGTCGTCTTTTCATTTATATAGATTTACCAGAACCAAAACATGTCTGGGGACTGGTTTCGAGGACAGTAGAGAATACGGAGCGAGAGACTGGTTCGGATGAAGGAGACTCTCTGTTACTATATTCGATTTAGTAGAGCAGATCCCGTTGTTGTCACCAATAATTCATACTAGCGTTAAAGGCGACATGTACTAGCTGTAGTAATCACTGGCTGAAAGTTGCCTGCTCGTCGTAGGGCAATGACGAGAGCCTTGAGTATGCGCAGTATTGAAGCAAGTAGGACTCTCAGGTTCTGTGTCTCAATAAAAGTATAAGTAAATCTTTGGTGGGCAGCGAACAGTCCAATCAGCACTACGGCTTTCCAGGCACCCGTAAGAGAGCATATAAACAGAATATACGTGTAGAGATGAGCTCCATAAACTTCGACTTTGGATGAGCAGGAGAAATTGAGTGCAAAGAAAGTATAATAGAGATGGACTGCGAAAAGGCATCAGATCTGGATGCCCTGAAGGAGCAGGATGGGAAAATGAGATGATTGTGCATGGTTCCGGCCTGGGAACGGGAGTAGTAGGAGAGTCGACTGCGATGGAAGAGGAATTGGCTGAGAATTTGAGGCTGGAAACCGCTGTGGAAGGACAGTTCAATCCTCAATTCATCCTTTCGGGGAAGATTTCGCTTCTTGCTCGGTGTTGTGGAAAGTCAACTCCGTACATGCACTAAGTATTTAATGGAGATGGAAGTGAGAGGTCTATGGAACAAATGCATGTTACGTAAGCTGGTGTATCATCAGTTGCATTATGGGCCTTCAGCATCATATGATATGTTTTCATATAAGAACTTCAACAACAAAAATTTAATCCATTGAAAAAAAAGCTTGGTTTCATTTCTGTTTGGCTCATTCGTAGTTTGAATACCCATTGAGTCATTCTAAGTGCAAGGAGGTCCATATTTTTAGACAATAAAACTGCCTTGCTTGCTCATGGTTGTGTAAGGAGTACATAAGTCTGGTGGTGTAAACACGCTCTAAAAGCGCTGTTAACATGAGTTCTCGGTCCGGTCCACGGGCGCTGTTATAATCACGGCCCAGTCTAGAAAAGCCGCTAAAATCACGGCTAGGTCTGTTCTACACACTTTGCTCTTCCTTCTGGTGCTCAGTTGCGATTGAGTTTTTCAACTCGGCCCTTTCATTATTTCATTACACAACTTCCGGTCCACTGCTGTACGAAAACACGGCGTTCCAGCCTTACGGTACACGTTTAGGTTTCCCGCTCGGTCTGTGCATGAGTATGATTTATCTTACTGGACCGTTGCCGGACCGTGAACAGGTCTATTGAGTAACAGTCTAAACGACAGGAATTCCGGCCGATTGTAGCGTGGGATGATCAATGGTGGTTTCCAGTTGACGTTACAGTATCTGCTGTTGGCGGTGGACGGACTTCTCCGAAATCAGAACTAGAAAGGATTACAAAAATCTGGTCTGCCAGTGGCAGTGCAGTACAAGCATCAATTGCGCTGCAGGAAGGCCACAAATGAAGCATACAGTGTCCCTCAGAAGACCGTGTGAAGAACAGAATGCGGCGTTTGGCGATAGTCATCACAGCTTTCGTTTCAGTCAGATCCAAACGAACCTCTCCGAACGTTTCCATCGCTAAAAAGCAACCTCGTGAGCAAAAAATAATCCTACTGTGGTTTAATGCGCGGTGCGCAGGTCTTCTCGTCTAGAAACGGAACCAAGTCAGACAATGAGAAAACCAACACACACACACAGAGACCCACAGGGTGTTCTATGTTCCTCTTTCTCTTTAAGTACCCTGCGATGCATTAGCACAGCTCCCCGACGGCGAGAAGAAGTGGGGCTAAAAGCGGGGGTGGTTCCTTTGACGGCTGGACGGGATACTTGTCCTCCGGGTTGTAAGGCCGGACCGTGGTCCGCGGAATGCTTGAAACTTGATAAGGATCGATTAAGAAGAAGCTTAGACACCAGGGGTGTATTACAGGGCAAAAAGACCTCATAATGGGTCAGCAGTGCCGAATATCTCCTTTGGAGATAAGGATGTTGTCACCAACGACAAGCTTGAAGTTCCTATTTGTATATAGACACCGGAGTCCGGGGCGCCAATTGTGAGTAAATATCACAAACAAACAACAAAAGGGGTATTATAATGTTGGATAGAGAGGGGGGAATAAAAAGGGGGACCCGGGCGAATAAACGTGACTATAGCCAAAATTCCCGTTGGCAGGGTTTCTACAAAAGCGGGAGTTGGGAGTCAAATTCAGAGCCAACACAGGGGTGGCTGTTTAATCTGGAGCGCTAGTGGCCAGGTAAGTATAAATACTATTTAGCTATTTTAGGGTTATCTACGTCGGCGGGGCAGGTAAGGTTATTGTCGGCCAAGTAACGGAGATCCAAGTTAGAGATAAGTAAAGTCGACACTTGGCCCAATAGGTGCCTTTCACCTGGGGAAATACCAGGTCCAATTTTGGGGCCGAATGGTCCAGGTTGCAAGCACTCAAGCCCTGTGGGATGAGCATGCAGTACCTGGAACAATAGTGGGCGACAAGCGAAAATTGCCCTTACTGTGCAGTACAGTTCCTGCTGGTTAGCAGTGAATCAGATCAAAAAAAGATCACCAAAATCAGCTCTACCGATGGAAGTACATTGTAAGTGCCAATTGTACTACACCCACATCGTATGCAAGAAGGTTCCATACTGTGAATGTGGAAGTAGGAGGGCGGACAGGGCTAGAGATTACAGAAATCGGGATGAACTGTTGATATTTATGGCACTATTTCGCTCTCGGAAGTCAGCGGGTTGAAGCAGCTAACCCTTTTGGGGTAGGGATCAAAGGGGTTCACAGGTTTTGCATCGAAAAGGTCGGTCCTCTTGATCTCATTATGCGAATTTCGAGTCTTGTACGGTGTTGTCCGTGCGTTTGTATTTCTATAACAGGGGTTTCGGGATGCCTATGGTAGTCCAGAAGCAAGGATGGTACTCTTCTTTTATTCTAGTAAATTCTTTCTGGTCCTTGTGTGAGCAATGCAGGAGTTGGCCTAGTACTGTACCGCTGGTAATTTACGCATCCTGCCTTTTGTATTTTAATGGGCGTACTGTAATGTACCTGTGAATGCAGAACGCAGTATGCTTACGACTTCAGTTTGCACGTGTCCTTCTAAGAGTGTAGAAGGGACATGATCCGCTAGACTACGCGATAAGGCAGGAGTGCTGAGTCGTCTTGAGCCCAGACATCATGGGTGAGAATAGGGATTAACGAAGCTACGCTCCCGAAGATGCTAGATTGCTGAGCGATAGTGGTGAGCTCGCATCGGTCGCTAACCATGGGACACATAGCTACATTACACCGGAGGTGGTAATGCTGAGCTAGTGGTAGTCGCCGATAGGGTAGCAGTTCATGGGACATACAGCCACACTACACCGCAGGTGTAGTGCTGAGCTGAGATTCGCCAACGGAAAATGCAAGAGCCCAAGCTAAGAGCATTAGCTTGGCCTTAGACCTTGACGGGTCGCGAACAGTCGATGCTAACACTAGTAAACGCCTAGACCCGGAAAGTTTGCTGAAGCTCCAGCCACAGAGGGTTGAGAGTCACAGTACTATGAAAGCGGTGGGCACCGGATCCGAGAGGGACGCGACCTAGCAATCCGTGCTGGCTTGTGACTGTTGTCTGGTAGCTAACCATAGTCCATCAACCCAAGTTAATCTTACAGTCTTCATATCAGTTATTCTGACTGTTCGAACAACTTTACTGTACAGTACTGTACCATATAAACGTACTGTACAGTACTGTACATACTGTGGCGCGACATGGTTTCTCGTGAGATAACAAAGAGACCAATCTCTTTGCGGAGAAAGAGATGAAATGATGGTAGAATGGTCTGGAGATAGAAAGGCGGAGCGAAGGATACCAGTAAAGTGCAAGGCACGGTTTACTAGACAATTCCTCCTTGCCCCGTCGACAAAGAAGAGCCGACGGAGTCAAGGCTTAAGAACTGAACGACGGTGCGAGTTGGGCGACACTACAGCACTGCATACACTACGGTAGTTACAGTACCTACAGTACAGTGCTGTCAACACTACCCTCCGTCTCACGATCGCTTAATTAGGTCCTGGAATTGAATTCGAGACCGCATGTGCACAATACTCCGATGTTTTCCTGTCTTCTATAGTAATTCGCCAGTGTTCTGTGCACAATACTTTAATGCAAGATTAGGTCCGACATGAGGCAGAAGCTGTGATAAAATAAATCCAAAAAGGAAAAACGAGGTATATAAAGAATGATTTACCAATTTCATGCTCGGAACTTGAAAGAGTACCAAGGGCTTCAACGGCTTACAGTTTTTGGATCGCGTCGTTTTCAACCTAGTTGACAACAAAAATGAACACCAGTTCACTCGGGCTTGATCAAAGTATGGTGACTTGCTGTGTCACACCAGGGTCGCAGGATATCCTACACGCGGTAAAGAGCGTAGACCCGCTCAGACACAGACATGGCATTCACGCAATGAACAAGACAAAGTATTATACATCGAGACACAAGAGGTGGAGTTATCAGCCAGGGGACCATGATCAAACAGATACAGTATGTAGCAGTCGATTATAAAGTTTCTTTTTTCTTTTCCGCCGATGCCATGTGTAAATGCAAAAATTACAGCGACTAATCTCCGCAATCATCTTATCATCATTGCCTCGCACTGTCTGATCGTCTGTCGAAATCCCTGCTCTGCTTCTTTTATAGATCGGACTAATCTTCGCGCCCGTTCTTACGAGTTATCCATTGCCAACCTTGGGATGTATCGTGCCATAGGTTTAAATTTTGTGGATAGCAGCTTGATGCATAGCTTTCGTAAGGCCATCTGCGAGATTTTGGGCACTTCGCACGAAACTGCTGTCGGAGATTTCAAAGTTTTTGATTCCTTCACGGGAGGCAGCGGTGTCCAGCATGAGTCGTTTTTCTGACGTGTGGGAGCCCTTGGAGATTATATCGAACAAGCTCTTGTTCGATACTTGTTGTCAGAGTAGAGCTTCTTGTCTCTGTCTACAGCACCTACAATGAAAGGGCCAATCCAGTCACCATTTCGATTTGCGACTTGCTTCTTTCGCCAAACGAGCACGTGGTCACCGACTTCTATTGTGCTATCGGCGGAAGGGGGTACTTTATGGCGTAATCCTCGTTGAGCGCGAAGGCGAGCCATTTCTTTTTCCATCTATTGGTGGGCAGCATTGGCGAGAAGGGAGCGAGCCTGGAGGTGCGCCCTGGTAATTGGCGGTTCCCCGAATACTCAAGTGGATGGGTATTCCCCTAAGAAAAGTGCGGAGGTTACTAGGCCCTCTGGGCCAAGTGTGTCGTTCATGGTCTTAACCGAAAAGGGGAGCAGGACACTGTGGGAGGCATCAGGGTAAACGGAAGGGAGTTTCCAGAAATTGTTTCGCAGCGGATGATGGTAGCGCTCGCCAACGCCTAGTGCGTTATGCGCCTCGACTCCTGATTTTGAAACATCGACACCTGCGGAACGAGCGATGGAGACAAATGTGTCCTTGAACTGTGAGCCTTGGTCAACACGGATACTGTTTGGCAGACCGATGTAAATTGAGGCCCAACATTCATGTACAGTTTCCCATATCTTCTGTGTAGAGATGTACTTAAGGAAACGGGCCGCAGTAAAGTGAGTAGAGCTGTCCACAATATGAATCACTGGTTTAGATTCCAAGTACATGATGTCCATAAGGATGCGCTCATTGAAGCGCACGTTTTCTGTGCTAAGAGAGACTCGGTAGCGGCCAGGGCCGTCTTGGATCCGCACACATGCATCCTTGGCTATGTCCTGAAGTGATTTGTAAGTGTCGGGCGTCAGTTCCTCGGGACAGGCTCTTTTGAGGAGGGCGAAAAGCTTAGATACAGATGGATGAGCAAATTGACGGTATAACTTGAAAAATGGAGGCGTGTGAAGTATGTCATGACAGGGAAACACATAGCACCGTATACATGTCCGTAATGCCGTTCAAGGGGGGCATGCCACAGGTCGACAGCACGGGAAGAAGATTTATCGGCGGAGTGGATGAGGATCTTCTTGACAAGTTTGTTCTGGACTTTGACAGCGACGCGTGAATGGTGGTCGAGGTCTTCCAAATCGAGTAGTGCGGGTACATCGGAAGCAACAACGTCAAGGGTAATGAAAACAGTAGGTATGCTGAAGGGTGTGGCAAGCGGGATCTCAACGGTACCAAGAGAGTCCAAGACTCCGTCTACGTGGCGGAAACGCCTGAGACCTCTCTTGGACAACTCGGGCGGTCGTTGTTTGAGCACGTTGAATATCCGGTGTGCTTCTTTTCAGACCGATAACAGATTTGGTTGCCCCATTGTCAACGAAAAACCAAGGTTTTCCCCGGGGGTTGGCCCTCATTGGCGGGAAGAGAAGTCACTGTTGAAAACTGGCCAAAGGTTTGGAGGTGGCGGAAGAGCGTTTGGGTCGTGAGGTGCGGTGTGCACGAAAACGGGGAGAGGTGCGACGTCGATGAGACGCAGCAAGGCGACGCCCTAACAAAAATCCGCCTCGGGGTTCTCCTCCCAGTTGAGCTTGGGAGTTGGTGATAGAGAGGCTGAAATATGGTTGATCGCTATGGTCTTGTCGATTTCGTCAAAGGCACGGATAGTATCAGGATCGGGCTACAGGAGTCCAAAATGGCCTCGTTGAGACGATCATACTCGTCGGGGTCTTTCGCCATATTCGTAGTTGATATCAGGTGCATCATGTTCACTGTCGAAATCTGACATTCCTTGGTGCTTATTGGCGTTTCGGATAGGCGTTTGATTGTTGTCATCAGGTCGTTGACGATATGGACTTTGATGTGCCATGAGCGAAATTTTCACGGAAATACTGACAATTGTCACGCGTACGATGAAAAGCTGGAAAGGTGCTCGTCAGAGTTGCAAACATGGGAGGCATACGCTTTTCGTTGCCGTCTAGAGGTTTTTTTTAGGCGTGCTTGCGAAGGGGTCGATAGTTTCGGGGGTTCATCGGGAGCGGACGTCGGCTCTTTGGTTTTGGTGGTTTCCCGTAAAGTTGATAAAGTACCTGAGGGTTTTGGGCAGGTCCTTGGCTGTTGTCGACGGAGACCATGTCATTTCGCTGGGAATAGAACGGCAGATGCTCACGCAACGCAGTCACGAAACGGTTGTAAGTGAACTTGGCTGTGGTAATCTGGCTCAGCGCTGGTATTGCCCATTCCTGGTGTAGGACTGCTGAGCGAAGATACCTGATCTTGTGGTCTTCCGAGCGGAATTGACGCGGACGCTGAGGTGTCAGAGTGTTGATCGGGTGACAAGTTTATCAAGCCCAACACTGACCATCGCAGTTTCAGTCTCTCGCATGATCTTGGCAATGGACAAATTCTCCAACTCTGATTGAGCCCCGCCCTGACGGTCATCGGAGTCGTATTCGTCAAGCATAACCGCGACTTGTTGGCGATGTGACATGCTTGGGTTGCAGTGCTCGAAGAAGTAGTCTCGGGCAGGACCAGCGAAGATGAGGTTGAAGAATGATCCCTTCTGCTTTTGAGATAGACCAGCTTGAGAGGAACATACATCGTGGTCTCGAAGCACCGAGTGAATTGACTGCATCTGATGGTTTCAGGGTCCGCTTTCGCTGGTGAATTTTCTGATCGCAGAAATAATAGAGGATGTTCGATACCGCCCGTGTGTTAGTCTGACCTTTAATTGGGAGTGGCGGAGCCTGAGGATCCTCCAGGCTCAACGAAGGAGCCGGGTAGGAGCAGATGGTGTCAGAATCGGTAGCGCATGGGCCGGAGAGGCGCTAAGGCTCTTCTCTTCATCATCCAACGGTAGTTCCGTAATTTCCTGAAACAGACCAATAATTGCTCCGCAAGATCCTTCGCCTGCTCTTTGGTATTCTTTAGGGCACAGGCGTGCGAAACAAAAGCCATTTCATTCCTGTTAACTTGAAGTGACGCATCATAGATTAAAGTCATAGATTAAGGATACGACGTCTCCTTTCAAAGGCAGACATTGGTATAGATCAGCGACATATTTCAGCATACGAACGTTGAACGGCGGCTTAGCTAAAAAATCATCAGCAAATATCGTACGGGCCGGCGGGAGCAACATCTTCATGGTGGATGCGATTTCTTCTGATGTGCCTTCTTCTCCGATTGGATTCAAGTCCATGACCATATGGATGATTTCCAAAAACTTCTTCTCGATATCACGTGACGGTTGATACTTTTCTGCAAGGAGTTGGATCCGTCCAAAAGTGGTGCGGCGTGCATCGATGCGTGTTGTGGGTTTCATTTCGATTCACGGGTTCGCGAAGCGCAGTTACTCGCAGTAAAACCATTTTTCCAATACATCCCCTGACCCCCGCCCGCCTTCCCTCCCTGGCGCGATGCCCACTCAAGCCCCTTAACCATGCTCGCCTGGGCAAGGACACTCGCTTTGCCGAGTTGATACGTTCCAAGGGTCCTGGGCATCGCTTCATTGCCCTTCCACTCTCCACGTTGGGGGCTGGCACCCTTCCGCTCGGGACTTCGCCAACCGGGTTGCGAATGGCATTGCCGCACGGGCAGCCGTTCCGATTGCTGATGCGCAGCGAACATTGTTCGCTCGTCACGCGGCGAGACTCGTCCAGAATAACGCCAGTTGTTTGTTGGAAGGAGTCTTGAGCGACACTTAGGCAGAGAACCATTTTTCCCCCTTTATTCCCAACCAATTTTCCCAACCGTTCCATTACTCGCAGTAAACCAAAACCAATTTTTCTCTACTCCTTCAGCTATGGTACTTGGACGATGGGTATATAGTGGGCACCCATGAAGCCATTCGGAGGGCACTACAATTCCTCTCTTCCGCGGAGGTGCGTGCTTTGGGTTTGCACCTCCGCATGGATAAGTGTGCCGTCTGGTGGCCAACCGCTCCCCCCCGTCTGTTCAGCAGTCCTTCCCAGCCGACCTTCGCCAGGACTATAGTGAAGGGACAAAAGTGCTTCGCGCCCCAATCGGATCGGACCTATTCGTGGAGCGCGAGTTCTCAAAGCATGTCGCTTCACTGAAGCCTCTCCTCAGCGCTTTGTTAACCCTGGAGGACACTCAAGTAGCTCTCCATCTACTACGGACCTGCTTCGGCGTATGTCGCATTAACTACCTCCTACGTGTAGTTCCCCCTCATTCCACTGCTAAGGGGCTGGGAATTCGATTCCGCTGTTGAGCTACACTGCGGGGTTGATGGGCGGGGTTCTGGACAGCAATACTTTTCGGGAATTGCAACTCCCTGTGGCGCCCTTCGGCCCCCTCAAGCCAACTTTTGGCATTGGGCTTCGCTCTGCGAAGCTCACTGCGGCGGCTGCGTTCCTTTCCTCCGTGTCCCTCACGCGTGCCCTTTGCTCTACCCTTCTGCTGTGCTACCGAACACTGCTCTTCATTCATACAAATCCGCAGTTCGGGCGCACGACGACTGGAAGACACAAGTGGCACCCGAGAAGGTGGTCCATTTCACGGCTATCGACTCAGTGCAGAGGTTTGGGCAGGGCAACTCGTCCGCCCAGTTGAGGAAAAGGCCTTTGATGCATGCCGAAGGGGATGAGAGGACTGTTGCATTCCGAGCCTCGTTGTCAGTGGAGGGTTGCAAGGACTGGCTGTCATGCCAACCGGCTCCGGGGTTGGGTACCTACATCCCGGACCGCAATTACAAGACGTGGTTGCAGTTCTATTGCAGGTGCCACTGTTTCCTCCAGCTCGAAATGCCACAAAGGGGGATGCACGACCCTCATGGATCAGTATGGTGACCACGCGCTGTGCTGTGCCTATGGATCCACACGCGGGTGGCGGCATGACTCGCAGACACGTTTGTTTGCTGCAGATCTCTCCAAAGCTGCCCGACACCCTGTCCTCGAGCCGCCACAACCCGGCCATGCAGTTCGCCCGGACATCAAGGCGCTTGGAGAGAACGGGGGCACGGACTATTATGTAACCGTTATCCATCCCCTGACCCCCGCCCGCCTTCCCTCCCTGGCGCGATGCCCACTCAAGCCCCTTAACCATGCTCGCCTGGGCAAGGACACTCGCTTTGCCGAGTTGAATACGTTCCAAGGGTCCTGGGCATCGCTTCATTGCCCTTCCACTCTCCACGTTGGGGGGCTGGCACCCTTCCGCTCGGGACTTCGCCAACCGGGTTGCGACTGGCATTGCCGCACGGGCAGCCGTTCCGATTGCTGATGCGCAGCGAACATTGTTCGCTCGTCACGCGGCGAGACTCGTCCAGAATAACGCCAGTTGTTTGTTGGAAGGAGTCTTGAGCGACACTTAGGCAGAGAACCATTTTTCCCCCTTTATTCCCAACCAATTTTCCCAACCGTTCCATTACTCGCAGTAAACCAAAACCAATTTTCCCGATTACTCGCAGTAAACTAAACCAATTAACCAACAAAACCAATTTTCCCCCCTTCCCCTCGCCGCCCACGCACGGGTGTGCCACGCTTCTCCCCGCGTCGCCGTCCCGGGCGGCCCTTCTCCTGGATCGGCGCCGCCCCCTTTCCGTTTCACGCCGTTCCCCAACTCTGACCACACTTGTCCGACCTTTACATTTTCTCACTTCTTCTCCCTCAATTTCAGCGATTTTTTTTGGATATCCACATCTCTCTCCTGGACAAGCTCTACTCAGCATCTCCGTAACCCTCCGCTACTGCACAACTTCCGCGATCAGTGACGCGCCCTGGTCTTCCTCGTCACCGAACCGCACTTCTCAAGGTCTGAACTCCGTTGGCAAGTTCAATATTTCAAACGGTCACTTTTTCCTAGTCCTGCATTGCTGGTCATTCATTAGCGCCACGTGGCCACCTGGTATCAAGAGGCCTTGGTGACATTTACAGTATCGGAAAGGGAGGTCTGAAGTGCATACCGACCGTACAGGACAGGAAGTCCGAGGATTGGCATACAGTATTGTAGTAACTCCAATCGCTTAGTAGGGTGCACTGCTTTTAGGGCCTCAGGGAAGGGAAAATTTGTTACCAAGAATGCCCTCTGCCAGTACAAGTGCAGACGCAGTGGCCCATCACAAACCAGGTGATCCCGAACATGGTTATGCCCCAAACCACTTCGTCCGGCGTCAGAGCGCCCCCTACAGCGCCCTCACCACTGTCCCTTGGGTTGTGCATCCATCACGGCAACTACCGTGCATGGGTTGGTTTCACATCTCCGCCAAATGCACAAACCCGGCAAGAGCTCCACCAGTAACCACCCCAAGCGCACGCAGGTTCCAAGCCTGCAGGCCTGCTTATCTTCTTATGGATACTGGTACTGTTATGCCCACAAACGGTACATGACCTCAACGGTTGGGCGTAAGCTTCAAAATGGCCTTCATTCCTACACATATCGGCCATGCCCAGAGTGCGGCGACAGGTTCTCAACCCCTCCTCGGTACACTCCGCTCTTACCCACGCAGCTTCGCTCCACTCCTCGAGCACCATCTGCATCCCGTGTACCGAACGAGGTTACACCCCTGAGGCAGCTTCAGCCTCAACCAATCCACCCGAACCACAGCCCATTCCGGATGCCACTCCTCCTCCGCCTTTGCGCACCACCGCTCCCTCCTTGAACGGCCGAGGAGACAGCCGCTTCCCCACTTGCACACAATCTGCACTACTCACGTCCCGCTAGCGCAACACATAACCGCGACGTGAACGTCAGCGGATTTCAAGGGAGCTAGCTCTTGTCCTTGGGAATGCGCGGACGCACCACATGGTTCTCCTCAAGCTGTGGAGGCATTCACCAAGTTGTTCCTATTCCCGTCCGCGATCCTTGCCAATCCCAAGCCCTCCACCCTCTCAATCCTCGTTCCGGGGCTTTGGGTTTGCACCTCCGCATGGATAAGTGTGCCGTCTGGTGGCCAACCGCTCCCCCCCGTCTGTTCAGCAGTCCTTCCCAGCCGACCTTCGCCAGGACTATAGTGAAGGGACAAAAGTGCTTCGCGCCCCAATCGGATCGGACCTATTCGTGGAGCGCGAGTTCTCAAAGCATGTCGCTTCACTGAAGCCTCTCCTCAGCGCTTTGTTAACCCTGGAGGACACTCAAGTAGCTCTCCATCTACTACGGACCTGCTTCGGCGTATGTCGCATTAACTACCTCCTACGTGTAGTTCCCCTCATTCCACTGCTAAGGGGGCCGCGGAATTCGATTCCGCTGTTGAAGCTACACTGCGGGGTTGATGGGCGGGGTTCTGGACAGCAACACTTTTCGGGAATTACAACTCCCTGTGGCGCCCTTCGGCCCCCTCAAGCCAACTTTTGGCATTGGGCTTCGCTCTGCGAAGCTCACTGCGGCGGCTGCGTTCCTTTCCTTCCGTGTCCCTCACACGTGCCTTTGCTCTACCCTTCTGCCTGTGCTACCGAACACTGCTCTTCATTCATACAAATCCGCAGTTCGGGCGCACGACGACTGGAAGACACAAGTGGCACCCGAGAAGGTGGTCCATTTCACGGCTATCGACTCAGTGCAGAGGTTTGGGCAGGGCAACTCGTCCGCCCAGTTGAGGAAAAGGCCTTTGATGCCATGCCGAAGGGGATGAGAGGACTGTTGCATTCCGAGCCTCGTTGTCAGTGGAGGGTTGCAAGGACTGGCTGTCATGCCAACCGGCTCCGGGGTTGGGTACCTACATCCCGGACCGCAATTACAAGACGTGGTTGCAGTTCTATTGCAGGTGCCACTGTTTCCTCCAGCTCGAAATGCCACAAAGGGGGATGCACGACCCTCATGGATCAGTATGGTGACCACGCGCTGTGCTGTGCCTATGGATCCACACGCGGGTGGCGGCATGACTCGCAGACACGTTTGTTTGCTGCAGATCTCTCCAAAGCTGCCCGACACCCTGTCCTCGAGCCGCCACAACCCGGCCATGCAGTTCGCCCGGACATCAAGGCGCTTGGAGAGAACGGGGGCACGGACTATTACGATGTAACCGTTATCCATCCCCTGACCCCCGCCCGCCTTCCCTCCCTGGCGCGATGCCCACTCAAGCCCCTTAACCATGCTCGCCTGGGCAAGGACACTCGCTTTGCCGAGTTGATACGTTCCAAGGGTCCTGGGCATCGCTTCATTGCCCTTCCACTCTCCACGTTGGGGGGCTGGCACCCTTCCGCTCGGGACTTCGCCAACCGGGTTGCGATGGCATTGCCGCACGGGCAGCCGTTCCGATTGCTGATGCGCAGCGAACATTGTTCGCTCGTCACGCGGCGAGACTCGTCCAGAATAACGCCAGTTGTTTGTTGGAAGGAGTCTTGAGCGACACTTAGGCAGAGAACCATTTTTCCCCCTTTATTCCCAACCAATTTTCCCAACCGTTCCATTACTCGCAGTAAAACAAAACCAATTTTCCCCCTGTACTGTTCTGTTCAGTGTTTCTTACAGTAACGAGAACATTTGATTTTAGTCGTTTGACGCTAATTACAGCAAAACTGATGGAGCAATAAAGTCGCTGGTCAGACAAGGAATGCGTGATGCTGTACTGTACAGTACTGTACTGTATTGTGCCCAGAAGTAAACCAAGCGGTGCTGACACTAGGGTACCAACTGATGGCTGCGCAGAGGATATCGTGTGGATTCTGTACCGCATATCTGCCCCCAAAATGTTGTTCTTTCCACGGCTTTCAGCTATTCGATCAATTCTTATTGCAAGTGATTTCTCTAAAAACGAATTAAAACCCGTCGGTTCTGCATATTATTTTTTATAAATATGAAAACTTTATAACTTTTTATTATTAATATCGTACTGATGACAAGCCCAAAAAAACGAAAAATCAACATGTTGCTGACATCCATCGCACCAACAGGACACTGAAAATGCAGTGGAATGCCCTCATTGTATTCTAACACTCATGCAACCAAAACCAAAACGCCTCAACCGTTGCCAGCCTTTCATCCACAACTCACCAACCCAGTTTCCTCATCCCTCGAACCTCCCCATTCCTCCTCTCCCCTCACGTTCCCATCCTCCCACTCTCCGAAAATGGACGAACTCTCCCGCAAGTTCCGTTCCATCGACTGGAAAGGCATTCAACGCTCAGCACGCAAAATGCAAGCCTCAACAGCATCAGCACTAAAAGACATGGTCATGACGGACCTCGAAAACAAGGTTCGCGCGGCCACCTCCGACACATCCTGGGGTGCATCCGGGTCCGACCTCATGCAAATAGCCCAAGGCACCTTCAATCGTGAAGATTACGCCCTCATCATGTCCATCGTCTGGCAACGACTCGGTTCCTCACGCTGGCGTTGCGTCTTTAAAGCCCTTGAGGTCTTAAAGTTCCTCATCATGCACGGGCGCCGCCCGATGCATAGAGGAGGCGCGTGCGGCAAGCCACCACATTCAAACGTTGCAACATTTCAGACATGTGGACCCTAAACTCGGCGTGACCACGGGGAAGGGGTACGCACGCGTGCAAGACTGGTGTGTGACATGCTGAACGACTATAACGTCCTGGAGGAGGAACGCGAAAAGAGCAAGGAACTACGAGCAAAACTACAAGGCGGAATGGGGATGGGATCCGATGGACGACTGGGTGGGTTATCATCCGAGGATTATCAATACAACTATGGGGCATCATCAACGGCATCATCCTCCCGAGTTCACAACGACATCGACAGGTAATGCCGGCAACTTTAAAGGGTACGGCGAGGATGACGACACTGGGACTAGCGGGGCGTATGACGAAGTTCCTCGAGGGATGTTTGCACGCGGTATAGGCGGGAGACGGGTCGAGGTAATACAGACGGGGCAGGGGAGAATGTGGAAGATTTGCTAGGCGATGCAGTGGTGGAGAGTTCAAACAGGACGAGTGGATTTGAGGAGGATGATGACGAGGAGTTTGACCCGCGGGAACGGGTGGGGCGAGTGGTAGTGCAAAGGAGACAGGCGGTGTGGATGAGTTGTTTGGGTCGCTTGGACTGGGTGGTGAGGAGATGGGGAGTGCGGGGACGGGTGTAGGGATAGGGGCGGGGGTGGGAGAGATGGGAATGGGGGAGTGTGCCGAGGTCGGTGGTGATTCAAAAGTTGGCGCAGCAGCAGTTGCAGACCGAGGAGGGCGGGCAGGGGCTGGGGCTGGGGCTGGGGCTGGGCTGGGACAGGGGCAGTTGGTGGTGGCGGGGGGTGAATGGGGGTGGTTGATTGAGAGGTGGGATGGGAGTGGTGGATGGGAGTGGTGGGATAGGAGATGCGGGGCGTAAGGCGGTGGTGGGCCAAGGTGGTGATCCGGTCGAAGGGTGACACGGACCCGTTTGCAGATTTGATGGACTCTGCGAAGAAGACGGGGGTGTTGTGACTGGTGATGGAGATGGAGATGGGAGATGAGTAGGGTGCAGGAATAGAGAGGTGTATGTGCTTTAGAATGGTACGAGTAAAGAAAAGGCAGTGCGTCTAGTTGTGATGAATGGGTGGGTGGATGCATTGGACGAGTGGGGGTTGGTTGTGTTGGGTGGGATGTTGATGGTGGGGTAGGTTGGTAAAATCGTCGGGGTCGTAAATGACACGGACGAGGAGTGTGCAGGAGGGACAGCGTGCGACGTCCTCACCGTTGCGTAGTTCATCTGCGGTGATTTGAAAGAGATCACCGCAGGGGCATTGGTATGTGTAGGCGGAGAGGTGGTGATCCCAGACCATGTCTTCGATTTCGACGTCGTCGTAGATGGTCTTGCGGGGGACGAGGGGGGACGCAGAGTGGGTTGAGAGTTGACGGTGAGAGGTTGGGGGGGAGGGGGAGTAGGCGAGGGTGGTTGTGGAGAAATTGCTTACCATTTTGAGGAAAGGGGTAGTGGCAGTGGCTGGTTGTTGAAGGGTTTGGTGGTGTGCGTGTGAGACTGGGGTGGGCTGTCGACGTTGAGCCAGACGGGCGGACAAAGGCAGAAATTCAAAGAGAGCCAAGGGAAGGGACGGTCGGTGACACGCACGACGGCTGTACAGTACAGTACTGTTCGATGGGTTGTATATGCTATACAGTGGCGTGTTTGGACAGGCTGTCGCAAAATTAGACGTGAATTGCAGGTGTTTTTTTTGTTTGATTTTTGATTGATTTTTTTGGGGGGCGGCAAGGACAGTGGCTGTTTCTCGATAGATGTCGGTTTGGTAGTGTTGGTGGCAACTTGGTAGGATGTGTCTGATGGGTGAGAATGAAGCAAATGCATGCAGCGCAGTGTGCTGATATGGAGGCGCGGACAACAAAGAAACGCAGAGATGGTGCCGCAGTCTTTGCAGGGCAGTGGAGCGATTGGATGATGGATTTGGAGGTGGAGGTGGTAGGGGTGGAGTGAATTGGAGAAGGAATTTTGATGTGTGGGGCCATGTCGGGGCAGCAGAAACATACATGTGTATTCTGTACTGTACAGTACTGTACGAGGAGGAGGAACTGTACGAAAAAGTCAAGTGGGATGATTATGATGAGGAAGAACAGCAGTGCATAGTTGCATGACGGGTCTACAATGCGCATTGTACTGTACTGTAGAGTACTGTAGGTACTGTACAAGAGCATTGGCATCAATGGTTGCCATAACTGTACGTGTCAGTGATCACAGTGCCAAACAGCCCTATCTACTGTACTGTACAGTACTGTACAGCTCACGCTTGCATTTATTCAAAAACATTAGGTAGGGAGGGTTACTGTACCCTTATTTTCCAAGTATTTTTGCATAAAAACTCTTATCACCCTGCCCGCAGCTGCCGCTTGTACAATAAAAATCCTTTCATTTAAAATTTCCATTTGCTAAGAGACACTGAGACGCGGTTTAACCACGACACTGTTTTATTCTAGCACCGCAGCACTCCTCTCTCCACTCCCACCTCACAATCCATCGCCAAACAAACAACAAACAAACAAACAAAAAGCTCACCCATATCCTATCCTATCCTACCAGCCCCCAAACCCCTCCTATTTTCACAGCCCTTAACAACCCAATCCATCACCCCTCCCTCCCCTACCCCAACCATCCACTCATTCCACCACCCAATCCACCCAAAAATGTCCTCCCGTTCCCGTTCCCCTCCCGCGCCCGCTCCCGTTCCCGCTCCCGCTCCCGCTCCCTCTCCCGTCGCCGCCACTCAGACTCTGAATCCGACCATGAAAACCTCCGCAAAAAGTCAGCATACGAAGTACGAAAAGCCGCTGCAGATCTCGCCCGCTCCCGTCCACATCCCCGTCATCGTGACAACGGCGATGAGTTTCGCTTCCTCTATCCAAAAGACTCTCATCATCATGGTCGTCCTTCCTTTCTCGCCTCTTTTACAAAGGGTCTGCCCATGATGTCAACACAGCCTCGTATGTTCCCCGTCTTATTTTTCACGCTTTGTACGTGCAGTCGAGAATCCTACAGAGTCGAGGATTAGGAGGGTTCCATTGGGGCCTGGAAAAAGGGATGCCTTTTTTCAGTCATGGCTACTGAACCTCCGGCTTCAGTTCGTGCATGGGAGAGTATGGGCGCGGGCAGTACTTATGATCTCGAGGGGCCTGATGCACAGGCTGTCACTATGCCTCCGCCTCCGCAGTTGCAGAGTCCAGAGCTCGCTGCTGAGATGACAGAGCTCTATTGGATGGCCTTGTTGCGTGATGTTCCATTGTCTCAGTTTTCCCTTTCCGGTAGGGAGGAGTGGAGGAGGAGGATAAGAGGTCCAAGTACAAGGAGGTTCATGAGTATTATAGGGTCGTTCATGATATTCTGGATGACGCTTTGGTCGATATGTCCACTACCGTCTGGGCGAGTGAGACCCTCTTGGATCTCACCGCGCAGAGCGCCACAGAAAGAGAGGCAAGTTTAGTATTTCAGACCATATTCCGGGGATAACCCCGGGTGATGATCATGGGCCCTATCTCTCCCAGTTCTCCTCATCGGAACCACGGCCTCGGTGCCGGAAACGACCCTACCGACGGTTATATTCAGTACGGCGCCATGCGCATGGACCAGCGTGTACGTGTTGCCACCCCAGGCCGTGACTATATGACCACATGGGCTTCGTATATTGATGTCCAGAACGGCGCTGACGTCCGTGTAGGGAGCTGTACAACCAAGGTGAGGACATGTACAGATTCATTGCCACCCCGCGCGATCTTGCCACCTATGTTCATGTCGATGCCTTGTATCAGGCTTATCTTAATGCTTGCATCATCCTGCTCAACCTGGGAGTCCGTTTGACGCTGGAATCCCGTTTCAGGCCGACGAGAATTGGACAAGCAACAGGGCTTTGCTACCTTTGGAGGGCCCCACATTCTGTCTTTGGTCACCGAGGTGGCTACCCGTGCCCTCAAGGCAGTCCGCTTTCAAAAGTATAATGTCATCGCAGGTTGCGTCCGGAGGCTGTCGCGGTCTTCTTGATCGCTATCGAAAGATAAGAGGGACCCGTTATATCGTCCCGTCGCTGGTTGTACAAGTCGCTCAGTCCTAATCTTATCAGGAAAGTGGGGCAGAAAAATGACTCTCAAATGCAAACCAGGAAGACAATGGCATACCGAGGTCTGAGGATTTACGAATGGAGAAAAGGAGAAGGCCGCCAATGCTGCTCCCCATGGCATACCCGGAGGCAGCCCCATGCATCCAGTTATGGCGCCGGCCATGCTACGGTTGCTGGCGCTTGTGTGACCGTTTTAAAGGCATTCTTTGACCATGGCTTTGAGTTGCGTTTGCGTATGTCCGTCAGAGTACGGCACGCACTTGGAAAAAGTGCGTCACTCAGTGATCCGTTGACAGTGGAGGAGAGCTGAACAAACTCTGCGGGAATATTAGCCTTGGACGATCTTGGGCCGGAGTGCACTACTTTTCCGACTATTACGAGTCAATCTTGCTCGGAGAGAGAGTTGCCATAGGCATCCTCGAGGAACAAAAGCTGACGTATGGGGAGAGATTTTCGATGACCGTACCTCTGTTTGACGGTACAGAGCACGAGATATAAAAGGCATGTGATTCAAGAAACAAAATACTCGTAAAGTGCAATGGCCCTATCAAGAATTTCCATAAGGTGTGCTTTGATTCGGGAAAACAACGCGACACGCGAAAATCCTTCAACGACACAAGCAGTTTAGCAGCTGACACGATGACTGCCCCAAGTGGACAACTGCTGTAATAGTATGCGGCGACGCGGCCGACGCGTTGTGGAGCGTTCTTTCAAAAGAACTCATGCCTCCACACGAAAAGAGTCGTGGCATCCACTGTCGCGTGCTCCCCAGGAGAGCTCTAATGAGAAGTGGTTGGTGTATTGTCAGTTCGACTGGAAATTCCGGGGGCGTTTTATTGCATGTGGATGTAGCACGTCCATGTAGTGTCACGTGGAAAAAGACAGTGAAAAGTTATCTCCAAGTAGTTTACATGCCATTTACCGACGCCCTCTCTCCATCAGAAAAGTCACACTTTGCCCTTGTTCTTGTGCTTGTAATCCTCCACTCGACGCGTGGGATACACAGCTTTGGTCCCACCTATAGATTCGCGGGCCATGTCAACTTGGCTTTCGATCAAAATGCTCCACCCGGCCGTTACGTACCGTTATATCAACGCACGCCATATCTTGGTACCATTATGGTTCAATTTTAAGGCCTCTCGAAATCCAACACCCTCTCGTCTTTCGTCAACTATATGTCTGTGGAACCACACTACGGGTCATACTCCATATTTTGGGGATATCTCTCATTATTACCACAGACCAATTCCTCTCTGGTAATGCCAGTACTATACTTTGTCGTTTGCAAAGGGCATGTCGGATTACCGTCGCGCTCGATGGGATCACGGGAAATGGCACGCAAGGAAAGCATTTCATGTTCGTAGTCCCACAGTGTACGAGCGACCATTGGGATTATGAATGGCAGTAACAGAGGGTTCACTAATACACCACTCGTACCACACCTTCAAGGGTGATACGCATCGCCACATATGCGCTGTGAGTGTCTTCCTCCTTCCACGTAAACTGGGTTTGAAATAGGAAAGTAGATGGGGAACCAAGAAAACATCCCCTCGGTGACAGTCTCCGGGTTGATGGAAAGCTTCACATCTTTGTATAGAACGGTTTCAAAATAGCCGGCAAACCCGTGAACCAAGTGTGTCTCTGACACCGGAAACTTGAGTTTTGCATACCGTGAGTTGTCAGTCTCCTCTGCCCTGTTTGGATGTGTAAACGTAAAACAGGGCTGCGGTGGAGACACGTTTTTCCCGCGATGAATCTTAACGACGTACGCCATTTCCATCTGTCGCGGGTTGTCACTGAAAATCTTGACCTCGTTATGCAGCTTTGTCGACGACAGCGGGGCAAGGAAGCTAGTATAACTGTAAGGGATCGAGACTCCACCATCTTTGAGCAAGTGGTTGGCGCCATCCAGGCATTCTGGCGACAGCTCATTGTCGCCAAAAGATCCGAGTAGCTCCGATACCAAAATATCGGCCTGCACGCCGCACATGACTGAACGCATATCACCCGCCACAACGGTTACGTTCTGCCATCCGGGGTCCTTTTGCATATTTCGCAATGTGACAATGGCATTTGGATTCTTCTCGATGGCATAAATCTGGACGCGTTTCATGGCCAGATCCGCAGCACGTAGACATCGCTTGACCAGTGGTCCCCTACCAGCCCCCAACACCATGATGACAGCTGTACCCTTTTCATACTCGTGATCAACCAGACACTTGCGAACGGCCTCCTCATAGGCGGCATACTTTGTGGTATCCTTTTCAAAGGTTTCATAGGTCTGGCTGCCCAAATTGTGAGCGAGCGGTTGCAACGGAGCTTGCAAATGATCATAATAGGGAAATCCCAACGTCTCTTCTTCGGAAGCTCCGGCATCTTGCCAAACAAATGGGCCAAATATTGGACAAACGGGCGATAACCATCGCCGCCCTTGACCTTGTGGGCCCTGCCCGTCAATGCAAACAGCGGCCTCATCTTGAATGGTCTTGATAAAATCCTGATGCTTTCTTGACAATACCGGATATCCAACCTTGTTTGTGACATAACTAGAAGTAGACAAGAGAACGATCCTGACCGGTTCTGCAATCACCTCTCCAACACCACACGAGGCGGCAACTCTGCCATCAACTCCAAAGCGACACCCAAATTGACATGCTCCCCACACAAGGTGCGAATGGTATTCCATACCTCCCACGGCTCCATATCCCTCTCCGTAGGCAACTGAACATGAGCATCATCGCCACTAAAAGACAAAGGAGGGACAGTCCCCGGCAAATCAACCACCGGCAACCTCAACCACAACTGCAAATTCGGGGCAGCAAGCAACGCAGTTGAAATACACCTCGCCAAATTGGCGACACCTTGAAACCCCCCATTAGGCGGTGGAATCATAATAGCCCTCAAAGACATGTGGGCGGCAAACTGCACCTCCTCCGCAAACGCCTTTTCAGAGGCCGCACGAAGCACCGGGTGTGGACAGTCGGGGCGAATCCACGGGGACAACTTTGCAACGACACCGGCCATCCACTCGCCGGATGACAACTCCAAATCGGAGCGTGTAAGCGGTTCATCACGGACGATGACGGGCGGGGTATGTCTGGGGTGGGGGTGGGGGGGTGAAAGAGTGGATTTTGGGTGTGGTGAGGGGTTGTGCTCTCTGACGCCGACTCGCTCGTAACGAGGATGGGCGAGGGGGGCGAGGATGAAATCGCAGCCGGAAATTTCGGCAAACTCTATGGCGGCGCGAAGACGTGGGACGGCTACGACGTCGAGACCGATGTTGAGCTGGTGGCCAGTTTGGGGGTGCGTGACGACCATTGTGATGGTTGTAGGGGATGGGAGAAGATTGGGTGAGCGGAGGGGATCAAGGGAATCAAGAAAAGGGTATGGAATGTGATGATGTGTTGATCTGTTGATCGGTCGATCCGTCGATCGGCGGTCATGTGGAGGCGAAGATTACTGTAGACTTGGTTTGGGTTTGGCATGCAGTTGGCTTTGTACGGTGCAGTACAATGTTATCTGTAAGCATGGATGTGGATTCCTCTACTGTAATGAATTTCTAGCCGTTGGAACCAAGTGTAAAGTACATTACATTACAGTACATGTACTGTACGTATCTGTACTGTACTGTACAAGAGTTTAGGTACAGCACAGTACAGTACAGTATTGTATGATAACGTACTCTGTTGCCCCTCATACATAGTCACGCCATCAAGCTGCCCCCGTATGGACAACGCTTGTCTCAATTTCTCCGACAGACGACAAACGCTTAAATTCGACTCAAAAAAACAACCACCTCTCTCACGTTGTTCCCGACTAGCATTCCTACCGTCCCCTTCCGACCACCCCCTCCCCCCCCCCCGCCCAACTCCAAACCTGCCAAATCATGCCCCCCAACTCAAGCCCCCCCTCCCGACTACCTCGCAATCCCAAACCCCCGAGGAGCAAGAGGCAGCCCTGCTGGACCATTTCAACCGGTATCTTCTCTCAGAGGACGCGGCCCCCGAACCCTCCAATTCCCCCTCTCCACATGCCACACACCCTCCGCCACCTCCCTCGCCCGCCTCATCTCCCACTACCCTAACTACGACACCGACGTCCTCAAAGACCTCCTCATCAGCTGCAACCACGACGACAACACAGCCATCCAACTACTCTCCGACACTGCCCCACCCCCTCCCGTTCCCGCCAACCACCCCCCGTCCCCCTCCCTTACCTCACAACGACCCACCATCTCCTACCGTCATCGTCGCAATGACGCAAACATTACCTTGGATCCTACAGTCGTTCAGCATATGGTCGCCACTTTGAGGGAGATTGTCGTTCCCGCTTTGTGCGCCCATTTTGAGGAGCTTGTGGTACCGGATTTGTGCGAAACAAACGGCACCGTCATTTATGCATTGCGTGATTTTCAGGTCTCTGCTTTTTCATTGCCGTCGCAGAATATTATTGTAAAGGCCGCTGCGGATGGCAAATCCATCAGAGTTCATGTCGTCAATGTCTATTTGCAACTGCAGGTGGGGCGTTGGAGTTATGAGAGTAGGGGCTTTGTGCCGGTCAAGGATGCTGGTACTGCGACCACCACAGTGCATGGTATGTCGGTGGATATCAAGTTGGAGCCGAGATGGTCGCATGCTGGTGGCACAAAGGTCCATGTAGCGGCATGTGATGTTGCAATTGATGGCGTTGTTAGACTTCGGACTCAGGGTGCCGCTGCGGATTGGGCCTATAATGCAGTGGCCGTTGTGTTGAAACCGTTGGTCGTGTCTTATATCAAGAGAGTCGTGTCGGATACCGTTTCAAAGGCCCTTGCAGTGCATCTGACCCAATGGGCCCTCTCCACCGCCTTGGATGAGCATCAAGCAGCGGATGCGCCGCCGCGCCCGTCTTCTACCCAGGCCCCGGTTATGGCGGAATGATATATGTGGCGTGTCTTGTTGGGTTGAGTAGAGTCGTCGGAGTCGTCTCGCCGCTGGTGCGCCGTTGAGTGGTATGGGGGTGCGCATGGTTGGTTGGATGTATAGTTTTCACGTCGGTGCCGCAGTTGGTTCTTACCGTATACGCAAAGTATGCAAAGTCATCCTGTTTGGGCAATTTCGCCGCCGTCTTTATCGCTGTGTGGATGTTGGAGGTCTGCCCCTGCTGGGAGTTGCAGCCGTTATTTGTTATATAGAGTTGCGGCTAGAAGGACTGTACTTGATGGAGGGGCGTAAGCTTTCTCTATCGCAATCAACTATCCATGCTTAAATTTAGGTAGTTAGTGTTATCTTCGGTCCTGGAAATACTGTCTTGTTGAAACTGCAACGCCATGGCGTTGGAATCACATGACCGACCACTTCACGGCGGTGTAAAGGTCGGGTCCCTGTTGGAATGGAGCCAACCTACGATGCCATTTCACCTGAAAGCCTGTTGCAGTCAATATCTGCTTAAAAGCGTCGGGCCTCGGGAACGCATCCATGGAGGCACTCAGGTAATGATAGGCGCGTCCATTTCCAGATACCCACGACGCCACCCTAGGCATGACATACTTGACAAACACACGAGTGGCCACATCCCAGACGCCATGTCCATCAGGCATGGATAGTTCCAACACGACGAGCTTGCCACCGGGCCTGAGAACACGCGCCATTTCACGTAAACCCTGATCACGATGCTGAAAATTGCGCACTCCAAACGCACAAACGACGGCATCAAAGGAGGAATCATCAAACGGGAGGGACTCTGCAACGCCCTCGACAAGTTGAAGATTGGGCAAGGTGGTTTGCCAAGGTGGAGATTTTCTGGCGGGCGAAGGATAGCATTTGCGGTGAGGGGTCAATGCCAACGACGCGAATGGAGGGGTGTGTTTTGGCGACGTCGAGGGCGAGGTCGGCGGTGCCCGTGGAGACGTCGAGCAGGGATTGGGCAGGGAGGGCTTGGGAGATTGCTTGACGACGCCAACTGGCGTCGAGTCCGAAGGATATGATTAGGTTGAGTAGGTCGTAGCGAGGGGCGATTTCGTCGAAAAAGGCACCGGATCCGGGCTCTGGTTCGTTGGGCTGGCGGAAGAATTGGCGGGACTTTCTGTCCGAGAAGTAAAAGCTGACGATGGCCATGGCCACGGATAAGAGAATGGAGAGGTTCATGGAGAGGTGCGGGGAGTGGGTGGGTTGTTGAGGTAGAGGATGGATCTGAGTGGTTGGTGCGATGGGTCGATGCAGTTACGAATAAAACGTCAAGGGTGAATGACGACGAGAGGGCGGCGGGGATCTGGATTGATTTTGCGTTGGCCGTGCAGATATAGAGATGTGATTCAAAGGCTGGGTGCCCTTCTAAACCTTTCCAGCAGTATGCATTTGATAAAGAATCCGAGCTGGATGTACACTATGTTTCTCGTTAAGGAGGGTCAACTCGATCAGCCAGAAACTTTGGCCCAGCCTTTTGATCCGCGAAACATGGCCAAAAGAGGCGCGGCGTCTTCGAATGCCAGATCGGTCCGATACAGTGACATCCGCAATACTGTAAGAGATACGTTTTTTTGCTGTACAGTGCTACTGGGCACTGTAATGTTTGCAGCATCATACTGTTACCATACAGTCTTACAGTTGGATTAAGAACTATACAGACTATACAGTAGTGTGCTGCGAAAATTCTAATTACATGTGCAAAGTAGAAATTTAATTGCCGCTACCATTGATGCTCTACAGTACCAAGTACAGAATGTGAAAGTGGAAATCGCTGTTTGGATGACACGTGTGTTTAGGGTATAGCTGAAAATTACGGGTCGACGACGATTCCCACAATCGCATAGAGGGGATGTACACTCAAATCCGATCGTTGTGCATTTGATCGCTTCAACGCATTCAGCCTTCTCTCCCTCTTCATCCAACTTTCCACAGCCAAAACAAAGAGACATGGTTAAGGGTTCAGGTAAGTCCTGTCTGTCTTCCCCTCTCCAAACTACCAGTCACGTGAATCGGTTCTCGTCCCGTCACGACATGGCGCGCCATTAAGATTCCCTTTTCTAGGACAAGTCCACTGACCACAAGTTAACCCGACTTTTCCACTCCCCAATGTTTGCAATATCCTCCAAAACCCGCGCCTCATGTAATTGCTCCTGAAATCCTTCACTCGACATGTTCAACAAACCATCGCCGCGCACGCACACTCAACCTGCAAAATTTGTCCCTCTCTACTTCTCAAAATGCTCACGGAATACTCCCCGCCAGGTGTTTCCACAAAGGCCGAAAAGGCTGCCGCGGCCGCCAAGACCGGCATCAAAATTGTCAAGGGTCGCAAAGTCCGCACCACCGTCACCTTCACTCGACCCGACACTCTCAAGCTAGCGCGTAACCCAAAGTATCCCCGGAAAGCCTTGGCAAACAAGCCAAAGCTTGACGACCATCAAGTCATCAAGTATCCCTTGACCACAGAGAGCGCTATGAAGATGATCGAAGACGATAACACCATTGTCTTTATTGTCGACGTGCGTGCAAACAAGCCCAAGATCAAGGCAGCTGTGTCAAAGATGTACGAAATTCAGGCCGCAAAGGTGAATACGTTGGTCAGGCCAGACGGTCAGAAGAAGGCGTATGTTAGGTTGACTAGTGATCATGATGCTCTGGATGTCGCTTCAAAGATTGGTATCATCTAGAGTTTGTTCTCGCAGAGGGGTTTCATGGGCGCAGGTCTGGACGGCGTGATGTGGGGTTACAGAGCATGACAGTAAAGAGCTCGGGTGTGTAACTTTGGTGACGCTGACAGACATGTCTTTTCTGCAACTTTGCGAATTAACTCCACATGCGCATCTGTAGATCCTTTGTGAGGCAAAGTTTCGCGAGGGCTACCGGCGCCAACTGTATGGGATTATTCCGTGCGCGCATTACCTCCCCTGTGTCCAAACGCGGAACAAACACGATTCAAGAGCTCGACCTGGGTCGCTGTAGCCATTAACATGACTTTATTCTTTGACCTATCATACCGGGGGCGAGCAGCGTTGATTCAAACACCAGTCCTCTCTCCACGGTGCAAATATTTTCAGATTTGAGTTTGAGTAACGGTTACGTGGCCATGGAACCGGAACGAGCACCGCTGCCACGAAATGGCTCCAAGCAGTAGGTACCGACGTGCAAACTGGGTTAATGAATGAAAGCAAATAACGAGCCTTTGGCCAAACCGTGGAATTTCACAGGCGTTGACGGCGTGCCTGTGCTGCATACTTGCCAACGAAAGTGTCGTGTCGTTTTGACAGGAAGCAGCATGTGCATGTAGCGGTGATGTTTTATATGATGGTGAGATGGATATCTGATTCATGGTGGGAGGATTTTTATGGTAGAATGGATGCGACGGGGACATTCTTTATGAGTAATTTGAGGTGATTCAAGATTTTTGTCCGTGATTCAAGCGGATGCTGACGGATTACGAGTAGACATTCTGAATTGACATTCGAGTATTGTAAAAGGGAGTCGACGGGTTTTCAGGTGTCTTGCAAAAGCTATATCGGGGGACCTAAAGAGTGTGCAGGCGCAGAGGTGCTGCGAAACGCGAACGAGACGGGTGTTTTGTAAAGGGGCTTTTGCTGGTGCAAAGGAGTGCGAACAAGCTAGAAGTTGAACAGCGACAGGCTATTTGACAAAGCTGGTGATCTTTTCGCGGTTACATACGCGGTGAAAACGGGGTGATCGACAGAAGAGTGGATTAAGAAGGGGCACAGGGTGTGGAATGGCGACGAAGAAAGGGATTTCACGGGAGTCTTACGTGCAGCGGTTTCCAGACAGTGAGGGGGGGAAATGAAGTCGAGGGCGTCATTTCTGGGAGGGGATTTGGAGGAGGAGGTGGATGAGAGTGCTGTGAGGTCGTTTAAAAATTTGCAGCAGTTGAATGAGTCGCCGACAAAGGGGGATAAGAATCCGTTTAGTAGAACGCCGAGGGCTACTCTGGATGGGGAGTTGGAGGAGGGGATGAGGGTGGGAAGGGGGTGAATTCGCCCAGGGGAGTCAAGGTGACAAAGGAGGGGAAGACTACTATTTTTGGGAGGATTATGGCAAAGCACAGGAATAAAAAGTAGCCACGGCTTGGGGTGTAGAGGGGCGGGATGAGTGTGGGGAGAGGGGTGGGCGCCATGTGCGAGTCGGAATGAGAAATGGTTGGGTTCTCTTGTTACAAGACTAGTATCTGCATCGAACGTTTTGTTAGCACTTTGAGACTGCGTGGGAATTAAACACCCGTCGTCCTGTAGATGGGCAACTGCCATATGGTGTGGTGAACGGTTAGCTCGCCTAAGAAGAGTCCACTAGGTTTGTCAACCTTCAGTAGATCCGTGTGACTAACTGCAAATTGACAGAAGCATTGGCAGTTGTAGGGTACTTTGGAACCTTTTTTCATCAGGTCGTTGATTTTTACGGCAATACGTACGGTACAGTACGGTATGCGCTAAAGGGTTACAGTTAGAAAGCAATGTCAGACGCAAGCACTGGTGGGCGAGCAATTGTCGCGGTAGCAACAGAGTACCAAGTGACGGCGCCGAGGCGCTGGTAGGTGCGACGACAAATAAACTCCGTCGAGGTGTGATGGCGACGGGCGATGGCCGCGAAATGCTCGTTGAGAATACGGGCTGTTTCGGCGCAGGGGCACCGGGAATCGAAAGCAAGGGTTTGCAATTGGAAACAAACGTCGAACGGAGAGCCACCCGTGAGGTTGAGCGCGCGACGTGCTATGGTGCGAGTGGGAGGGGTTGCAGCGGTAGAGCGTTAGATAGGGGATGGACTAAAATGTCCGCGGAACACAAGTCGGTCTCCGAGATATGGGGCAGTGCCTCAAGCTCACAGTCGCGGCCGGCAGCGCACATGACGTGCGTGACTAGACGGGTAGGACAAGGTGCCTTTGGAGCATTACAGACCATTGCCTGTCGAGGACCCGGAAGGAGGAGGCGGGATCGGCATCGAGGAAGGCGGCAGCGGGACTGTGCCGGAGGGCTTGGCCCCGGATACGGAGCCAGATGTCTTCGGCACTATGCTGGAGGGGGTTAGAGTTGGCTTCCCAGTCCGCGTCACGCCAATGGAGACGGGGCCGTGCGTCTTGCGGCACCCTGCTTGGCATGGACTGAGAGTTTTGAGGGGATGCAGCGAGGACAGTAGCGTCAAGGTCTCTATAGGCGGCAGGATCGGGGTGGCCGGGGATACGGCCGACGAAGGCATAAAGGAGCGGGCGGGCTTAATAAGGAGGGAACGCCGGTCTGGCTCCTCTCCGTGCGCACATCCTCCACCTCTTCCGTTTTCTCTCCGCACCCTCACCCCACCGCGGCACGTACATGCCCTCCTCTGTGTTGAAGGTACCTTTGGCTCTCCGTCTTGGCATCGCGCTATTCCCTTGATCTACCCTCTGTGCGGTCTGCTTCCGGCGCCCGGCCGACGTCGCACCTGTCTTAGATCCAAGCGGCCACACGCTTTGACCTGCAAATACGAAGACGGCGTGACTCGTCAACGTCACGTCCTCCGCAACGTTTTCGCCCGCTTCTTTAAGGAAGTTGGGATCGTCACCCTCGTTGAGCATCCACTCCTCTACCAGGTTCCCAGTTCGTCTGTGCATTCGGAGTCCCCCGCGTTACGAATGGACATCTACATTCCCGCTGCCTATGGGCTTCACAGTACAGTACTGATATCGCCATGGACGTTACTGTTGCCCAACCTCCGCTCGCCGCCACATTTCGCCAAGCACGGTTACCGTAGGCGCTGCCGCGACACTCGCAGAGCGCGAGAAACATCGTCATTACGGCAATTACTGCGACCGAAACGATATCCTCCTCTCCCCTGTCGTGATTGATATCTATGGCGCCTTGGGCGACGACGACCAGAGTTTCTTCCGCCCCCTTGCCTCCTTCGCTGCTTTCCGTCGCTGTTCCTCCCTCAACAGGGGCTTCGCGATTTCGTGACCCGTTTTGCGTTTAGTCTCCAAGTGATGCAGGCGCGACAGGTTGCCACCCGCCGCCTGCATTCGTAGTTTATTTTTGATACCCTCCGCACGCTTCTGTGCCATACTGTACAACTTGTAAAGATCTACCATCACGGTCTGCAGGGCACAGCAAGGGCAGGAGCTCTGTAATCTGGGGTACGGATTATTGGGCGGTGCGTTCGCAAGTAGGGACAGCGTCAATGATGCTGGTAGCAGATATGCCGTGAAGGAGACGGACGATTTCAGAGAAAACGGGTCCGTAGAGTCGGATCAGGAGGCAGGCCTGAGTCTAGGCTTGGCCAGCGAGGGCAAGGTCACTGATTTTCTCATTAATCTCCCGTTGCAGCGAGTCAAAAACTATCACGGCGACCGAACCATGTTGGGGGTCCGAGAGGCGGAACACATGTACCATCAGCCACGCGAAAGCACTAAGGCGATGCATATGGAAGCAACCCTATAGTTTTCGGATGAGGTAGCGCTTCTGGAGGGTCCGACGACAGAACGCGATCTTCGCGAGGAGGAACTCGTGCGTGCAATGGCGGGTGCCGATTGGGGGGCCAAGAAGATCGAACCCATGCGGGGAGTTTTGCTGCTGAAGGAATTCTGAGGGAAACTCCTCCAGGTTGCGGGGGTATGTGGGGCCAATAGATGCACGTTTTGCACATGTTGAGGTAGAGCCTAAGGGGAGGGTCATGTTGCCAGCATATGGTGAGGGCTCACCGGAGGGCGGAGAGTGTGGCAACAAGTGTGCCATCATCGCATACCATTGGTCGAGGATGAGATCCGGGTCTCCCGAAAACTTGAGTATAAGGGGCTGGATGGTAAGGGAGAACGTGCGCATGCTGGGCGGGTTACCCTGTTGGGTGCTCTTTGCTCATAGAATCATAGTAACCTCACGGTTTTGGACGAGGAACAGAATTTGCGAACGGCATAGACCAGTGATGAACCGTCCGGGCGTGTTCACGCAGGCAGGAAAGAAGTTGAGCAGCGACGGCCAGTCCACGCAATCGAACGCATTAGATGCATCAATAGGGCTCGCGACGGCCGGCGGTGCATGGGAGAAAGTGGCAGTGAAAGGTTTGGGTGTTTTACTCTTGGAAGATATATCCGATCTATCCCATGGTTTTCCAGACAATCACAATCGACTCAAAAGGAAAGTGATGGTGGAGAGTCCGTGCATCGTCCACAACGACATCCATCACGGCCTTGATCCCGTTCGCCGTCTGATCGGGGGTGAGGAAGTCTCCTGTGTCACTAATGGCGTGAGGGAGGAGGGTATTCGAAACAATGCGACGGAGAACAGTCCCAATTGCGATGGGGCGGGGCTTGGCGGGTTTTGGCTGTACGAGGAGGAGTGTAGCCGCAACGATTAGGGGAGGGAGTTCGTTGGTGGGGTCTGCACGGCGATACAGTTAACGAGCAGGGTGAGCTCGGCGAGGCCGGAGACACTTGTGCCTGGAGTGATCTTAGTCTTGACTAAGAGGTGAAATGAGCGGAAGGGGACCAGCCGTTTCGCTAGAATTCCCGGTGAAGCCCATGCGACATCCTCCTTAGTAATATCAGTGGGGGCCGGAGGCAGCACTAAGGAAGTGGAGCGATGGGATGGGAAGGGGTGCGGTGGAGGTACCGCAGGGTTTGGACTGTGTTGGGGTGGTTGACATCGGCGAGTGGGGCGCTGTGTAAGTAACCCATGGCCTTACCGTAGCGTCTATCTCTGCACAGCGCTTCCACGCGCCTGGAGCGCCTGAGGAGGGAGAGCGAGTTAGTAGGCGCGGGACGGTGTTGGACAAACCAGTCGATCCGTTTGCGGGGGCGGTGATAGCTTCGGCCTAAAGCGCTCCTCATTAGTTTCCTGTGTGGGCGCGGTCGGTCAAGGCATCGATGTGATCTTTGAGATGACGCCAACCTTCTTCGCACCGCAGGTGCGACGAAGGACGGCTATGGGGAGCATGTGAAGGTAGAGGGAGGCGCGGACAGCGGACGTCCCCGGCCTTCGCCGGCTTTAACCAGCTTAGTGTAGAACAGGACGAACGGGGATACACGGGAGCCGGGGATGTCTTGGAAGATGTCTGCCTCTTGATACGAGGTGGGAAGGATGTTAAGGGAAGACGGCAAAGAATGGGGAGAAGGTGAGGGCGTTTGGATTTTGAGGAAACATGTAAGTGTGTGAGAGGGAATGCGGTGACCATGGGAACGGCCTAAGGCAGATTGGGAGCCCTCGACATCTATCATGGAAGGCTGAGGATAGGCTTCAGCAGGGTCGTTGGCCGGGGCGGGATAGTCCTCGGCAGCGGCAGCTGGCCCTCTTGTGTATTTGTTGTGGTCACCATCGGAAGACTGAGACTCGGGGGGCAGCGATCGGAGCGATGGCAGCGGTCGCAGAGAGGGGAGCCGTATGGGGAGCGGCTTTACCTTGGGAGAAAATGGTTTCCGGTTTAAGGGCCTATCATGACGGATGCGTTGGAGTCGGAGCCATTGGCCTTTGAGTATGGGAATGTAGTGCAGTGATGGCGTCCTGAAGATGTAACAGCTGTCTGTCGGTGAGGTGGTTGTTCTGGAAGAGTCCCATGGTTCGGATTGCAGCTGTGTGGGGGTTACCTCTAATTACGTGCTGATGTGGGAATCAGTGCATGTACTAGCGAAGAGCGAGTCGACGCGGTCCAGCGCTATTAGACTTGAATCAGTCTGCAGGACGCTTCCTTTGTCAAGTTACGATGGCATCTGCAACCCTAACCAAAGCAAAACAGACGGTAGAATCGAACGATCTCCTCTCCGACTACGTAATTGTTTCCACGCCGACGATTTCCTATAGTACTACCACAGACGACCTCAGCCACCTGTGTCAGTCCTACTCAACATTACACACTGCAGTACGATGCAAAACTATGGAGTGCGGGGGAGATCTTTACGGCGGTGGGAACAAGCACTCAGAGGCCCCGAGGAGGGATAAGATAGAAACTAATCGGAAAGACGCCGGGAAAGAACCTGAGAGGCTTTCATTCCGTGCAGGCGAAAGATGAAGCGGGTAACCCCCGCTACAAGTATCAGACGACGAAGTAAAGTACCCCATCATTCTCCCGGTAGCCAAATCGTGAAACTCTTGATGAGGAAGGGTATGACGGCGCCTAGCGGCGTGGTCGGCAAGGCGGCGGAAGAACTGAAAGCCTTCGGGCCCGCGGGCATCGTAGATGTCGATGCCTATTGGACTAAGCAGATTTCGTAGGAATACAAAACTTTCCCGTAGTGCGAGTGTTTGGAACGTTTGGCGAGAGCTACTGCGGCGGCTCAGATCGAGGGGAAGTTTCGATTTTTTTACTGTTGGAAGATAAATATTCGATAAGGTTAGCAATAATTAATTCGAGACAGTTGGCGAAGTTTCAAAAAAGTGAAGCTGAACACAGTGCATTCGATAGAAGTCAGGCACAAGATTCGATCGATGCTTCTCATTCACTAGAACAAAGAGCAGACTGTGTCGAGCATAAATAGAGATCGCCAGGCAATAGAGGGTACAAACAAGTAGGACATGACTATAAAAGTAGTGCAAACAAACATACAGGCACGTAGCGGAAGACCGCTTCGTTGGTTCACGAATATTCAAACCACGACCTTTCATCAGAGCTGCACCTCGAAACATCATCGTAGTCTAAATACATCAATACGCCTTTCTCTTTTTCAGCCGTAGTTCTTTTGCCTAGACGTAGTTTTGGCAAAGTCTTCAAACGCTATGTTCAATCGGCCATTGAATAAAGTCAGTTGCAGCGCATCAGTTAGAGGCTGTCTTTCTTTGTTAAGACATCCGCAAAGTTGATTTTGCTTGGGATCCAGGTGATCTTGTCAATATTACCAACTTGAAATTCAAATATGATACATACGACATCTCCGCAGATGGACCGGTCTGTTGAATTGCGTTGTGTAGAAAGAAATGTGATCAGACCTTTAGAGTCCACGCATAGATGAACTCCAACACGGCAATTAATTAGTTCAGAGTAAGCATGTGCCGTACCCTTTGATTCATCACTACCTTCCTCTACAGCAAGGACTTAGGCAGCCGGTACGCTCTTATTTGGTCTCTTAGACTTACGGAAGATCCAATATATAGGATGAAATAAAGAATTCTTTGCCAATAGGCCAAGAAGTCTGTAGAAAGAGCCAGTTAGGATGCCGAGTTGGGCGTTCTCATCTCCTTTGGAAGCATCGGTAAAAGCCAAAAATGATAGTTCATACTAAAAGGAATGAGCTAGTCTCGGATAGTTGATTACGGTACCTAACCTTTTAAGCGTTCTTAAAGCGTTTTGCTGCTTAACGAGGTGACATAGCTTCGTCTCAGGAGCTTTCTGCTGTAGATAAGAGGCATAAAATGAGCTAAATGGCGATGCTGTAGTGCCTTTCCAGCCAAGCGAGCTTTTAGTAGAAGCAACGTATGCTTTCCAAAGTTATTAAGGGGCTCGCCAAATTCCTTTCGATGATTGAACCTTATCGGGTACTCTGTTAATGAGTTGAGCTTGTCATCAGCATTAATTGATATAGTACTGTATTTTTATCGTCTTGCACTGTATTTTTGCCGAAGAATCGTAGCTGACCAGGACCGTGTGAGATGCTGCCAATATACATGATTCATTAGCCTTTTCAATAAAGATTTTAGAATTATCCTTACTGCCTGCTGCCTTAACGCCATCGATAATATTAGCTAAAATCAGCACAATATTTCCATTCTTGTGCTTATAGAACAACTGCGGCTCTTGTTGGCATTTTGTCAAGCAAAGATTTTTAAGGCATTCGTCGGACCGCATAGTACTTGCCGCTTCAAATTGGCGTTGAATAGACCATATGAGGCTTTCATAAGTAGCTATATGCGTGTAGACCTCATACGACTCTCTTGTGGAGGCTTGAAATACACATCACAGCAGACAGTGCCAGTCTGTAAGAAAGTTACTTTGACATCAGCCCTGTAAACTGTCCATACAAATGAGGAGGAAATAGAGTCGGCAATTAGGAGCCCACTTGGTAGACACGTTATACAATCAGATGCTAATCTATTCTTAATGTCATCGCCATTCCCATAAGATGCGATCCGTGCCTTAAACTTAAGCGAGAGACCATAGTTCTGCTTGACATTGTAAATAACGTTACTGTTGACTACATGTGAACCGCGAGGAAAGTCTCTGAAAGGGACTGGACCAGGTGTTTTCAAAAATGTCTCCTCCTCCAAGGAGTATGATTTAACAATCGGGAACTGTTCGAATCCTTGGGATTGATGTCTCATAAACGCTTCATTTCTAAATGTTCAAACATGTTTGTACTACGAGTGGTTTATCATCGTTATCGGTAGATGCTATAGACAAAGATGCTGTATTTGCGTTTAGAGTAGGGTTTCCATATTGCAATATATCTTTCTCCAGATTGAGACGTTCTTTTACACCGTTATCATAGAGGAAAGTTACATGACCGTCAATTCGGAACTATTTAACTGTTGCAACGTAGTGCACCTTACCGAGTGACCAATAAACCATTAAAGGATGACCGCGATTACTGTTGACGCGTCAGAATTATCGTTTGTAATTGGAGAGTTATGATCGTCAGAGAAATCAGTTCCTTCATGTGTTTCAAACACAGGGACTGGTTGTGTGACGTCATTACGGTTTGTTTCATATTGTCCATCGAATGCAGATTGCGCTGCATCATCGATGGTGTCATCAAAAGCATCAATGACAGCCTTTACAGTGCTCGTGGATGAATCCTTAGGTAGAGAAAGACGTATGTCTTCAAATGCTACCATGGCACTTCTTCCACTTCTATCAGGAACGAGAACAGTCCGAGCTTTTAGATCAGCAGATGGTACAATTTTCGGTGTAGACCATCGCCCTTTCTTTCCAAAGCCATGGTAGAATATACTTCAATCATGTCACCGACTCTAAAATGAGACTCAGAAGTAGACTTGGATTTCAGTATGAGTGTCATTTTGCGCTTTGCTTGTTGTCGATTATTGGCGTCTATAAATCTTCAGGAATAAAGCAAACAGAGCCATTAGATAGAGGCTTGGTGTATCTTTTTGTGAGTTCAAAGGACGACATCACATCGTTTACATATAAATAATTCGATATAGAGACAGGGCGAAGTGCGTAAATTTCAGGAGAGATGTTATCATCTTTAGAAAAATGCTACGAATTACTCCATGCTTGCTTTCGATGGGTTCTTACTGTGACGGCGTGGAGGCACGGGACGGAACGAAATGGCACGTTCATCCAGAGACTTAAGTGAAGGCATGTTTGGCGAATGCACCATCGCATTGCACAGAACCGGGAAGCCAGAACTGGGAGACTAGCTATCTTCAAATGCAAGCACTGCTTCATCCGGTGAGGTAGAATTGAAGATAAATACAGCAGAAAGACGTGTATCTGTGTCCATTGAATGTAATGAACACACTGAGTCAATGCAGAAATGATAAATCGATATAAATTCGTTAAAACATAGGGAAAGAGACGAGATTGATACCTTACGACTCGGCTGCGGTGGATTAATGGCTCGTCATGAGACACAGTTCTCGATCATTTTCGAAACACAGGTAGACACTTGGTCACTCCACAAGCCATTTCGGTCAAGTACTAACTTCATATCAGTAAACTGTGCATGACAGGAGACGCGCTTATTTACTTTATCATAATGGACTTAAAAAGCGCTTCTTCGACAGATTTACATTAAGATATGAGATCAAAGACGTATCAACTTTCTTAGGTGAGAATGAAGACATCGATAGATAGCTGAGAAAGCCCTTATTGACCATACTAAAATAATCAATAGTTCCATCGACATAGAAATGTATAGGGTTACGGTGGGCATGAAGAACATCAGCATGTTTCGTAAAATTTTTCACTATCACTCATTGGCTAGAGTCATCAAGTACCAGGCGACGAATTTTTACAGGCCTTCCACTGTCAGATACAGCAGCGAACTCAATAGATACAAAACTGGAGGCACTTGAGTGATCACCAAACACCATATTGCCAGCGTGCGTGCCCTTGCGATGGAGATGGGATGAGATCTAGAACAATATTTTCTTGATTTCCACGGAGCTTTAACAGTACATGAAGCTCAAAATTGCCGATGGCTGAGTAAGGGGCACCATGCTCCACAAGAGGGCTAATATACTCGTTATTACCTTGAACATGCAGTAAAGTTGCACTACTACTAACAAATTACGGACATGTTGAAAGAAACTGCTCTCTTCTTGCCGCTAAAGTAAGTAGTATTTTCGGAGTTCCTATGAGCTTCCATCAGAGTCGAGAGAAGGGCTGTACAACACGAATCCGGATTGTCGTGTAAATTACGTTGCTATGCTGCTTTCAAAAACTCGGCGGTACATACCTTGTGTTGGCTGTATGAATCGCGAAGATGGTATGTTCTGGATGAAAGCTGTAGAGCGTAGTGATAAAGTTGATTGAAGGGCTACACAGAGGACCCGGCGATGCAGCTACGATGGTAGTCGTTAGCTGCAAGCTTCAATCTTCTCCTCCCTTTGAAAGCGGTGTCCGCAGCGATAATTGTCTTTATACCGTATTTGACAGTGGAAGTAGATCGGCCGGCGGCGGATGAGCGATTCAGGCCGTTACAAAAAATAATAAGGGAATGGGTATAAAATATGGTTTTTCAGAACTATTTAGCACCAGATAATTTGCCATACATATTTTTGTGGATTAAGATGTTTTTTGACCTCCATGAGCTTCTCTGACAGTTGCATATGAAACGTTTAGTGTATGGAGGAGTCAAAAAGGAATTAAAGACTTCACCAACACATCCATTCTCCCGCTGATATCCCTCACGGCCATCATTTCGACTCCCTAACGTTCGTCTACTCTATAGAATAAAACAAGAATCCAAAAATCGCACCCCAGGGTGGCACAAAAGCCCACCAGTTATCTACTCAACAGCGTCTGTTTCTTCCTTCCCCAATGTCCCTTTGTCCCAACTAACAGAAAGCACGCAAAACTCCGCGACGTTAGCGCATCATCCGCAGGATCCGATGGCTCAAACAGGTACAAGTAATAAAACAACAGCCCTATTACTTCCGTCAAAATACCACGCTTACCCATGCGTAAAGCTACGCAACCTATTCTTACCGGTGCGCTACGAGGAGCTGCGCTTTTCGGATCAGGATCAAAAGCTGCAATAACTGCAATAATTTCTCAAATTGGAATTACCGATCCCAAAAAAATAATTGAGCTCGCGCATATAGGGAGGAACAAAAAGTTGTAGATCCTGAGATTCAACCAAACGCTTCGCTAGCTGGTATCGAACGTTGTCGTGCTCCAAACTGGACTAAGCACGAAACGGCTCGTCTTTGTCACGTTATTTCGGACGCACGCCATAATAATATACTCCGCATAATGTATCAAAGAATTTAGACGCGGTCAGAGCTTGATGTTTGTCGTCGCGATCCGTTTTCTCAGGAATTCATCGAGCTGTTTAAAGATAATGATTTCAAATCGGACTCACCCGCAGCTTTCTGCGGCATTCCAGACGACTTTTTGCTGCAATTTGAGCCTATATTGAATCCATATAAACGGAACGGGACGGTCTTGAAGTAAAGAAGGGGAAACCTATATCGTTATATACTGTGGTAGGTGAGAAATGTAATAGATTGGGACAAGGAGACCCACATACGTTTCAAAAGTTTATAAACGGGGACGAAAGCATCTCATATATGCACTGTCCTTTCCATGGGCATCCAAGCCTTGATGCTGTCGTGCGGGCAATCCCTCCCAACGCGCAAATTGAAGCAGGTCTCAATGACATTGAGATTAATAGGTCGTCCATTCCGTCGGCTCAAACATCCGGTCGAAAGCGAAGGAGAGAAGAGGGGATTCAATCCGTTGCAGCGGTTTTAAACATAATTGACGAGAGAAAATCCTTTCCACAACTGATTGTAGTCCAATATGCTGGTTCTGGTACTCCCGCAGATCCAAACATTACACAACTTCAGCGTGCAACAAAGGTGGATTCAACGGTTACATATCTTATGGAGTTGGAGAGGAAAATTCTAACTAAGATTGAAGACCTACCTAGGCACCACGAGAATTCAGAATCAAATCGTACTCGATCGCTCCTTCAAAATCGTCGCGCTCAGATACGAAAGACAATTGAAACCGCTATGGAAAGCATGCATAATTTGAGCGATGTGGATGAACGTAATGAGAAGTAATAAACAGTTCTCGGAGCGGTATTTTTAGACGAATGGTCTGCGACGAGCAATGCATTCAATTTCTTCAGTGAAGTCAATAAGAAGCTGAGATGTCTCAAGGTCTCGCCGACGGCGATGCAACGCCTCATTAAGTTCACGTTTGTCTTGCAAATAAACTTGTCAATCTAAAGGCTCACCATGATGATTGCATCAGAACCAGATGGAAAAAGAACCTCAACTGTATCTTCGTTATCTACAATAAAGTTGTGCAACTTGCAACAGACTGCCATAATTGCAACACTTTTGTCAGCTGGACATCTCAAACATCTCCAAAACACCCCATATGTACCGCTTAGCATCCCAAAGCTTTGATCAATGTTAATGCGCGTACTAGATTGCCAGTAGTTATAGCAATCTTTCGCGATGCTCACTGTCTTGCAAGGACAAGGTGTCAAAATGCGGTTCGAGCATGTATAAGCATCATCTGCGGCAATCCAAAACCAGGGAAAAAGTCCATTATCGCTTTTTTCCAACAGTTTTTGCTAACGAACTCATGGCACAGGCTGTACTGTCATGCGTAAAACACGGTGATAAGCATGAAAAAATGTAAACATATATATATCGAGTCGCACATTGCCTGTAAATTCAGCACAAATAAACCTTACCGATTATAGTATGTAGACGAGTTTGCTTCTTGCGATGATGACGGTTCCGTAACCTTGATAGCAATACCGTCAAATATATCGCAGCACATATTCACTGCACCGCGTCCTGCCCTCGAAAAGCCCTCAGATACTTGCACTAACCATGATACATTTTGGTAAAGGAACGTAAATTTCAGAGCTTTTTCAATGGCGGCGATGGTCTCACAGATATAGTAGTAGACTGCTGAGGTAGAGATGTGATGTGCTAAACCAATATAGAAGTACGAAAAACCTGATATCCAGCGCTGTGTGACTGACAAACGCTGAAGGGCAGAGATTCATCTAAACTTACGGTCATCAACACGCGAAATCGTTTCGGCAAAAAGAATGAAGGTAGTATGAGACATTATGTAGAGACTTGTAAAGAATGTGGTGCCGGTTCTAGCAAGCACAGCTGAGAATGAAAAAATACGCGCGGTATCCTCTGATCGCCTTGTCCGTCTCTTTGTAGAATCATAATGAGAAAGATACGATGACTGACGACGAAATTGCTTTGCCTGCGTCGTTTAGAGATCAGAACCGCCGAGGTCAATATTCTTCGAGACTTCGTGGTGTGATGAACGGTGTTGTCGATAATAGAGAGCTTACGGTTAAAGAAATTCTGAAATAAATGTGAGCGTTAGGACTAAAATATCCTTGGTCATGCAGTAGTGAAAAAACTTACTCATGGCACGAAGCGGTGAATTACGCCATTACTCATAAATATTACAAGTGAGTATTAAAGTATATCTCGTACTCGTGGGAGTGACACTCCCAAAACAAGAGACTACTAGTTCCAGACCAGATCAAACCAAACATACAGGCATAACCAACCGCAGCAACCGCACATCTTTCTCGCTCAATCATGACAAGAGGCCGATTAAAAGACTTTAATGAGCATAAATATGATAGCTGGCATCGTAATTGGAGGCTTGCGTTGCTATTTTTGTCTCGCCGGAGACTAATAAGCCGAGAATCAAGCTTCTCATCCACAACTTCTCTCACTACAGTTGCGTATTAATTTCATCAGCTTCGCCAAGATCTACGGAACATGCTACAAAGGAGTAATCTCATTAGCATGTCAGGCTCCTCGTTTAACTTCAATGGTCTAAGCAATCGGGACTGTTTAACCCTGTTCCGCTTTGAAAAAAACCATATATCGAACGTCGTTGACGTTATCAGGTGCTCACTATCACAAACTGCCACCAAGAGGAACAGGTACGCTGTGAACGCCTTAATTTTGGCGTGTGTAATACTTCGTCGACTTGCCACATCGTCGAGATGGACAGAAATAGAGGTGATGTTTGGAAAATGGCTCGCAGTTATCAGAAATATACTTGGATGGTCTGGAGTGGCTTCTCACCACGAGGGGTAACTTGCTAACAATTGGTCTATCACATCCATATATGCAGGCTCGAGCTGCTATGTATGCGGAAGCAATAAGATCCAAACTAAAAGGGCTAACAAATTGTGTGGGTTTCATAGACAGGACGGAAATTGGCATCGCTAGACACAAGTGGGTCACACATGCTGCAGTTGGTTGCTTATAAAGGCCATGAAAGAAAGAATTCCATTAAGTTTCAACCTGTAACAGGCCCCGACGGAATGATTTTACATGCATTTGGACCTATTGAAGGATGTCATCATGACTGGACTCTATGGTGTCGAAGTAGTCTTGAGGAGGTTTTACCAGAGGTGCTGGAACATAATGGGATACGGTATTGTATTTATGGAGGTTCTGGACACGACCGTCGTTGGTTCTTGGAAGTTCCGTATCAGGGAAGCTATCTACAGCAGTTTCAAACTGCTTTTAATCGGGGTATGTCAAAGGAGAGGGTAATAATTGAATTGATCATTAGAGAAATCAAGGCATACTTTACTACTGTGGACTTTAAACGGAAGATGAAGGTAATAGACTCCCCTGTTGGTGCTCTGTACTTGGCTGCTATGCTTTTGAATAACGTTCGGAATTGCATCTCCCCGCTGCAGACCTCAAATTACTTCCGTTTCCCTCCTCCGTCTCTCGAGGAGTATCTCTCTTTTTCGGATGACCCCCGATCGTAAAGGACAAAAGATACTCGCGCGGGGCCCGAGGAGCGAGGAAAAGTCCGCGTGGCGGAGCCCTTGCGGAACGCGAGAGGACTTGCACTGGAGAGGCCCCGCGAGCGGAAACCCGGAGAGCCTGAACGGCGTTCTGCAATTAGCCTTTAGTAACAATGATCGAAAACAGTCCAAATCGAGATAAAATCACTTCTTACCAAACGTCTCCGCCATGAAACGAAAATTGGCGAGTTCCAATTCTAGACTAGCGTTGAGCGCCTCACGTCTCTCCTCGCGTTCTTTTACTTTTCGATCGCGTCCAAATACATCTTTTTTTATCAAGAAGCTTTTCTTTATCCAGTTCCATGCAGGTAAGATCACCATCCCTTAAGCACATCGCGAACCCCTCCATCTCATCACTAGCGCCCACTGTCCGTTGAGATTTTCGCGGACGGACATCAGGGGACTCTATTGCACTGGATTTTCCACTTTCTTGATCAGTTTCACCGGTTTGTCGGCTTGTAGCCATGCTTTGCAGCTCCCTCCCAATCCTTTTCATCATTTATTTCCTTCGCTGACCTCTTCTCGGCGCCCCTTCTTGCATCGGCGTCACCCCTTGCTTCCCTTCACATCATCAACAACTCATACATCTCCCCAGAACGAAACTGATCGCTCTTGTCAGAGCGATCAAACGCAGCCTGTAAACGTTTGTATATGTCTTCAATACACTTCGCTGCTACTTTATCTTTCATCAGCGGGTTTTTATTGGCACGATCTGCTGCTTCTAAAAACTCTTGCTCACGTTGCCATACGTAGCAAAGTGAGCTTTTGCAGCTGATACTTCATGTGTCATGATGAGACCCTCTGCGGGTGTTAACCTTGAGTGAAGGCCTTTCTTCTCCTTCTTCGGATTCCTTTCAACTAAAAAACCTCCTCTCCATCAGGGACGACGGGGACGGGTGTAATGAGGGCAAGGATGAGTGTGGTGACGGGGATAGGGTTGATGTGGCGGGGAGGAGGGTTTAAGAGGCGGGAGGGAGGGTTGAAGAGGTGATTGTGAGGGTTGAAGAGGCGGGGGTGAGGGTTGAAGAGGTGGGGGGAGTTTTTGGGGGATAGACCAAGGTATCGTCTGTGATAACTTCCGCACTGCTAGTTGCTTGCAGAGGATGGTTAATCATACGACGAATGAAGTGATGTGAGGAAGACGGTTGAGATTGTGGATAGGGATTCGAAGTGATCAAGGATGGATGAAGTGAGGTGTGGGATGAGGCCTTCGGGTCTCGGGTTGCCGCGAAATTGTCTCACGGGTCTTCACTAACTGGTGGGATTTCAGCATTCTTCATCACAACTGCAATGGCAAATTTCACTATTGCATTACAGACTGTAATTAAAATGTGCTACTTCGTCATATTTAATTCAGAAAAGTGGGTGCGTAAGCTCACTAATACCGATGGCAATACTATTGACTTCGATCTATCATGTTGTGGTGAAACAGTGCAACTTTAGTACACGCTGCGATCTGAAAGCTCCCTTATCTCATATGTTGAAATTTGTTGGAAAGGGTGAAACCGAATGGGATCGAATACACTATATATTATACTTCATACCTTAATTATTTTTGTTGGAACGGGCCTCAGCACATAATATAAAAAATAAATAGAATTACAGTACAGTTGGGACCAAATGCTCGCGTACAGTAGATCTTGCACTTGCACTATACCGTGTAAGCTGTGGCAGTACAGTACAAGTGGACTACCGAGCTCCCGTACTGTAAATCCTCTGATTCAATCTACGGATTGATACAGATAGCGAGATCGAGTAGGCAGAGGTAAACCGTCTTCTCCGAAAAAGCGATATTTTAAAGTATGTATTGTACTGTACGGTAAGAAAGCGTTTGGCGGTTTTCTGAATTTTCGTTAACCACTCTGGGAAGGTAGATACGGCTAATGGGCTCCTCCGAAAAATATAATTTGTGTGGACGTATCATAAAGATTTTTGATCTGTCTTTGTGAGGAGCATTTTGTGCTCCCGCACGAAAAACTCACATTGACATAAAATGGGTGCTGCACAAATAAAACTGCTCCTGACCGTTATCTTTGTGTGCAACACGCTCCCATCCGCTTCCAACTCCGCTCCCGTCATCCTTCCCCATCTACCTTTCCTCAACCACATCTTCCAAATGAATCCTCTTCATATGCTTCTCTGCCATTTACAACTAAACCGAAGACGCAAATCGATTACCTTCCGCCAAAAGATTAGCCTGTCCGCCAAACGCCGTCGTGATAGAAGAATGACAAAGAAAGCACTACAATATCCCTCCCTCTCTGCATTCCAAACCCTGTTTGGATCTGGTTGTGACCAGTCCCTTGTAACGCTATCCGGCTTCGATCATTGTTCGATTCGATATCTACTATTTCTCTTCGAGCCACTGTGTTCGAGTCATAGTCCCTACAGTTCCAATGGTTGTGTCTGAGTTATTTCGACTACAAGAAAGAAAAGGGTAGACCACGTTCTCTTACTGCTCCTCAATGCTTGGTGTTGACGCTCACCTGGTAACGGACTATAGGATCTTCAATGGTACTTTCTATGCTATTTGGAATAACAGGTTCTGTCTGTTCCATTTTTTGCGCTTTGGGCATCGAATGTTGCTCAGAGCCTTGGGTAATGAGCCAAAAGCGTCCATTAAGATGCCTACAGATTCAGAAGTCAGGGAGTACCAAAATGAATTTCCTGTGAAGTAATTCTTTGTTGTTTGAAGTCTATGCTGCTGCAGATGGGCTCAAATTATATCTACAGCAAAGTAGTAACGCAATCATCCAGAATTTTCTATAACGGATAGATAAACGATCACTACGTGAGTAACGTTCTTGTTTTTGCTCTTTCAGGAGTGGTCATCGCTTGCGCATTTCATGCCCCTGGATCTATGCATGAATTAACTATAGAAGAATGGGGTTCAATTTATGAAAAGTTGGAGGTTGTATTCAACAGGACAGGGGGACATGCGTTGTGGATTCTGCATATGATCGCGGGCACTATCCATTCTTAATCAAATCATCTCAAGATGTACCAGACTCGTACAATCACAACACAATAATCAAGGCTAGGCATGCCACGTCAGCATGCCGAGCATCTGAGAGGGAATGCGAGCTTTTCAAGGCTCTTTTCCAATGCTTAAGGATTGATTTAGCTACGAAGAACGCAGTGGGAGAAGGCTAATTTTGCATTTGGTTGTTTTACTCCTTAACGTTAGGACAAGGACGTTTGGTGTGAACCAGATCTTGAACTCGTACACGCTCTATCTGAGTGTCGAAGCGAATTCCTTCTTTTTCCTACAGATCTAGATAAACTATTCGACCATTGTTCCTTACAAAACCAGATCTATTCCGCTCATGGTCAAAACGAGCTGAAAGACAAGTTATGGACGCATGCACTGACGCGTGAAAGGTTTCTGCCTTTACTGTGCTTCTGAATTGCGCATCTGTCCCTTTGCTAGAAACATCATCATCATCCGCATGAAAGACTCACGAGATTTGAGCTCTTCTTCCCGCTGCAGGCGTGCCTCCTCGCGATCTTCTTGTCGCCTTTGACGTTCTTCTTCTCTTATTTCCAACCTTACCTTGTCCTCAGGACGGCGACGCTCCCTCCCTTCCTCTCTCTCTTGCTGAGTCCTCTTCCTGTCCGCTGCTCGATTCTCTCTTTCTTGCAGTACGGAGGCTTTGAATACTGCCATAAGATCCGCCCAATCTTCATCCTTATTCTTGCGAGATCGTTTGTGTACGATTGGAAACGCCACTCCTGTTGACGACGGTGTCGAAGTACTTTCTGTGCGTTCCTCCTTCCCTGTGCGTCTGCGTTGCTTCCTTTATCTGTGTCTCTACCTATTTGTTCGTCGCAATCATCATCTGACAGAACCAAATCAATCTCGCTATCCACATCTTCCCAAATATCAACACGTGCTGTCATATCGTTTCTAATTTACTTCGCCACCAAAAAAGTAGGGGGATTCTGGGATCTTCCATGGGAACTTTTTTCCTGTGCAGAAGAGCAAACTTGCGACGTATTAAATCGGTTATACGATTCTCTTCCGGGTAACGCGTTTTGTGGATTCTGGTCACCGCATCCCATTCATCTCCGCCAACACGAAGATGTTCTTGTAGAACCTCTAAAAAGCTATGAAGTTGCATTTCGGTAGAAGTGAATCCTCTACCCCACTGCCACCGTTTGGAGTTGCGTTTAGTCCCTGTTTTACTGTACACTTAGATTCCTTTCTAGGTAGAGTAACACAAAAAGGGGTGCCACGAGCTGTAATTTGAGATGCAGTGTTGGATACATTTTCCGCAGATCGGACCGGATTACGGCCTTGGTACTGAGTGAAAGTTTGGGAAGGTTGATATGATGAATTGCCGCCGTAACCGTAGACTTGTCGGACAGCTTGAACAGCGGATTTGTTTCCCATTGATAGTTCAGGAACCGATGCGACAGCCGGTTGTACGTTTTACGTTTAACGTAATGTGGAGCTCTCTGCCAGCTCCTCAGAGTCTGAAAATTGCGAAGTAGCCATACTGTGTAAACTAAATGTGTTTGAAGGGGGTGGAAATGTGGAAAGGAGGGAGTTGAGGAAGGAGTTGGGGGGAGGGATGTTTGAGGTGGTAGCACGAGTGCTAGTAGAGATAGCAAAATCGGAGGCACATCTGGTGGGATTTGTGCGTTTGTGTCCCAGGGCACATCAACTCCGTACGTGCCAGTACGTCGAGCAAAAGTGTGATTTGTGTAGACACAAATCAAACATTTTGATTGATTTGCTGCTGTTTTGTGTCTACACAAAATACTACTCGTTTTTCGGAGGCGCTTAATGGTTGACCAAAAGCCGTATACGCGGTTAATTTCAAAACGGTTATCTCAGAGTTTTATTGATTAAATTTAACGATATAGATCACTAAGTGTATAGAACGTACATTAATTGGCTGAAAATCGATTATTACAAATGTGTCTGTACTGTGTTTTGCAAGGGGAGCTGCAGAGATCTGTACTGCTTTTTTGGTTATATACACTTACATACTTAATTGCTGACCTATTTGGTTTTTTTTGGTTTTTTGGTTTTATAGTTACATACCTAACTGCTACCTAATAACTAAGCCGGCTTTTTGGGGTAATTTCAGAGGTATTACTGCGCACCCTGTAGGATATTCCGGGCCACAACCGACCATATCTTTCAAATATTAAATCACCCACATTTTCCCCATACCTAATTTGCGGAATTTTTTAAACCGCAGATGGTTGTAACACGGTTGAACTCAAGTCAAGTCATCACGATTATCAGCTCGCTCATACTACAACGAATTTCTGTCGCGATCAACCGACGACAACTAAACCGCTCCTGGCTCGGATAGATTTTTCCCCCTTTGAGGGCCGCTAGGCCCCCCTTTCCTGCTTGGTAGTCTTCTTCTTCTTCAAGTCAACAAGAGCGCGTTTGACCCTAGTTCAACTGCTTGACCCGTTTGAAAATGGGCGGTTAATTTTTGAATAGGCGCCTTTGATTGGTGGGCAGGTTTTCTTGGGACCGGTACAAGAATTTGATGACACTACGACTGAATGCCCTGTACCCTTAATACGAGAAGGCTACGTAGTAGAAGTTCAATGCATTTATTTCTGAAGGGGGTGGTCGTCAAACAATGTCATACGAGGAATTACGGGTTACTCAGGTTGAAAACTACTGTACAGTACAGTAAGTGCTTTACTGTCGCGTCTCTACAGTAACAGTACAGTACAATGCAGTACAGTATGGTAAAGTAGTACTGTACAAAATAGTGCGGTTCAGCATACTGTAAGTATAGTACAGTAAAGATGTAGTAGTACTGTACGGCACAGAGGCAGGGTACGTCAGACTGGAAAGCAGAACAATTACTGTAATTGGGTGCCAATACTGCATATGTACGCATCGTTATTATAGCGAACAGTCAGTAAAATAGACCTTTTCAGTGGGCACAGTGCCGTCAACGGGCCGTCCAACTGTACAGTACCACAGATAACATAGTGCTGTAAGACACTATACTGTACAAGAGGCGGGATACCACGGATCGTAATTTCAAAATTGGTCAGGTACGGCACAGTATAATCTTGAAAAACCGCTTCAATCCGTACAATTGGATAGCTGTAAGAGCTGTAATTCACAACCGCAGCAACAAAGTTCAGTACGGGTAGTTTGGGGTGGACGGACGGCATGATGTTGTCTGATTTTAGCGCCAATCATCAAACCGAAACATCCTACGCTGTTGACTGCGCACATGTGCACCTGTACACCTGTACAGTAAGATACAGTACAGCGTACAAAAGATACGGACCTGATCCAGTCCACGATTTGACAACGTTCAAGCGGCACTCAAGTAAAGTCCGCCATACGCACATCTTCTCTCTCTCCAATCTCAGCGTGCCGACCGCGCCCAACATATTCAAGCCAAAGCGTTTCGACGAGTCTCAAACCACTCACCACCACCGCTTCCCCCGCTTCTACGCTAGCCCCATACCCCACCCCGTCGCAATGCCGTCCCCTGAATCAGATCTTCCCTTCAAGGCCGTCTCAAACTCCGCGAGAACATCCTCGCCTTTATATCCCGCGATGTCGGCTTGTGCGACTTTCTCGTTCCTCCAGATATGACCGCCTCTGGACTCCTGAGCAGCGCAAACTATGGACCGATTCTATTGTGATACTTTCCTACAAGCAGATGCTTCTTCGGGCAAGGCGCACGCCGACGTTTGATGTCGTATGAAACCGCAAGTGCTTTACGTCGCGCTTGTGTTAAGCTCAGGCGTCGTACTGCCGACCATCGTGATGTTATTAAGACAAGTGTGTCGTTGGAGGCTTTGTGGAATGGTGTAGTGTTGAGCTGAGGATGCCACTTGGGCCAGGTGTTCCTTGTTGTTTGATACTGCCATGATCTCCTTGCGTGTCGCGTATCTGTGGATGTATATGAAGGCAGAAGGTGGAGGGAACGATGTCCCGTTCGAGGTGAAAAAGTCTATGTTTGAGATGCTTGTCACTAGTTACTTTACCGTTGATGCCCCGACTGACGATCAGGTCGACAAGCACTCTGACAATTTCGGCAAGTTGCTCGAGGCATGGAGGGCGAACTGCTCAAGTATACCGAGTCGGACAAATTTGAAAAGAGGATGCTCGCTCTGGAAAAGAGTCAGAGCTTGGACGAGACCGCCAACTGCATCGAAAAGTTTCTTGCACGCGCCAACGTTGATGACAATTGGGTCTATAGGATGTATCAGACTGACCGCGAAATTGCTCAAGGCCTGTGGATCCGACGAAAGGGAAAGAGAAAGTCAGCAAAGAACAGTAGCATATCACCGGATCCCGATAACAGTGTGTCCTCCTTCGAGCCGAGGGACGCCGACAGTGACTTTGATGTTCAGGGTGCAGAAGGAATGGATGATGAGGAGGATAGCCATGAGAGTAAAGATAACAGCGAACAAGTGGAAGACGCTGACCAACAGCGTAGCTCTCGAGGAATTCTATGGCAACAAGAAGCACTTACGCCGCCAAGGGAAATGTCCGAATCACTCGTCAAGGAAAAACTCTCTTGCCGAACAGCAAGGGATCGTTATCAAAGCCCCAGCAGACTGCAACTCCCATTTCGAAGCGCAGCGCACGTTTGAAGCGCCGCGCGGAACCCGTCTCGAACCCTCGAGGTAATGGCCGCAGGAAGATCCAAAGTCAGCAAGACCCAGTGAGAAATGAGCCGACAAAGAAGGCTCGGACGATTATGTATGGTCGTGAGGGAAGCGACCAAAAAGGAAGTTAGTTGCCAGTAATGGCACTCAGCCAGGACAAGTTGCGAGAAACATCCGGGCCACTAAATCCCCGCAGACACCGTCTCTTGTGCAAAATGCCACGAGATGGACGAAGGAACAGCGGAAGTTGCAGGCGCGGGAGGTCAAGTCGCGGTAAAGCAATTACCAGCCAGAGAGCCGCAGATCCCGCAACTAAGGACCCTCTGATGCGGCGGGTAACGAAATGAATGATGACGATCACCGTCGCAGTGGAGGCAAAGAGGTAAGAATTGCACCGCCCAGAGGTGCTGATCAGAAATCTACAGAGAATACGGTGGCAGAGGCAGAGTATGATGTGCCATCTTATCCAGACAATGCGAAGAAGGGGAGCAGACCTGTTGTGCGTGATCAAGCGGCAAACGCGAGTGGAAGGAGAAGCGGCAGCGTGCAATGGAGGGGATCGCGGCCAACGGTGAGGGCCACACTGAGGTCCCAAGACGCCCGAACCTGCGGAGGTCTCCAAGGACAACTGCGGCACTATAGGAGCCTAGGATGGATGCTTGGCGTTGTTGATGTTGTTTACGTAGACGTAACTGAATGAGATATTTTGCTCATTTCCTGCGATACAAGACGCGCAGCTCGTTAGTATTTTTGCCTCTCATTGGATGCTGCAACAAGACAGGTCAATTTGAAGTGTCCGTCTTGTCAGAGGTAGTGCGCTCATTGTTGTAAAAGAAGCCACGGCCTGCAGCGCTATAGGTCTTTGTTTGTGTCAGCGTGCAGAAACAGTCAGCAATCAACCAAAGATGCCAAATACGTGAGCTGATCGCGACTCGTTACGAGACCTATCCATGTGCGCATTCCAGCGGAAGTACTGTGCTGAGAAATATCTTAACTGCAACCTGCGAAGTCGGTGATGAGCATGGAGATGCGCACAACCCAAGTGACATCCGCGAATCAGTTATGCGACTCTTCACCATGCATTTGCGTTAACACAGCCACTTTGTCAGCCGGGCTTGTCACGCACGCAATGGCAGTGCGAGATGCAGTGGGAGCTTTCAGAATGCGCTAGGCCGTTTCCATTCAACTACGCAGGCGCTGTTCGAATCTACTTCCAGCAACCAGTTGTGAGCGTCTGCTGCAACTCTGAAGTTTCAGAATCTACAGCTCTGACTTTTCCTCCATGACATCCGTGGACTCAGTTGCGGGAATCTGATGCGACGACAGGGATTCGATGTCTCACCAGTATGATATCGCTGCTCTCGTCTTCTGTCAATGTGACTTGTTCTTCTTCGGTCTCTTTCTCACCGGAACTGCCCGTCCCGCCGTTACCGCTTTCAATATTGGTGCTCTCTGCACTATCTGTTGAAGAGGCATCAAGTGCTGGGACCTGTTCCTCGGTCTTGGAAATTCTTCGTCAGCTGTCGACAATGATGGGATGGGGTGGGAGTTGCAGGCACGGAGTGTCCGGCGAGATGCTTGATAAGCTCTGGTAGATCTTGATGCCATTTAGGTACCCATCCATTGTTATGTACTCGTTATGCTTGTGTAGCAAGTCTGGAGTGCTCTGGATGGGGGAAAACCCAAAGCATTCAACTCCTTGTTGTCTCAAATACCTTGCGTCGGTTGCCGCTGGGAAAATACCGGGCTCCAACTGATTTACGATCCCCGCGCCTTCCATGCCATTATGAAACATGGGATAGTAAGGGTTCTTTTGGAATCCCTACTTGTTACCAACGGAATCGTCACCTTCATAATCCATTCATGACTAGTCCCTGGGCACAACTGCCCATCATCACAGGTCATCCAGCTCATCACCTGCTCATCCATCCTCTTGATGTCGTACCCTGGTGGAACACGAATATCAAAACCTACCTCAACGACACTCGGAATAACATTCATGACAAACTGCCTGTGTCACCCCGCTGGACCCCTGCTTTCATATAGGCGACATTGACACCCACTACGTCGCCATCTTGTCACCGCTCTCAATCCTAGCAGCCATTTCTCCCCGAAACTCAAGGCCCTGGCCACGATGCCATGGGCAATTTGCGAAGCGGTGACCTTTGGCAAAGTTGCACCATGCCCGGTTGGCCCGTACCTTGACAGCCAACCACCAGGTCTGACGCTCCCCATAATACACGTTGTACAAGGATTCGGATGCGGCAGCCCCTCGTCTAGTGCACACCAACTTTAGCTTTCGAAATACCTTACTCTTGACAAACTCGTCCATGCCATCTATACCGCCTATTTCCTCATCCGGGACATATAAAATATGAACACTCCGCTGGGTTTCCAACCCTGGCGTGTCAACTCTGCCAATGCCTCGATATACTGCAAGCCTACACTCTTCATATCTTGAGATCCTCTTGCATAGACCCGCCATCGTTTTGGGCATAACCAACTTTGCATGGAATGGATGCCAGTCCCATTTATCGTTTTCTGCGGGTACCACATCGGTGTGTGAATTGAGCAATAGAGCCGGTAAGGAAGAATCATTGCCGGCAATAGAAGCGATGATGACTGGTTTGAGCGGAACGAATTCGTGAACGGATATAGAGCTGAGGGTAGAAGGGCTGAGATGGTCGAGGTAAGAAACTTTTGAGCAGCACGGTAATCTGGTGTTCGTGATCGGTGCGAAGGCGGAGATACGATTGGAGGCGGGAAATTGGGCTGAGGAGGGGTGAGGAATCCGGAAGTGAGAGGCCCGGACTGTTGGGAGAAAAATGGACAACAGAAAGGTTAGGATTGAGACGATTAGGCTGGTGGCAAAAGCCATGGCGGTAAGTTGCAGAAGCTTTGACAGGATTGGCGGAGTTAGGGGGAGCTGTTGTCAGCGGTGAACAGAGAAGAGAAGCCTTAGGAGGGTTGATCACACGACATTAGGAGAGAGATCCGAATAGGCACCGTACTGTACAGCTATAAATTTCGATTTTTTGGCGTACAAACTGCTTCCAATGCTGCCGGAGAACATTTACTTCGGTGCACAAGGCGGGGGGAATTTAATGTGTTCCAAAACTTGAACCATGCAGGAAGTGGGTTACTCTATTGACGAAGAGATATCTCCAGGCGACGGCTGAACCATGCACCCACTCCAACAAAAAGGGGAGACCAGAAGAAAATTCCACGATCCAAATATGGTGAAGAAAGAGATTTCAGTTTAAAGTCAGTCCTGCAGTGTACACGATAGATAATCAATGAAGCAAAGTTTCTCTCTAAAGTGTCGTGTGGAGCGTGAGAGAAATTCTGCAATGCCCATCAAATTAACGCAGTGATCGCGGTTATCTTTACGAAAAGGTCAAAGTCAAAAGGCGAGAACCTGATAAAAAGCGGCTTTACCTATGATATCCAACTAGAGGAAACTTTTAAACATTTGATAGATGGATCGGCCATGTTTGCGGATACAGGGAGCCGTCACGAATTGGCATGCGGTAAGCGAAGTAGCAAAATTCTCGGCAGAAAGTTGGCTCGAAGGCGGTTGTAAACTTGGCAGGCAGGTGATCCATTGGGTTGCTAACATGTACTGTAATGTTCGGAAACTCACGCTTTACAGTATAGTAGTGCAGGGCAACCGACTTGCCGCTCCCTCACGTGGCAAGCCAACTGTCGCCAAAGTATTGCCACGTCAATTCCAAATTCGACCTCCAGCCGCTTCACTCTTTTCGTTTTTTTCAACGGCCAACCAATCCCGGCAGTTTACTTCCTCCCGAGATCACCCGATATGCCAGTCTCGTTTTGCAGAGCCCCATTTCGCTTCCCAAACCTCCACACCGGTTCACAACTCCCTGCAAAACCTGCCACGACAACCCTCCCCCGCTTCAACCCCCGCGTCGCATCATCCACCCTCCACTACATGAGGTACGCACTTGCAATATGCGCCCTGCTCTTCCTCCTCACCTACTCTCCATCCCCTATCCTCTCTTCCCTACTACCCATCTTGGAAAAAAGGTCCGCTCACTCACGCGCTTTCTATGCACCCCTCCCACCTCTGTCCCAACCGTATCCACAACCTTCTTCACATCTAACCGCAACCTACATCCCTGCCGTCCCACATCTTTCCTCCAAAAACACCCACCCCACCTCAGTTCCTCCACAGGGAACCCCAAATTCGTCACCGCAGTCACCTCAGTAGCGAATGAACAGGATGCTGAGAGAATCGCTGCCGCTATTGTCGCGGGCAAGGTTGCCGCGTGTGTCAATGCCATTCCCAAGGTGAAGAGTTATTACTGGTGGAAGGGCGAGGTGCAAAATGAAACTGAAGTCATGCTTGTAATCAAGACACGCGCCACACTCATCCCGCGCTTGAAGCTCCTTGTGAAAAAGGAGCACCCGTACGAGCTCCCCGAGTTTATTGTACACCCCATTATCGATGGTAGTACGGAATTTCTAGATTGGATTTCGGAATCTACCGTCGATCCGGAAGTTGAGGCATGATTCACTGGCCCCCTCCGCGTGGAACACTATGCACTCGTACACTATATCAAGTCGAGACCACTAACTCTTGCGAGTGCCTCTAGATTTCCTCGCCGCACAGGCAAAGTATTATGAGACGGAATGTGGGCTGCAGATAACAGCCTTTTTGCTGTTGGCTATTATCCTTCGACACGGCGGGACCGATCGCTTGCAAGCGATGGGTGACTTACTCTGTCTGGATGGGGATATTTGTTGGATGCATGCGTACGGTAGGGCGTGCCGCTCTGCGTGAGGGAAATTAAATCCGGAAGCCTACGGCAATGACAGTTGCTGCTGCTTGTACATGATGCTCGGTACATGTCCCTGCGACATTGTACAGTACTGTACAGTACTGTACAGTACACTCTGCAACATCACTAGAAGACACGCCAGTATTTGGCACTAAACTGCATATTTTAAGGGTGCTTCAAACGCACTACAGTACAGCATTTCTGTCTTGATGACAAACAATGAACTTTAAGCTGTGTCACTATCAGGTAGTCCAAGGTCTGTGCTCAGACGAGAACTATTTGTAGTGTGGTAAAGATGATGGCTGATGACAACATAATTGACAACGATCGCTCAATGTTGTCGGGTGTCCAGGGAAGACAAAAATACGAATTGGTTACAGTAAGGTAATGTGCCACATGTAGTGTAGGTAGAGAAGGCACATCAAACTGCCAATTGAGAACGGTATTGATTTTCCACATTCCCCGCCTTCGATTGAGACAATTCGTGACAGTGCTTGAGCGTTAAGAGTTGCGGATGACCCCGTGTTGTACGGGATTTTCGATCGTCCGGTATCAATGACATTGTTGAGAACGTTATTTTCTTTCACTTTCGTTAGTGCGTCGGCGGGGTTATGCTCGCTTTTGATCCACGCGACATCGTAGATATATATTCTCAAACATGCCTCGCAGAGTGCTTGAATATCTATCATGAGCCGTTTTTCCTATAGAATCTTGATCTTCTGCGGTATTATTTATGAAACTAATATAACTTGCCGCCCAGCATAAGATGAAAATGTTCCGAGCGGAGGCAGTTGACTTGTCCGACAGGAAAGTGGCTGCAGAGAAGTGTGTGTGAGGATCCAAGCCGTGTAACACTACGTGGACTTCAATCCAAACGAGGTCAATCGCTGTATCCTGGTCAAAAATGCAATCGCCAGAGGGAGAGAAACTCGGAAAAGGTGCAGTCCCTTGCTGTACTTGGCACATGTGTGACATGCCGCTGAGATGCCATCTAGTATCTTCCGTGTTTCCCTTGTTTTTTCCTCGGGTCTCATTCCTCGTAACATGTTGTAAAGTTTCCCCGAGGACGGGTGCCAGAAATGACAGTCTAGTTTCAACTCGGCACGGGTAAAATCTCTGACATGGTTGTGCCATATGAGGTACATATTAGATTAACATCGTAATATCGGCATATCCAGGGGTTCTACTGTGTAAAAGGTTATCCAAGTTATCTGGTCCCAATTTTGAGAGTCGAGAATATCGAGGCTGAGTAGAAGCGCCATTTCTGCCTTTATTACTTCGACCGTTAATTGTAGAAAGGAACCATCAGAATTAGGTATGCGGATTTCTATTTGACCCAAGCTCATTATCGCCGATTTTAAAGGTATAAGAAGATGGTTTAAGATCGAGACGTCTCTTAAAGCGGCTACAGAGTGCTTTTGCTTGGTGTAGACCTATACAAGAGCACTTATCCCCTATATCAAAGCATGCGCTGAAAAATTTGTCGGGATTCTCAGTGTGAATATCATAGACGTTGTGGTATACATGCTTGACGATATTAGAGGGCGTACGAAACCGGATTTCACAAGCTGCGCACACACACGTCCAAACCTACCTCAAACGTGTGCAGCAGGAGGCACTGGCCAAGGTTCACTGGCGCGACGACCACTGGGCCAGATCTCCGAACCCGGACCTATACACGAACGCAGATGTACGGCTGCGCATACGCGGTCTAGCGCTCCGCAAAGGCCCCGGTGCTGCTTTCCTTTACGCACATCCCACGGTTGACACGGAAGTATCCGCGGTACACTGGAAAATAATGCTTCGCCGCTACTTGGACTGCCCGTTTTTAATGACTCGCTTCCTCGGAACTGCGAGCATTGTAAACGCCAAATGGACAGGTTAGGAGACCACGCTGTAGACTTGTGCCCGTCTGGGTTCGGGCGCAAACACCGGCATGACTCGCTTCGCAACGTCATCGCCGGCCGTATCGCCCGTGCCGCCGGCCTGGATTGCCAGCTCGAGGTCCCACTCCTCGTGCCCGGCACTGACCTGCGACCTGCCGACATACTGGTTCACCCACCAGCAGCTCTTGAAGGCACTGCAGCCCGCCCGATCGCCTGAGATGTCACCGTAGTCTCTCCATTCAAGGACGATGTAAGAACAAGAGCTACAAGGGAAGTGGGCGGTGCTGCTGCAATTGCACACCGCAACAAAGTGACGGACCTGGAGGGAAAACTGTCGCGTCGACTCCCCCGCCCTCCGATAACCCTACACAGGCCCCCGATTTCGAATTTCAACCGCTGGTTTTTGATTCCTTGGGTTCCCCTTCCCCGAAACCGTCCGCTTGATAGAGGGACTGTTGCCCCGCATTGCGGAAAAATTCCACATGTCAACAGGAGTTATCCGTACACGGGTTCTTAGGCACATTAGTAGCACAATCTGGTCGTCGAACGCACAATCTATTCTGTCGTGCATGTCGCTGCATGTGGCCGACGTGGACCACCCGGTTAGCTCTTAGCTAGCAATATAGTCGGATTCTGCAGCGGACACCCGTTTCCTGATGCCATAAAGTTACTCTCACAGGCCGTGAGCAGGAATTCACTTAAAAAAGGCCTATCTCCGACCAGCAACAGGTGAAACATCCGCCGAGCTACTAAACTGGCTAAGGAGGGGGCATATGGAAAGGCAGCACAGGGCTCGGCTCGTTGGGCGTCTTACCACCCACCCCCGAGGTCGTCCAGGCACTCCTCGCGAAGCACCCGCAACAAGCTCCCACGACGAGGCAGCGCACCACACCCCACTAACAATGTCTCGCCTTCCGGACTTCACGGAGAAGGAGGTGCTCGATGCTGTTCGTGGGTTTAAACCAGGTTCCTCTGCGGGGGTTCTGTCTCAAACCTTGCCACCTCGTCGAACTTCTGCGAGCCCCGTCTTCATCTGGCCCGTCCGGATTTTTGGCAGCCTTGTCTAAAATGGTGAACACCCTAGCAGCCGGCAAGGCCCCAGCCGCTCTTGCACCTTGGATAGCTGGAGCGCCCCTAACCCCTTTGGCCAAGAAAGACCTGACACCCAGGCCAATAGCCGTAGGAGAAACGCTGCGCAGATTGACTGGTAGTTGCCTGATGACAAGAGCCTCCGCGAGAGCAGCTAAATACCTACAACCGCTGCAGGTTGGCATTGCTACCCGATCCGGCACTGATACCGTCGTCCATGGAGTCCGAAGGGTCGTACAGAAGTTCGGGCACACCTCCGAATACGCATTGCTGACTGTTGACCTCAAAAATGCATTCAATTTGTGCAGTCGGACAGCTTTCCTGGCAGCAGTCAAACACCAGTTCCCCGACCTGTTCCCGTGGGTGGCATACTGCTATGCACATGAGCCCGCTTTCTTGTGGTTTGGCAGCCATATAATCCGGAGCGTGCAAGGAACGCAACAAGGGGACAATCTCGGTGGGCTCCTTTTCGATCTTGCGCTGCACCCCGTTATCCTCAAAATCCAACGGTTATTGAAATCAGGGGATGACGAAGAGCAGCAACTCGGCAACCTGCTGTTTCAACTCTGGTACCATGATGATGGGTACATCATCGCAAAACACGACCAGCTCCGCAAGGCACTGGACATCTTGTCATCGCCAGAGGCCACAGCTCGGGGTCTGCACCTAGCAGTGCCGAAATGCAGAATCTGGTGGCCAACTCCACCACTGGAGTCAGTGCAACGCCTCTATCCAAGAGAACTCACACAGGAGTACAGCGAGGGCACAGTTGTCCTGAACGCTCCGGTTGGCACCAACGGGTTTACCCAGCAGCACTTCACAGGCCATGTGAAGTCCCTGAAGCCGTTCCTCGACACTATCATCGCCTTGGGGAACACATATCGCGTTCCAGCTCCTGCGCAACTGTTTCGGGGTCTGTAAGCTCGGATACCTGTTACGGGTGGTGCCACCAGCTTGCACTGCGGAAGGCGCTGCAATATTCGATGCAATGATGGAGAACTGTGTGCGCACACTGGCTGGGGGCGTCCTCGACCCCGACATATTTCGAGAACTGCAGTTGCCCATGAAACCGATCACCGCCAAGAAGCCATCACTGGGAATTGGACTCACTTCGGCGAAGTCAATTGCAGCTGCAGCCTTCCTCGCCTCCAGCGCAGCGTCCAACAGGCTGTGTGCAGCCCTCCTCCCAGCGGCAATTACGGATCTCTCAACGTACCGAGACATCGTCGAGGCGCACCAGATTTGGTCCCTCTCTTGCTCCCAGTCCAGGATTATCCCCTTTAGTGCCCTCTGCTCAAACAAAACACCATCACAGAAGACACTATCGGACGCCATCCACGAGGGGTGCAGAGAGATCGATGTGGGCGACAAGACGGCAGGCCTTCCGTGCCTCCATGGGGCTCCCCGGCGCGAAGATTGGGTGTACTGCACCATCCCGGCCTTAAGACTAGCATTGAACCACGAGAATTCTCAATATGGTTCCAATACTATTGCCAAGTCCCGCTTTTCCTCCGGAAACACCATACCCCATGCGGAAATGCCCCGAAACTCTCGACTGTTTCGGCGACCATCTGTTGCACTGCTTGCACGGGGGCGAACGGACGCGAAGACACGACCGACAGGTTCGTTTATTGGCGAGCGATCCGAAAGCTGCGCGACATCCAGTCATCGAGCCGCGAGAAGGGGTCCACCGCACAAGACCTGATATTCGCTCAATGGGACGAACTGGAGAACAGACTTCTTCGATGTCACCTTCGTCAACCCCCTAGCGCCCTCGAACAGGAGAGTAAGGACTTTCAACCCACCCACCTCACTCAACGCAGCAAGAACGGCGAAACCTAGAAGATACGAGTCCTTTATCGCGTCTTCCGCCAGAAGCAGGCTGGTGCCCGTCCCTATCTCTACCCTCGAGGATGGCACCCGGACGCCCACGCGTTGTTAACGGATGTCGCACGCAACGTCGCTACGAGGGCAAGGGGACCTACGCAAAGGTCAAAGAAGTCTTAACACAGCGTCATGCCGCAGCGGCAGCGATGTTCAATGCGGCGTGCCTTTCGGCCGGCCTCCAGCCAGTTTTCTAGTGTTTTGACGGCTTCCCGCCAATCCTCTACACTGTAAGCCTTTATCCACATCACGACATCCCTCAGAGAACAGCTGATCATATTTTTCATGGATTAAAAATACCCCAAATTTCCCCTTAAAAAATGAAAGTAATAACAGATTGCCAGAATTCTGCAACTGGCTTTAAAAAAGGGGCTGAAATATGCCTGTTTATTCAGAACACATGCGTTGGCATTTATGCAATTGGTAAGACAACTGTCTTTGAAGTGGCGCCAAACAAATGCTGATCTACGGCTCGCTTAACACGGAGTGTCCAGTGATCCAAGCACCAATATGGCTACTGTTGACAACAAGTCGACCGAAAAGCCTTCAGATCAAGCATTGGCTTCCTCCGCAGATCCCCCGCAGATCCATCTGCATCACCAGAATGTGCTGATCCTCCCTGTACATCCACCGACATATCTTCGCAGGCTCCTCGTGTGAAAAGTTCGGGACGCTACTCTAAGTTCAAGCCAGTGGAGGACCTTATCATCATTCATGAAATCGCCGCGTGCGAGGCACCTATCGCCCAGTACGGCTTTGTGCGGCAGAAATTTGAGGAAGTGGCGAAGCGGTGTAAATAAAACCCACTCATGCCAGAAAATGTAAACTAGAAAGGAGTTTAAGACAGGTATAAGATTGCGGGAGTTTTTGATAATGATGAAAACATAAACGCGAAGCTTTTCTGGTATCGGTGGTGGTGGTCTTGATGAAATAAACGATCTGCTGCCACAGATGCGAGGAGCTAGAGATGATATGGTAATGAAGAAGGAAGCGGAGAAAGACTTCTTCAAGAAAACGAAAGAAAATTAAGAAAAGATCGGACGTAATCTGGTTGTCGCAGCTACAGAATGAAAGAAACGTATTCCTCCAGACTATAAGAGTGGGGATGAATCTGATGGTAGTGATGAAGGAAGATCTGCGCCTTTAAGTGAGATAAAGCGCAAAGTAAAACCATCTAAGGACATGAAGAGAGAGCTTTCCTCATTTGGATATTCTTTGAAGCATGCAGATATGGAGCGAATAGATCTCGAGCGTGAAAACTGGCATTTAAACGAGAGCATCATAGCGCTGCAGCTATAGAGAGGGAGAAAAATAGAGAGTACAGAAAGAAAGAACTAGAGCAAGCAATGAAAGAATGAACGGATTAAAGGAAAGCCCGTGACCAGAAAAATTCACTATCAATTTTATCACGACTTCGTGAGAACTATCTCCCCAAACAGGTATCGTACGATCTAAACTATTACCAAGTAATGGAGCATTTTTGGTCCATTGTAAGTGTTTTACTGTAATTTGTGTCAATATTCTTTGATGTTTCGTGGCGAATGATGTTATTTGATTGCACGACATTTCAGCATATCCTGCGCATTCTACTCTTCAAGAAAGAGTCTTAATTGGGAGAAAAAATGACACAAACATGATGCTCAATGTTCTTTGACGTGAAAGACAGGATATCTTGAGGATACTCGACGTCGTCCTCAAAGTAAGGCCGTTGGGATCTATCGCGCTCAAAGCTGCTCATGAGCATATTGGCATCGTTGGGGTATCTTCCTCGTTTGCAGTGTCGCTAGACTTCGAGTCAGAGTCAAAGATGATGCCTTAATTATCGAATTCAGAAGCGTTACCGTTGTTTTCGCCGTTTGTTTGCACAAACGTATCGAATAGTGCGTCAGATAGGAATTTGATATGTACTAACTCCTCCGCGAGAAGTTTTTTTTGAGAATTCTGATGTTTTCACTCTTGGATTTGTTCTTGAGAGGGTGTTTGATTCGAATCTTCATAATACGATCTTCGTCCCTGGGTTTACGGCAATTCATTTCCGTATGTCCAAGATTCCTGCAATTGAAAAAGGTTTGTTTCCCGCGTTGTTGTTTAAGATTATGAAAACGGGGTGCTCGGATATCAAGTACATTTCTTACTTGATTTCGGAATTATTGGATTGCCTCATTGCTTCCGTTTGATTTTTTTTTGGTTCTAAATTGGCCTTTTGTATGTGACTGTGTTACGGTGTTGGTTACTTTGATGTCTCTATTTGTGGTTTAAAAGTTTAAAAAGAATTCAACGATGACCTATTACTCTCCTGTTCTGGGCAGGCTCGATTCAAATTAATGTTTCGAGGCAGTCTGATAGGGGCTGGGTTGGGTAAGTCTGGATGGTTCCCTTGTAGGTCTTTCATGATGGATTGGGGTGAGGAATATTGGGTTTTGGTTCAACTCAAAGTTCTGTTTGAAATTAGGTTCGACGATTTTAGCGAAGGCTAATGCTCACTGATACTGAGCGTCTTATCGAAAGGGTAGTCTGCTCAGTAGAAGTGACTTTGCTTCCCCTCCACTGTAAAAGAAAGTTGTTCAGTGCAGTTTTATTCTTGAATGACAGGTTAAATATTCACGTTTAACCCTACTCCGGAAGGTGGTTAAAACATACTGTTTAAAAAACTCTGTCTTGATGAAAAGCAATGAACTTTAAGCTGTGTCACTATCAGGTAGTCAGAGGCCTGGGCTCAGACGAGATCTATTTGTAGTGTGGTAAAGATGATGGCTGATGACAACATATTTGGCAACTATCGCTCAATGTTATTCACTTATCGGGTGTCCGAGTAAAAAATCATAAAAATTGGTTAAGAGCAATATGACACATATGGGTAAGCTTCAGTAGGGGGAGTAACTTAAGTACTTGTTAACCATTTTTATTTTATTTCCTTTCCTGGTGTAACATCTAGCACTACGTCCGACTTTCAGATTAGTTTTTTATTTTAGCAAATGTTTTTGGTGGTTTTTGCTATCCTAATTTTTCACTTTTTTGGGGCAACTTGTGCAAAATAAGGGGAAGACTGCAAAACTGACAGAACAGAACTATGTTGGTGACCTGCTCGTGCAATGGTGTTCAAACCCGTCACAACATGGATGTGGAGCAGCTAATTCTTTCCGACCTCTCTCTTTTCACCTCTTTTACTCTAGTAAGAAAAGATTCCCTACCCAGGGACGCCACAACTCACGATCCTGATGATGATCTCCTTATCAGTATTACAGCTTTTGAAATAATCGTGTTACCCCCAAACGTCCATGCCAACAACGACTCTGTTGCTCCCGACATAACCGACACCGATTCAGAATACCTGGTCCACTATCGCTCTATAATGGCCTAATGCAGCTGTCAATTCCCATGCGAAACCCCCATAATATCCAACATTGCTAAAGAATTTTGCAAATTCACGGAAGTTGATAGAATATACTATGTGAAATGCACTCTATTCGCGCTTGCCGCGCAGCCTGGACAAGCAAAACGATTCTATGCCTACCAGCGGGAATGTTGCTAGAAAGAAAAGGATGAGATTGTCCAGCAGTTCTTTTGGATGAACTACCATTTCTTAATTTTTGAAGGGAAACAGGCTTTGTAGCCCAGCGTTTGCCGCAGCAACGCAAATTTCTGTCAAGACTGTCGAACGACAAGCGAAAATAATGGCCGCTAGATACGGACCAGCCATATATGTCTCTAAGCATAACGAGGCGCGTAAAGGGAGGCAAGGTACTGTTAAGCTAATCGTATCGGCCTTTCTGAAATCTTTTACTTCAAGCAATGGTTTTGCTTAAGCAATTGTTTTGAATGTCCAATAGACGTGGTTCTGCTGGTGAAGCTCCCTTAGTGCTACTACCTAGTTCATTTACACGCGTATCCGTACATGAATTCTATGTGGAACAATGGAACAACATAATTTCAGGCCTGTTGAGTTTTTGACCATCGTTACGATTGCCTATCGGACCCGTTTCCTATAATCTATTCCTCAAGTACTGGGCAGATCTAATGCCGACCATTAGAATTGCTGCATCTGGAAGCGACTTTTGTGACACGTGCACTAAAATGAAAATCACAATGGCAACTATTACATCTAGTGATGCTCGGCACATCATCTCTAAACAGTATCTTGAACAACTCAGCACAGATGCTTATAATGATTTTCAGTACTACAAGACATGCCAAGTGGAGGCTACATTTTTGCCGGACAATGGAACCGTTCATCTTGTCTTTGACTTCGTTGGAAAAGTGTTATTCCCACATCTTCTAGAGCAACTTGGCCAGTTACTGTACATCCCAAATTTCCTGGCCCCAACAATCTCAAGCATTTTAAGCTGCTTAAAGTAGCTCCGACTTTGAAAATTGCTAGGCCCTCGGTCACAACTACGCACAGGAATGCACGCACTGCTCCCAAACTCTCCCAGCAATTTCAATCCCGCAATCGGCTCTCATACTACTGTAAGCCGCTTACAGTAGCCTCAACTTGCGCTCTCTCACAGATTTTATTAATGGTTTGACGTTTGACTTGTTTGGTGTATCATACGTATAGTAACATCACTCGTACATTTATATTTGGACTACCAGAAGTACAATGGCCGAATGAGAAGACAGCAAGTTCTATACTGTCTATGCTCCATGTATTTTTGGAAGAGATGAAAAAGGAAGGGAGACCTATATATTCTTTTAAATGGATAAAGTTACACGCAGACAACGGTGGGGGAAAAGGCAAGAATCGATACGTACTTTGGTATTTAGCCTGGCCTGTTATTTTAGGCCTTCAGGACTCTATTAACCTGAATTTCTTAGTTGGAGGACCTACAAAGAACGTATGCGACGGTTTATTTGGACATGTGAAATGGCTGTTTAGAACGTCAAATGTTCAAACAAAAAAGGATATGATGCGCCTAATTGAAGACAGTCCAGGAGCTATAACTTGTATGCCATCTACACAAGTGCAATTGTGTGAGTCAAAACAATACTTCGAGCAATTTTTTACTGTATCTTCAAGATGAAGGTTTCTGAGCTTCACCAGTTTAATTTATCAAATTTATTCAAGGGAAAGGCAGTAGTGAGAGCGCTTCATAACTCTTCTTCAGGTTCGGAATTTAATCCACTATGGAAGAATGTCAAAGAGTGTGTTTTGAGGGAATCGTGCTCTAGCAGGGATATTCGTATAAGATTTGCACCCAAGTGGAGCCGATTTAGTGATAAACCATCTGCTGAAGATAGGAAGCGGTAGCAATACCTCACAGCCGACATATTAGATAGATACTATAAACATGATGAGAGTCTAAGAGAGGATTAATTTAGCTCTAGAGCTGATGACATAGACTTGATTGGAGAGGATAATCTTTCTTCACCGTAGAAACTTTCATAACTTTGGTTGTAGTACAAGTATTCAAGAACGGTAAATTTCTCCCGATTCCTTAGCTCATGTAATGGGTTATTGATTTTGACGTATTTTTGATGAATTTTCAATAAATTATCCAAAGCTTTCATTCTGAAAAAAGTATAGAAGGTACTTTAGTTTTTGAAGCTTACCTATACAGTGTAGGTTGAGAAGGCACATTACACTGTCAGATGAGAACGGTAGTGATTTTCCAAATAAAGGATTTTTATTCTTACTCAAAAATATGTACAGATTCAGTCTTTTTGAATAAATCAAGGCCTAGGATTGGTGTTAGTGAACAAAAAAATAAAGGGTGGAAAGTTCGCACAGTGCATCTCTTTTGGGGTGATAAGGCTATATGTCACTTTCGAATTAGAGTAAGAATACTGTTCTTAATCAAGACTAATAGCTGGTTTCAGAACCTCCACATCACTTGCGTGCAACGCTATATGTATGGATTTAATAGAGGTTAAGTTTTGTTTTTAGGGCTTTTCGTTTCTCTTGTTTGTACTTTTGGGAGAAATTTAGGAAATTGAATCACACCATGACTTCGATTAAGAGTATTGGATATGAAAGCTTCGAATTTCTTGGCATCATGTTATGCCAAGAATGGCCATCTTTGTGCACGTTTAATTTCTTTCTGTGCCGCATTGCTGAATCTTGTGATGAGCCTGGTAGCCTGCCTTTAAAGTGGATGCAATTTGAGTACACAAAGACGTCGTCTGCGGCTTTTATATCAAATCGCGTTATAGCCATGTCACCCACAAGGTAGCCTAAATAAGCTGACTTTCCATCCTTTATTTTCTTTGATTCAAAGTATCAAACCTGGGCCTTTTTATTCGAAGTGACTGAATTTGGGCTTATTTTTGAGCAAAATTAAGTGTTTTTTAAAAATTAGGGTAGTTTAGTGCCAAATACTGGGATATCTTCTAGTTTTGTCACAAAGTGTACTACAAAGTACACGTGGGGCACTACCTTAGCTAATATATATTCGCGGTAGCTGTTGTTATTAGCTCTGAGGAGGGTAAAGTACGGAAGGAGGTTATATTTTTTGAGAGGTTTCTGCCCCTTTTACTTCCGCCATAGTGTTATCGTGCACTCTACGGCCAAGTGTAGCTGTGAAGTAGTTAAAATACTGCAAAAAGCATAAAAGTCAAATAATCTATCAGGTGCGAGATGGAAAAGTACAGTAAACTGCATTAGAAAATTATCATATGTACCCCTGAAAAGTCGCGAAAATCACCTTTCAGAGGTAGGTACCAGCACCACCCGTCCTCAGACTGTTGCACAGCCGCAGTACAAACAGGTACCACAGTTATCGCCAGAAGTACACCGGGACCTGCTACGCACCCACGCCTCCATCGTTCCCATGCGCCAATCGAACCTCCACTTATCCACCCGCGTCTCTCTCTTAGCGTTCAGGGCCTACCTCGCATACCCACGCCATTTTCCGTGCTTCAGCCACTAGCCGCGCGTTCTTTCTAGCCAGTCGCGCTCTTCCACTCGCGATACTCGCAATAATTTCGCCGGACTGTTTACTTCCCTGGCACCTATTCGACGATTTCGCATATCATATAAATATCTTCACTCTTAGGAGATTCGGAAAGGTTGCGGAAGAAGATTGTATTCGAACTAGCCTTAAATTATCAGATCTACATGTGAAGCCGTGGAAAGAAGTCAGACCCAGCAATCGTGTTGATAATCGGCTAAATACTTATCCATTTGAAAAGCCGTATATTATAGCAGCAGGGCAACGAACGTTAACGGAAAGAGAGGAAGAACAACGACGAGCCGGGACGTTCGCCTTTGGCGAGAGAGCGTGATGTTAGAGATATTGGCCAACTTAAAATGTTAAAAATACAGGCATGCTGGGCTGGCTGTGCTGGAACTGTATTATCAAATTTAGTTTCAGTTATTTTTAGAGTGATCCTGTGCGCTGTACAGTAGGGTTGCTGCTCTGGCATTGATACTGCTCAGGTTTCACAAATTTAGGGAGTTTAAACTGTATTTCAGAAGGTGGGAGGGGATGTCTAGGGGCACCTGTCATGTAGCTGAATAAGGATATTTTAGTGGTTTAGATATTGCAGTTGGAGGCCCACGGGAAGCTGTGAAATACTCGAAGGAATATTTTTAGACTTGAGTAGCATGAATAGTTTACAGTAAATTATTGTTTCTTTTGATTGTGAGGAATAGACGTAGATATTTATATTGGAAGTATCTTATAGTTGATCTTTATCTTCCTCATGTCTTTTATTAGTGAATTCTATGGTAAATATTATGTTTTTTTGGTACTTTAGGGTTAATCAAAAATTCTATATAAGATGAGTAAATTGCTTCCTCTTTTAGAGGTCAAGCAAGTTGGGAGAAAACTTCAAATCCAGTGCAAATAGTTTAGGAAGTTGAAAGTCAACTTCAGACAAAAGAATATGTTTTCTTATGCTGGTCACAGAGCATAAGTGGTAGCTAGCTTCTTCTATACTCACTTGTAGCCCCTTGAACTGTTTAACTTACCCATCTTTTTGTGTTCGCTCAACTATACCACAGTGGCACTTTTGTCGATTACAAAACCTCCTTCTTGGGGTAACTGGTTCTAAGGATATCTTCTCCCGACGATTTATCCTATCACATCTCGGGCCACAGCTGACTATATCATTCAAACATTAAAGCAACCCACATTAACCCCCTTTTCAAATATTAAATTACCCAAATTCCCCCAATATAGTATGTACTGTACATTACGGTACTGTCTCACTTTGAAATACAGACATAGCTTGGCACTTTGAATTTGAACGAAACTACTAACAATTATTTACTCATCTGTCATTTCGAGTGTACAATGCTTGGCCGCCTATTAAGATTAAGATCTAATCGGATGATCTACATCCGTCACGTGCAGTGGAGCACGCGAAATCATGGTCATCGAAGCCGACGGCCACATGACGATTAACTCAAGAGTTGATATATTCGGGTGCAAATGGACGGTTTTTCGAAATTTGCATTTCTGACGATAGCCCTTCGATTGTTGTCGTCTGGAAAACTATGGGATAGATCGGATATATCTTCCAAGAGTAAACACTCAAATCTTTCCTCCTTTCAAACTTAAGGATGCCCATTTCGTTTAGTAACCGCCACTGCCTCTAACGTAATAAAGCACCAAACCCCCCCTTTAGGATTGCTCCGGAAATACCGGGAGTTCATCGCTGGATTGCCGGGCAGGAATTGGATGCTTACCGTCACAATCTCCACCCTCGTCGGCTTGCATCCAGAAGCCTTTTCCCTTGTGACGGAGGTGTCACGCTCAGCCGCTAATCGTGCCAAAGACCAATTCCCTAAAGTCAGGGACACACTCCTCCAGCGGAATCCTCAGTAAATGGTTACTTCGAACGCCGCATGTCTGACGACAAGGCTAGCGTCACGTTTTAGTCGCCGTTCCATGGCACGCCAATTTTCACCGTAGTGTTTTCTCCGCCGCCGCTACACTGCACAGGCTAATGGTAATTTCACCTTATGTTCTACTTGCAGTAAAATAAACCAAACTTTCCCCCCTTTAGGACAGCTGACCATGTCTCATAAATATGAAAACACCCCAATTCTTCCGCCTCCATGAAAATGGGATGTGCTCCCATGCGGGATTAATCCCTTCCATCATTTCTGCAGACTAACAAACAGAGCAGTAAAGTATCCTCTTCAGTCGCAAGCGGCGACACAGTAAGGTGCGCCATTGATTTCTTTAACTTCACGGTATTCTTTAGTGGAGAAGGTTGAGTGAATTTCATATGCCTTGATTGGTCCGAAAAAGCGGTAAAATGTCTTGTTCAGATATGTCTTCCAAGAGTAAAACACCCAAACCTTTCCCCATGTCTTGTTTAGCGTATCTGTTCTGCTAACAGGAAGGCAACGCTATGCATCACCATCAAAAAAGACAGTTTACGAATAACCATTACTAGCTAATTTTTTTAATTCTCCCTTGTGCTGCAAAAAGGGGGGAAGGTTTGGTGTTTTACTTTTGGAAGATATATCCGATCTAGCTAGTTTAATTTGCCCAAACATTTAACCAAACAGAACGGCAATTGCAATCAAACCTCACTGCGGTCTGATATTTAATAGTACGACCATTATCCACTGCGATGGGATCATTCAATTTGAATCACTGTACTATGGTTTGAACGAGAATTCGTAGATCCTATAACCCTCGCACCACTCGCAGGAAAACTTTAGGATGGATCGAATAGATCTTCCATCAGTAAAATACCCAAAAATTTCCTCCTCTTGCAGTAAATCAACCCCATTGAGACTCGTCCAGAGTAACGCAAGTTGTTTGTTGACATGGGTTTGAGCGCCACTTAGGGCCACAACTTGAAAGTATGTATGTTCCAGATAACCTCCGTTCTCAGGGTATGTCAGTGGCTACTAAAGTAAGGCCTCGTCTCCGCTACTGCTTTCACCAGGAAAACTAAATAAATCTCACCATTCAACCCATTCACTCCCTGTACTCACTGGATTAAGTAGCTTGCATCGTAAGGTTCAACTATGGTGAATCCTGCTTATAAATAGAACAGGTGAGTCACGCTGGCCACCGGCAATGCAGGCATTTCTGCATGCGTTAACAGTCCTTCCTGCCGCTATTGCAAACTATAGCGGCGGCGGCTATGGGCCCCTATGTTGCTTTCCGCCAAGTCCTGAGTATTGGAAGTGGTTTTCTTCAATTAATCCTGAAGGGACGGGACTGTAGCCCCCTAGCCTACAGTCTCGCGCCTTCTTGAGATTATTTCTTACAGTATCGAAAGTTCCTGCCGTACTTCTGTATCCTGCATTACCTGAAGACTCGCCAGAGAGAAGCGTACTTTAATGGGTACTGATAGGAGAGGAAGGTGGCAATTGGAAGAAGACAGTAGAAAAGGTGTAGGTTTAGAGGCGAGGAGGGGTCGCAAGGTGACCTGCCTCCTCCTAACTGCCCAGTCAACTCGGGTGTTAGCTATATAACCGACACCAGGGCGTTCTGTGGCTGAGAATTTCCAGTACAGTAGTGTACTTACCGTAAACTACTATACTTGGTCATAAAAATCATTAAAATTTACAAGGTAAAAAGGTAGAAAGTACAGTAAGTTACCCTAAAAAATCGTAAAATAGTACTAGAAACACATAAAAATCGCCTTTCAGCAACTGCCACCAACACCATCTCGTCCGCAAACTGCAAGCCGGGTGCAGTTAACAGTGAGCTCGATCAGCTCAAGGTAAAAGTCGGTCAACCCTGGCATACCCCTTCCTCAACCACAACACACTCATTTCTCTTTCTTGCCCGGCCCCTCACGGCATCTTCTCGACCAAAAGCAGCCAACTGACCAGCCTTTCATTTCAAACCAGAGCCCGTCTTCTTCCGGGCACCGCCCTCGCCTCGAAGCTCAGTGTTGATTCAGGTCAGACAAATCCTCCGCGACTGACCTATCCACTGCGCGTGTAGAGGCGAGGAAATACGGTGGTATCTTCATCCAAAAATCCTTCCGCGGGTTAGGAGGATGTCGCATACGAAAAAGATCGCGGTTAAGGTAAAGCCAGAGGGCTGGTAGAGGCAAAGATCCAGTATGTAGAGAACAGAGCCTGGGAACCTTGGAAAAGGCGGCGAGAAGATCGAGTTAATACCGCGGGTACCCGGATAGAACAGCGTAACGGTAAGAGAGAGAAAGTGCGGGATGAGAAAGTAACACTTCTCGTGGGTGCAGAAGATTCTCAGGTCGGGCTTTCATGCACGAAGAGGCAAATTAAGAGTCTATGTTTGTGCCTATTACTCATCAAAACAGGGAAACATAGAGAAGCAACACAACAACGGAAACATAGCGAAGCACTAATACAAGAGATGAAGCGATAAATATCATGACTTAATCCTGCAATCCTAGGCCTTGAGGTGGCTCGGACACAAGACAATATAAACCAATCTCCTCGCGTGGATGGCGCGGCAGGAATGGCTACCCCGTACGAGATGAGACAGTATCGGGGGTGACCAACTTTCCAAACGCGACAAGGCCTGTAATAGAGAGAACGGAGGGCAGGTAACTTGGCGGCTGACGTTAATGCCCTGGGCATGCGCCAGTAGAACCCAATCCCCCACGTTAAACATACGAGGCCCTCAAGAGGTCGAATCACCGATTCTACGCATCTGTTCTTCTCGATGCTGAGGTCGAAGGGCGGAGGAGGCCAGTAGTTCCAATTTGCGATGCGTATCAGAAGGTTTGTCTATTAACGAGATGGGTTCCAATGGACTCGTGCGCCGGAACTACTCAGAACATTAGTTCGAACGGAGAAGCTCCAGTGGAAAGGCGACAGCGGCGGTATCCGTACAAAACAAGGGGCAAACTTTCTTCCAAATCTATCCCTTGGTCGACGACCGTCTTCTTCACGGCGGTTTTGATGGTTTGTACCATCCTTTCGACTCTATCATTAGACATCGGAGCATAGGCGAGAACAGTGGTCCAGGTAATTCCATGTTTCTTTATGAAATCAGCGACGGCGGCAGCGGTGAATCACCCAGAGTTGTCGGAGATAATGGTCTTCGGGGGACCAAAAGGGTGCATAACTTCACTCTCTATGAACTGGGAGACTGTTTCAGCCGACGAGTATGTGGTGGCAACTGCGATTGGCTAACCTGTCAAAATGCTCGACCGCGATGAGCAGATACTTCTTTCCGGCGTTTGATATCGGTAGAGGTCCCGCGAAGTCGATCGAATGAGTTTCGAAGATATTCGTCAATGGTACATTCAAAGTCGTGCGGTACCGAGGAATGGGCCTCGTCTTCTGGCACCCTTCGCAACTTTTCACGTAGTTGTGAATGTCTCGGTGCATCTGCAGCCACCAATATCGGTCTACGACAAATTTATCTGTCGTCTCCTTATCCCAACGCCCGACATCGTCGTGAAAGGTCTTTAATATCGCGAACCTGTCCTTCATAAACGGCACAGACTTTAGCCCGTTTCTGGTGCGTCTAAGAAGCTTTCCTTCCCAAATCATGAAGTTTTTTTCCATACGCTTGACCGAACGACGCTTCTCTTCATCCCCAACTCGGATCTAAAAACCTTGCAAATGACATGCGATGTCGAGAAGGAAAGGCTCGATTGTGGGATTCCCCTCGGTAGCGGCAGAATCCAGCGCCGCAAATGAGTCTCCTTCATCAGATCAGAGGCAGGAGACGAACCGGAAGGTACTGCGCGCGAGAGGTAGTCAGCTGCTCCGTTTCCCGCACTTGTCCTGTACTCTACCTCGAATTCATACTCCGCAAGGAAGTCTATCCACCGCGCCAGCCTTCCGTGAATGTCATTTTTCTTGAAGGCATAAAGAGGGGCTTGATGGTCTGTAATGAGCTTGAAGGGCTCCATCGATAACAGATACACTCTGAATTTCCTTAAAGCGAAAATGACGGCAAGGGCCTCCTCTAGCAGGTGTAATAGTTACGCTCTGCAGAGTTAATCGTCCGGTTTGCGTACTGCATAGGATGAATCTTGCCATCTTCCTTCTTCTGGGCCGGAAATTCCCCAACGGCGACATTAGAAGCGTCGGTTTCCACAATGAAGGAGGACTCGAAGTCTGGGAAGACTAACACCGGCGGAGAAGTAAGCTTCTCTTTCAGAGTTTCGAAGGCGGAAGTAATCTTTTCAGTCCATTTGAATTTCCTATTACCAGCGCTTCGTGAAGGGCAGCAGATATTCCACAAAGTCCTTTATGAAACGACGATAATACCTGGCGAGGCCAAGAAAGCTACGCAACTCCGTTGATTTGGAAGGAACGGGGGCCTTTTTGATGGCAACAATCTTCTCGTCGTCGACGCTGACTCCACGCCTGTGTAAGAAGTGACCAAGCAGCTTTACGCTTGGCATAGCAAGCGTTCATTTTGTAGTCTTTAGTTTAAGTCATGCGTCCCCGACTACCTTGAAAGCCACAGCCAAGTGATCAATATGCTCCTCCATCGAGTTGGAGAATATCACGAAATCATCCAGATAGACACGGGCGAAGGGAATTTCTTTCAATACGTAATCCATCATGCGCTGGAATGTAGAAGGCGAGTTAATTAGACCAAATGGCATCACCTCGAACCTCAAGGTACCAAAACGGCTGACGAATGTAGTCATCTCCTTACACTCTTCGGCCATGCGGATTTGTCAATATCTCGCAAACAAATCAAGGTTGCTGAAGATAGAGCTACCCTTAAGTTCGTCCAAGATCTCCTTTATCTTAGGCATTTTGCGGTTCGGAGTGCGTAAACCGCGCAGAAACGAGGCCTACTGTCCTTCTTCGTAACGATAACCACTGGGAACGACCAAACCGACGACGAAGGGTGATGATCCCAGCATCTAACATGTTGTCGATTTCTCGACGGGTGATTTCGTTGTGTCGAGGCGACATTCGGCGAGCCCTGTGGTAGATCGTGGTTTGGTCCTTCATTTCAAAGGAATGCTTCGTCGGCACGGCTGCAGGACGCAGCTCGTCTATATTCCAGGCGACGATTCCCGTGTCGCAAATCAAACCATTTATCCCACCTTGCGCTTCTTCTTTCAAATGAGCGAGTCGAGCTCTCAGAGCATGACGCATTTTTCTTTCTTTTATTCTTAGTCAATAGTACTTTCTTCATTGGTAGGATCTCCGCTCGATCCGGAAGAGCTGTCCTCGCGGATGGCCAGGACTAGTTCTTCTTCCGACGACTCCGAGGACTCCGGACCGGCGTTCGAATCAGAAGTAAAATCTTCACTCGGAGTCCCTATCTCTTCGCTCTCGACCAGTTTCTTCTCGGTATACTTAGTGTCAGGCTCGAGCGGGAGCACCACTTCCTCGGAATCAATAGTTAAACGGACACTTTGCGACCCGAAATACATATTCGCACGCATGGGTGTGAGCGTGGGGAGGCCTGCTATGATGTCGAAAGGAGACTTTTCGATGACGAGGAAGTCTAGTTTCACGGCTTGGTCTCCGAAGGTCGTCGGGACCTTTACAAGCGAACCTACACAGGAATAGCTGCCACCACTCGCAACAGAAATCCTTTTAGAGGTAAAAGTCGGCGAGAGGTAAAGACGCAGAGACAAATCAGCTAAAATGACGTCCAGTACGGCTCCGGAGTCTTGTAGAGCCCAGACCTCTGTACCGTAAACTTTGAGATGAACCAACCGTAATAAACGAGGACCAGAATTCAAAACGACTGCGAGATGTGAAATAGACTGTTTTCTCAACAAATGGCGCCTGAATTTGGTAGGCCCTTCAGCATCTCCACGAAGAAGTTGACCCATTGTCAAACCATAATTTGCGTTTGCAAGCTCGGAAACAACATCGTATTTGCCTACATATTACTGCAGCTTATTCGAATTCTTCTTTCCGCAGTTCGATTTCTTCGCCTTCTCCTTACGGCTAATGATCCGAAATTCTTCCGAAGGCAGGGCTGGGCCCGGCTGCATAACGCGAGCATGGGGTCCAGATACGAGGCGAGATATTGGAATGCCTCCATGGTTGTTCTGACAGGGCTTTTTGGGTAGTGCCTCTCCGTCGGCGTTTCTTTTCGCGACATTCACTCCTTCATCTTGTGAGGAGTCGGTTTCGGACGAGTGTTCTCAGAGGACATTCACTCGGTCACTTCCTTTCCCGTCTTCTTTCTTCTCGGCGTGGGCTTCTTCTCGAATCTCCGTCCTTCTTCCACCGGAAGACCAGCACGTAGCATTTGAGTGGCTCTTCTTTCCACAGAGGGAACAGCGGACATTAAGATGCGGGTTCTCCTCGCAATTCATTGCGTTATGGCCAAGCTCGTTGCTGTAAGAGAATTGGCGGGCCTTATTATTTTTCCTAGGGTCTGACGATGGTCCAGCCCCTTCATCTCCCTTAGTATTCTCCAGAAAGAGTCAACTTCAAGAGGTCTTCGGCTAGAGAGTCCACCTTTTCTTCGATGTTCCTAGACCTCGAATCCGGACGAACCAGCAACCTTGCCGGCGGAACTTCAGCGGTACGGCTCGAATGACCAGCAAAAGCTACACGATTAGAGTGAAAGTCCATCAGCGCCATAACGATTCCGGATAATCTTTGGGTCCCGGAATGCCAAGAACTGCTGCAGCTCCTTGTGTCGACAGGCGGCAGTGCGAAGGAGTCCGAGCCTAGCGATGTTGTCGAACCTCGCCTTCTTGTAGAGACGTTCAATTCCCTTCAAAGAACTAAGAATGTATTCTAGCTCAAGCCCAACTTCTAGAGCTTGGCAGATGGCGTCCTCTGGGTCCTCGTCCTTCGTGAAATGCCCGAGAAACTTCTGTTTGACATCAGCATAGTTTTTTCACTTCGGGGACTAGCTCACTATTCGACGCAACGTATCTTGATAGAAGTCGAACGCTGCGCCTTCTAGGTGTGCGAGAAGAGTAAGAGCTTTCCTTTCATCGTGTTTGGATACCATCGCGACATTCTCAAAGAAAAAGAGAATTTTCGCATGTCGCTGGTGCGGTCGAACACGACCAGCTGACGCGGAGAGTATCGGCCCTGCTCAATAGTACCATTATGTAAGAGGAAGGTGGAAATTGGAAGAAGACAGTAGAAAAGGTGTAGGTTTAGAGGCGAGGAGGGGTCGCAAGGTGACCAGCCTCCTCCTAACTGCCCAGTCGACACGGGTTTAGCTATATAACCGACACCCGGGCGGTATGCGACTGAGAATTGTCAGTACAGTAGTGTACGTACTGTACACTACTGTATGACTTTTTATGTCGTATTAAAAATCATCAAAAATTACAAGGTAAGAAGATAGAAAGTACAGTAGGTTACCCTAAAAAATCGTCAAAGATAGTACTAGAAACACATAAAAATCACTTTCCAGCAACTGCCACCAACAGGTGCAATATTTGCGATAAACTGTTTCTCAAACCGGAGCATAATTCAAGTCCACGTGCCTTACATGAGTCACAGAAACGCGCATTTGTCAAGATGATTACTTTCTTTATTAAGTATCACTAAACACTTGTTGGTGTCTCGAAATGACAGAGGAGTAAATTACTTTCTTGTAGTTTAAATATTACTTCGACAGATGAGTAAATTATTTATGTTGTAGTTTAAATATTACTTTGACAGATGAGTAAATCATTTATCTTGTAGTTAAAATATTACTTCGGTAATGAATTAACAATGCGATGCATAGAGCGTCAGTTGGCATGCACGTAGGGGGGGAATCGATATGGTTCTTTAATTTTTGAAAAGTGCGGGTCGGCTAGGGTGCATGTACAGTGTACTGTACTGTACTGTACATGTATGTACAGAGCACACATGGGAGCGTTATCCATGAATATCCAACACCTTCAATATCACAGTAATGACCACGATGATGGCGGCGCCACCTGCAGCTGCCAAGAACTTCCCAACTAATCCCGTCTTACCCGGTCCAAACCCTTCGGCCATTCCTTCGTAAGCCCCGAGGTACACAAAAGTACCCGCGCTAATGGCGAACAGCACTGCTTGAACCGTATCCGACAACGAGGACAAACCGGCTCCAATCCCAATGCCAATCGGGATCATTGATGAAAACACCAACAGCAACACCAAGAATGGGAGGTACTTGACACTCCTGATCAGCTTGAATGCAATGGCCGCTGCCGTAGCCCAGCGATGCGAAGCCGTGGCAATGAAGATATTAAGCACAGTTTCAAACGAGGTGGATAACCCCAATGCCATAGATTCAAACAATGAGTGTGCACTGATCCCCAAAATTTCAATCAATCCAGTTACAAATGCTCTGCTCTTGAATCCTCCTAGCTCCTCGCTCTGTTCCCCTTCCATTGCTTCCACTGCTCCTCTTCGACGTCATCTGACTGCTTGGCCGCAGCGTCCTTGGCAGACCTGGAATCCAACACTTTCGGAACCAGGACTTGCTCCACAAAAAACAGGGCGTAATAGGAAATCATCACAATCAAGAATGTCCACACAAGGCCACCCAGTCCTCCTTCTTCTTCCTCCTCATCGTCATGGTGATCCTCGTCTTCCTCATTCCTTTCTGAATGCTCGAGATCCTCGTCGTCGTGCTCGTCGTGCTCGTCGTGCTCGTCGTGCTCGTCGTGCTCGTCATGCTCGTCCTCCCCCTCATCCCCATGACTATGACCACCCTCAAACAGTTCGACAGCTTCTGGGAGGACATGCAGCAACCCGACAGACAGGAATACACCCGAGAAGCGCATGTCCCAGGTCGACAATAGTGTTGAAACGCTTTCCAGTGAGCCTTAGCAAAGACAAGGTGGCCGAATAGCAGACCCTCAGCCAGCAGAATCGCTGCAAAGCCGCCCCTTCCAAGCCGCAATACACCCGGAACCGCATTCAGATTCCTGGCGGAAGAGAGTGAAGAGGTCTGTTGGATGCATTGTAGAACGAGTGATGACAAAGCTTGAGAGAGTGGCTAGGTCGAGAATCTGGTAGTGGCTTCACACCGGTCCTTCTAGATACAGAAAAAGTGTCAAGAGGCGATAAGTCTTTTAAGTAAAATGGCGTATTG